>JAWHQI010000521.1:0-545000 GCA_033032865.1 Dactylorhiza incarnata | reverse complement strand
TGACAGAGCCACGTCATTCAAAAAATTATGCATAAGGCATGAAATGTTTGTTAGATTTATTTTATGCATATACACCAGTTGGTGAAAAATGTTCATGTTCTTGTAGAAAGTGTGTAAATACAAATATGTGGTATCGAGAAGAGGTTAAGGGGCATCTGGTATGGAATGGTATTATGAAAAACTACACATATTGGATATATCATGATGGACGATTATCTCAAAAAGGGAGCCAGCCAAATAACACCTTTTCCTTTACGACAAACCTTCTTAACACCAATAATAGTTCTTCTAGTCTCATTGATGAACTGTTGCATGCAGACATCCCTAACTTGGCATGTGATGAGAATGCAGATGAAGAAGAATTTGAGAATGATCAATATGGCAAATGGTTTTTTAAAAATAAAAAGAAAGACATCCCTAATTGGTGCTTTTTATATGCAAACGCCTCCAAAGAGGCGTTTTTTTATTTGTAAAAGGTTGTTGAATCCGCGACGTTTTTAATATGTGACACGCCTCGGAATATCTGAATAAGCAGCGGCGCATTTTAGAAATCGCCGCAGATATTTCCGCGATGTTTTTTAAAAAAGCGCCGCAGAGTTTTTCACAGCGCTTCCAACCGCGGAGATTTAGCGGCGCTTGGAGAAGCGTCGCCGTATATACGGTGGCGTTTGAAAAGCGCCGCCAAAGACATTAAAAAACATCGCGACAGCTCTAATTTGATGTAGTGTCAACAGTTGCGCATGAAGTGGTGGAGCACAAGCATAAGGCTCCAGTTTGGGAGCATTTTGAAAAAGTTAAAGTCGGAGCCGAATACAAGGTGAAGTGCAAATTATGCGGGAAGTTGTTGACCATGAGCAGCAACTCGACACTAGCAAGACACATCAAGTCTTGCATTTCGAAACAAGCTCTGGAGTCCAGTCAGGCACAAATATCGATAGTCGGGCAAATTTGAACGTACGATCAAAGACGACAACGGGAGCTACAAGTGAACAACGTCATCAGACGTGGATTGTCTTTCAGCCACTACGACGATGAGGAAGAGACTGAATACATACACGAAGGGCTTCAACCAAAATATCATAAGGTTAGTAGATCCTCGTTTAGGCACGACGCGCTTAAATTTTATTTGGAATCAAAACAATCTTTAATAAATTATTTTGAAAATTTCGAAGAACATGTGAGTGATGTTTGGTCTAGTAGCATAAAATTAGGACTATCGTATATTTGTATAACTTGTCATTGGGTCGATCCCGTTTCATGGATCTAAATAAACGTATAATATGTTTTGAAAGTTTCGAAGTCTCGCACACAGGTCAAGCCATATATCAAATTATTAAAAAATATCTGCGAGAATTTAAAATTAAACATAAAAATATGAGTATTTCTTTCGATAACGTCACTAATAATGTCGTCGCAATTGAGTGGTTAAAACGCAATTTAAACCAATATTTTGCGGTGCGTTTTTTCATGCTAGATGTGTTTGTCACGTTTTAAATTTAGTTTGTGCAAGATAGTTTAACTTTTATGGAACCATATATTAATAAAATTTGACTTTTGTTACAATTTATTTATAGTTCTAAGCAGCGAAGACAAGATTTTACAAAATTCGTAAACGACCAAGGTCAAAAATATTTGAACCTCAATTTAAAATGTAAATTAGATGGAACTCAACATATAAAATGTTAAAGAGTGCGTTGCTGTTGGAACATGGTTTTCCGCAGCCCTTTAATTTGAGAATAACAAATCCTACTTGTATTTGATCTTGTTTGCCATCGTGTTTTTAGCATGCAGGTTTGAACAGATATGACACCAGGTTGCTGCAATATTGGTCGGGTACTATCCACAAGCAGAAAGATTGAAAGATGTCTAATGTCAGGCGTTAGGTCTTAACGCTGGGCGTTAGCGATCGACGAAATGGGATGCCGATCGATGGGATGGGATGCCTATCGACGGGATGGCTTGCCGACTGAATAAAAAGAGAAAGAAACTCAACGCCAGGCATTAGTACTTAACGCCGGCGTTAACGATCGACGATTATGGCAAGGAGGAATGCAGCCGTGATTGAAGAAGCAATTTAAAAATGATTTGACTCAACGCCCGGCGTTAACTCTTAACGTCGGCGTTAACTTTTGTTCCCGCCAAGATGCAAAATGAATGGAGGGAAGTTGTCGTGATTGCTGGAGCATTTTGGGAATGATTTGACTCAACGCCCGGCGTTAGAGTCAACGTCAGCGTTAAGGTTGCCTAAAATGAAAGTTTCCAAAGATGTAGAATCTCCTTCCTGTTTTGAAGATCCGAGCCATCAAGTTATTTCTATACTGAGTCAACGCCCGGCGTTAACTCTTAACGTCAGCGTTAGCTTCCAGTCTTATAAAAAAGGTGGATTTTGTCTTCTCCAACTACTGATTGATTAGAGCCCTACTCCGGCACTTCAGAAACTCTGAGAGGGCCGTATTTCCAGACCAACACTTCTCCCACTCAATTTCAAAAGGAGGAATCGAAGGAGGCTTGGATCAACACGCTAACTCAACGCGGAGAACGCACACTTGGACTTCAACAATCTTCAGTGATTCTTCGGCGTCTCCTTCAGATTACCTCATAGAGAGTTTCATATTTGTCTTTTGTATTTGTATTTTTTTATTTTTTTTCGTTGTAATCGGTTTGTGAATTCGCCTCGTGTTGGCGACTAGGTCTGTGTAGGACTTAGGGAGGAATTCACATCGTGTTGGTGACTAGGTCTAGGGAGTAGATCTATGGGGTGCTCGAGGCCTTTCTGGGGATAGGAAGGCTAGAGCGGCTTGAGGCTGTATCTGGGGAGAGATCGGCTAAAGCCAACCGGTTCGTGGGGATACGAGTCGGTATAGAAAACGAAAAGAATATTTCATATTTCGCCTTCGATTTCTAGCGTCATAGAAATCAGATTTTGTAATCAATTTTATAAATGATAATCATGTCTTTTCTTGTTTAATAAAATTGATTTCATTTCTAATTTCATTATCTCTTTACTTTTGATTTAACTTACTTCTACCAAAATATCAAAAGTTTTCTATAAAAGTTTAAAGTTTTCTAAAACCCTTATTCACCCCCCCCCCTCTCTAAGGGCGCCTCAAGATCCAACAAGTGGTATCAGAACTAGGTTATTCCTAATCGGCTTAACAACTTGGAATAATTGTGTCTCTTGATCATGATCTCGCTTCTACTAGTGGGGAAAATTTTAATATAAATGAAAAAGTATTATCACCACCTTTATTTGTGGGCAAAAATTATAAATGGTGGAAAATATTAATGAAAACGCCTTAGATGAAAAAGTTTGGAATATTACTGTTGAAAAGCCACCTAGCGTACTAACTAGAAACGAAATTATTTTAAATGCAAAATCTATAAATAGTCTATTTTGTGCGCTAGATTAAAATATTTTCAAACTTATTTATAATTTACCTACCGCATATGAAATTTGGAGTTTTCTTGAAAAAACTTATGATTCTCCTTCTGCTGGTATGGAACAAACGCAAGACTTGGAGAACATACAAGCTTGCACAAAAGTTCAAGAAAGGCTCCTCACATGATGGATCCATGAATGCACATCAAGCGGAAGGGATGATGGAAACTCCTGTTTGGATGTGGAAGATGAAGAAGAGAAAGGAACTATATGTTCAAATATCGCATCATCCACAAGCGCTGTAAGAAAATCAAAATCTCTTATTGTGCGTAATTCTATTTCTACATTACAATTGCTACAAATTACAAAGCGCAAAATTATGAAATTAAAAAATGCTAATAAACATTTGCGCTTAGAAAATAATAATTTAAAAGCAAAAATTAATGTAGAATCAAATTTTAATTGTACCCATGACTCTTTAATTGAAAATATTGCACCTTGTATAGAATTTAATGATTTAAAAGAAAAATGCAAAGAACTTGAAAAGGAATTTCTTTTTATAAAAGAATAAAATGAAAGATTATGTTTAGAAAATTCATCCTTGAAAAATGATTGTGCTAAGTGAAAAGACTATAAAATTGATATTAAAGAGATGGATGAAACATTTGAAGAATATAGAAATAACTATCAAAATCATATTGATTCAATTGTTTCCACTCTTAAAAATAGCACAATAGCTTATAATAAAGCTAGACATAATTTAAAAATTAAGAATAATGAATTAGAAACTAAAATCAACTTGCTTAAGGAAATCATAAAGAAAAATTCTCAAAACATACAATCTCAATATAAAACAAAATCCAAAAGCAAGTTGAATATGATTTCTCAAAAGTTGAATAAGTCAAACAAGGGAAATAAAAAACTTCAAAAGATTGAAAATGAAATTCCAAAATACAATCATCATTATCATTTACAACATCAATCTTCTCCCAACATAAAATTAAATGTTCACAAATTTCCTATGAAAAATACTTTCAATAATCATTACAATTATAATCTTAAGGATAAAGATAATCACAAAGAAAATTTGATACATAAAAATAATATTAAACCAAAGTTTGAATGGAGATCCAAAGTTAAAGATGAAACACAAACTCCACTCAAAAGGGTTCATTCATCTCCATCTCCCCAAAAGGAAACACGATGTATTTGGGTACCCAAAGGAACCATTCCACTTGGTCCCCTTTGGATACCTAAATCTCACATTCATTAATATCCAATCATTTGCATGATGTAAAATTAATTGAATATGAAATATCATTAACTCTACTTCATGCTTAAATTTTTTGTTTTCTTTTACTTTTCTTGAACCAACATGATAAGGTCACTAAATATATATCTTGCAATATGACTTTTCACACATTAAGTCTAAATTCATTAATAAATCAAATTGATTGAATGAAATTGAATAAAAGTCATATCATCTCTCAAGTGACCTATCTATCCTTTTAATTTTTAACCTTCTAAATCCATTACCTTTAAATGTATTATATCATCATTATAAATTAAATGCTAAATGCTTATATGATATTATCAAGACAAATAAAATAATTGTCAAAAAGGGAATTAAAAGAAGACTATGGGGTCTTTGGCTAAATGTATAAAATGCACAAGTGGTTGATTACATATTTAATATCCTTATGTCATTTGATAGTCTCTAATATGTTTAATCATAATCACGAAAAATTGGAATTGAATAATTGCAAAAATCATATGTTTTTAAACAAAAACCAAAATTAAATTTACAAAAAAATGCGAGATTTTGACGCAAACTTCAAACGATCATAACTTTTGACCCGCTTGTCCGATTTTCGCGCATAATAACTTTTCGGAACCAGGACGAGAAGATCTATGCAATGGCAAACCAGCTTCGCTCGTTTGAGTTCATTTTGACCCTCAAAACTGCCATAATTCAAGTTCGTTTAGAAGTTATCTCAGTTTTTTTCTTTTCGGCAATTTTTGTGTCAAAGGATTGTACATCACATGCTCCTAAGTACCATTCCAATGACCTTAGAATCAACCTTATACTTATTGAAAATAACTCACAAGATTAAATCACATCATTCTATGTCTATGAATAGCTAGGTTGAAACTCCATGTTGAATATATGCAAGTCTATTATATGCTTCACATAATATTGCACCTTGTTATCATAACTTTTCATCTAGCATCATCACTCACTATAAAATGTATATGCTGGTTATATCATGTCATGTTATGCGAAAGAAAAATAGAATAATGAATGTTTGAAAGTCAAGCAAATTATATATATATATATGTTGCCGTTAATAATCAAAAATTCAAAGTGAAAATTTACAAAAACTTTTCAAAATAACCAAAAATATTTTCTCATGATATTCATTATTCACCTTACAATCTTTGTCTATGATATATTGAAAAGGTTGAATATGAATGGTTTCACATACTTCACCTACCTCATTATGAATAATTAATCATGAGTACCTAAATTTCAATGTGATAAAATTAATGATCATGCAAAATCAAAAGATCTTTTAAATTCAAATATTAAACATAACTACAAAATATCATATTTGCTTCCAACATATGGTTATGATCATTATCATGAATTAGGCAATGTGTGTGCATGTATCTCATCTCTATGTAGACCCTAGAACCAACTTTCATCAATTCATTCTAGGTCTATAAATTGAAATTCTATTTATTGAATACATGCAACATCATCACTATTAATCCCATGGCATTCAAACTCATCATTCTAGCATTATCAACTAATAAATATTATCATGCAGCTAGTTGTCTAATAATGTCATAATGAATCCATCTTAAAGTGGAGCAATCAAAAGTTAAAACTCATAATAACTATGCTGCTTTAAAATATAATTAGAAACCAATCTCCCATAAAAAGCCATAGTTTACAAATTGTTTCCATAATACAAAATGCTTAGGATGTCCATGATCATTCACCCACATTACGTGTCTCACATTAGCGAGGGAGTAGGATTGTGTGCATTAGAAGACTTAACCTCTAAGTCATGTCTTGTCCTTAACCGGGGAGGGTACGTTCCAGTGGGGCCTTGAGAGGCACTGGGGAAAGAGTGCTAGGTTGAGCGTTCTCTAGTGTGTGCATATGGGATTAACACCCCATCCTACGACATGTGTGCAGCTCCTCATGCCCACCCGTCACTTAGTACGGGGCTAGTGTGTAGACATATATTTAGGGTATTATAATCTAGGACATACATATATCATATGTTTTGCATGCATTTATGATTATATTATTCATGCATTATTGTTTTGATCGAACATGCTTATATTGTGTTTTGCATATCTTATCATTTTTGAGCTCTAATGATCTTGCAAAACACAAATATATGAAAACCAAATAAAAATATAAAAACCATTTTTGAACAAATAAAACATGCTTAAATAGCCTTCTAATCATTTCCAACTTCTCGGAAATTTCTACACTAAAAATGTCTATATACATACTATCTATGCCAAAGAAAAGTTTTTCAAAAAAATCTCAAAAACAGTGTACTATCTCGGCGTTAACTAGTTAACGTCGGGCGTTAGCCTTTTTTCCCAGATTGAAATTCTGCTTTCTCTACACTATTTCTGATATTTTTCTAATGATTTTTCTCTGTTTATTTTCTAAGATTTGAAATTATTTTGTTATTAATTTGGTTAATTTATTCCAAAATACAAAAAAATTTTAAATAATTCAAAATGCTCAAAAATATGCTTTTGTTATTTGTTTTGCTTAAACTCTTGACAAATTATGGTTTGACTATAAAACTTCACAAGAGCAAACATCTTTGTTATTTTTGTTTCCAATGGTCAAAATTGATTTTGGCATACTCACAAGGATTTTCTTCAATGTCTAATTTTAATTTCAACTTTTCTAAACATTGTTTTTGTCATGTCTTGACCTTAATCTGATTATGTTTAATGAAATAGTCTATAGATAATCGTGTATGATTGCCTAGCATGCCTCTAAGTATGAGTAATGTTTTATGCTAATCAATGATTCATACACTCACTACTTTGGTAATCTACATGTGCTCAAAATCTTAGTCTTGCATGAATGTGTAGTGTAATCGTTTTAACACATTAAGTTATATGTCTAAATTACCTACACCATCTTTCAAAAATAAATTTCATGCACACATAGAAGTGTTATTTCAATAATATTAATGTTTGCAACAACAAGTGAATTCGGAGACCTTTTGGCCCAAAACAAAAATCTGAAATAAAAAGTCAAAGATAACTCCACCAAGCACTACTCACCTTCCTCATAAGTCTTAATGAGTATTGTGAGGTTGAGCACCTTGGAAAGAATTTTAAAGTGTCTTGTGCAAACATATTTCTTTTTTATCACTTCTATTTGTACACCGGATCACTTAAAATAAAATTTGTATACAAATTCTTATGTGATCCCTCAAGCAATACTTCGCTCCCTGATAAGTCTTAATGAGCATTGTGTGTGCGAAGCACCTTGGTAGTTGTACTCCTTTTATGTGTTTTGAAATTTTATTCTAAAATTGATGTGTGAAAGTAATTATAAGATTACAATCTTAATATTGTTGTTACCATTTCATTACATATGTCATGTGTTTTGATTATTTCACTTGTATACTTTTATCAAAACATCTTATGCACACATCATTGATTTTCATAAAGCTTCTACTCGTGAGAATTGGATCCTAATGCAAAATTACACAATTCTCTAAAAACTTAAGTAAAAGCACTAGATTGCAATGCATGATTTCTACAATGTTTTCTTTACTTGAAATACGAATTGGTTACATTATAGTTATTATCTTTTTGAATATATTGATTCATGCTTGCCTATTTATTATGAAAATTTTCAAAGTTAAAATGTTCAAATGTGAAGAGTCTAGATATATTATTGAAATGGTCAAACTATTACAAAAATATAAATCTTAATAACTTTGTTTTATCTTTCCGCATTCCTATTTGACTATGTGGTTTTTACCATGTGTTCTCATGCTTATTTCTAAGGATTTATCTTTCACTTGTACTTGTCAAACAATATTGCATTTCTTTCAACAAGTAATATTCTTCATAAAATTTAATTTGAAAAGCAAGTGATGGAATTCCTTTGGTAAAATCATGGAATGGTGTTCTTTCACGCTTATCATATATTTTTTCCGCTGTGCTACTCTCTCCATTAGCTCGATCATGACTTACTTTATGTTTACACAAAACTCTTAATCCTCTCTTAATTATGTCCCAATTTTTGTCTTCTTTATTCTAGTTTTGTTTCACTCCACCCTCTTTTGCTAATAACAAAAGGGGGAGAATAAAATGATAAATCACAAGGAGTAGGATTCACTAGATTAAGGGGGAGCATGAATCTAGTCTATGGGTGCATACACTAAGGGGGGGCACTTAAGTAGGAGGAGCACAATTTTAATGAACTATAACTCTTATTATTATCTCTATGATTACTTTGTATCATATATCCTTCTAAAAACACATATCTTATATATGATTATGATTTATCTCTATTGGATTTGTTATTATCAAAAGGGGAAGATTGTTGGAATATGGTTTTCCGCATCCCTTTAATTTGAGAATAACAAATTCTACTTGTATTTGATCTTGTTTATCATCGTGTTTTTAGCATGCAGGTTTGAACAGATATGACACCAGGTTGCTGCAATATTGGTCGGGTACTGTCCACAAGCAGAAAGATTGAAAGATGTCTAACGCCAGGCGTTAGGTCTTAACGTTGGGTGTTAGCGATCGACGGGATGGGATGCCGATCGACGGGATGGCTTGCCGACTGAATAAAAAGAGAAAGAAACTCAACGTCAGGCGTTAGTACTTAACGTCGGCGTTAACGATCGACGATTATGGCAAGGAGGAATGCAGTCGTGATTGAAGGAGCAATTTAGGAATGATTTGACTCAACGCCCGGCGTTAACTCTTAACGCCGGCGTTAACTTTTGTTCCCGCCAAGATTCAAAATGAATGGAGGGAAGCTGCCGTGATTGCTGGAGCATTTTAGGAATGATTAGACTCAACGTCCGACGTTATAGTCAACGCCAGCGTTAAGGTTGCCTAAAATGAAAGTTTCCAAAGATGTAGAATCTCCTTCCTGTTTTGAAGATCCGAGCCATCAAGTTATTTCTATACCGAGTCAACGCCCGGCGTTAACTCTTAACGTCGGCGTTAGCTTCCAGTCCTATAAAAAGGTAGATTTCGTCTTCTCCAACTACTGATTGATTAGAGCCCTACTCCAGCACTTCAGAAACTCTAAGAGGACCGTATTTCCAGACCAACACTTCTCCCACTCAATTTCAAAAGGAGGAATCGAAGGAGGTTTGGATCAACACGCTAACTCAACGCGGAGAACACACACTTGGACTTCAACAATCTTCAGTGATTCTTCGGCGTCTCCTTTAGATTACCTCATTGGGAGTTTCATATTTGTCTTTTGTATTTGTATTTTGTATTTTATCATTGTAATCGGTTTGTGAGAATGCCTTGTGTTGGCGACTAGGTCTGGGTAGGACTTAAGGAGGAATTCGCCTCGTGTTGGCGACTAGGTCTAGGGAGTAGATCTAGGGGGTTCTCGAAGCCTTTCTGGGGATAGGAAGGCTAGAGCGGCTTGAGGCCGTATCTGGGGAGAGATCGGTTAAAGTCAACTGGTTCATGGGGATACGAGTCGGTATAGAAAACGAAAAGAATATTTTATATTTCGCCTTCGATTTCTAGCGTCATAGAAATCAGATTTTGTAATCAATTTTATAAATGATAATCATGTCTTTTCTTGTTTAATAAAGTTGATTTCATTTCTAATTTCATTATCTCTTTACTTTTGATTTAACTTACTTCTACCAAAATATCAAAAGTTTTCTATAAAAGTTTAAAGTTTTCTAAAACCCTTATCCCCCCCCCCCCCTCTATGGGCGCCTCAAGATCCAATTGTTGCGACAAAAATCACTTTTTATGGAATACTACACTATGTTAAATATTTATGATTTGAGCGATAACGATTTGGACGTAATAGAAAATTATTTAGATTTATTAAAATGTTTTTATATGACGACAATTGGTTTATCTGACGTGTATTATCTTACTAGCTCTCTAGTAATCGAAAATTTTGTTAATATCTCACAAAAATTTAACTATTATAAGTAACACGAAAGGTGACGCCCTTTAATTAAGAAAATGGATACAAAAATTTTAAATTATTATAAAAAAATGTCAGCAATGTTTTCATGCGTCGCCGCTTTGAATCATCTATTCGGCGTATAGATGACGTAGAAAATCTAATCGAAAAAATAAATACAAATTTAGACTTAAATATAACTTTTTCGGAATTTGATAACGCTAGTATTTCAAATTTTAACTCTTTTTTCACTAAATTTAATAATTATTACGATCAATTATACGGGTCGCGGTCCCGAGAAGATATATCATAACCTAAAACAAAAGATAGTTTTAAAAATAAAATTTTACAATTAGCTTCTAGGAAATAAGCACGCACATCATCTAGTAGTTTAAATTAATTAGGATTGTACACTAAAACATAATTTCGCGATTTTATGAGTACGGACGAAATTGAAAAATTTTATCTTCTAAAATGATGGGAACGTAAGGTTAATACCTATCCTATCATGACCTATATGGCCCGTTATTTACTAACAATTCAAGCTAGCACGGTAGCTTCGGAGTCTGCTTTTTCGCTTAGTGGCAGGATTTTAACCGAGCGGAGGAGTCCCTAACGAAAAATCTCTGGAAATTTGCATATGCTACAAGTACCACTTAGATGCTATGAATAGGAATCAACAGATTTCACCGATCGAGAATAGCTTGACAGACATAGAAGACGAGATGGGCACAATAAATTTAGGAGATGATTAAGCGCGCGCGCACTCGCGAGTCGCACCCGAGGAGCTAAAATTTGTTGTAATATTTTAAATTACTGAATTTTGTATTATTTTTTTTGCCATTCAAATTTTATTATATTAAAAAATATCATCTTTTTTTAATTTGATTGTAAATTTGTATTTATCATTTTTGAAGATTAATAAAAAAATTCTTGTAAATTTGAATTTTTGAAGATTAATAAAAAAAACTTGTAAATTTGGATGTAAATTTCTTGTAAATGTGTACTTTTACTTTTTTTCTATTTAAAATAAAAAAAAATTTTAAAGGGGCTTCTGAGGCAAGGCTCGGCCTTGGGGGCCTCATCAGGCTCCCCTTAGGAGAGGGAGCCCGAGGCCGCCTAAAACCCGGCCCAAGCCCAAGCCCAGTATAAGAAAGCCCGGGCCCGATAGGCCCGGTTCAGGCCCGGTCCTACCGGGCTTTTTGGACAGGGCATACATATATATATATACATTTATTTATATATACGAGCATCTTCGCACGGGCTACGCCCGTGCTCGATGCTCTCGGGCGGCCTTCGGCCGCATTCCGGCGGGCTTCGCCCGCCCCCGGCGCCCGTGCGAAGATGCTCTCGGGCGGCCTTCGGCCGCATTCCGGCGGGCTTCGCCCGCCCCGGCACGATTGATTTGCGCGCCCCCGGCGCGATTGATTCGCGCGCCCCCGGCGCGATTGATTCGCGCCCCCTGCACAATTGATTCGCGCGCCCCCTGCGCAATTGATTCGCGCGCCCCGGCGCGCTAACGTGAAAATAAGTTAAACTAAATTTAAAAATAATATAACCCATAAAATTAAAAAGAAAACAAAATATCAGAAAAAAACCGTAAATTATTTAAGTTTTAAAAAAAAAACTTACAAATAATTAAACGTAAAACAAAAACGGAAAAAATTTAAACGTAAACAATTTAAGTTTTTAAAAAGAAAAACTTAAAAATAATTAAAAAAAAATTAAAACAATATTAGTTTTAAACAATCATTAAAAAAATACTTAAATAGCATTAAACATAAACAGCGGATGAACAGTGGCTCGCGCCACTGTTCATCCGCCTGATTTTAAAAAGAATTTAAAATATTACGGGCGGGGCCCACAGGCGGGCCCTGCCCACAGAAATCTCATGGCGATGTGGGACATTATTAGTCCCACATCGCCAAAAACAGAGTGCTTTTGCTGTTTATAAGGAGACAACCTGCTGCTCTCTTGACCTGTACAGCGGGCGGGGCACCGCGTGACACCGCACCAACCCGCGTCCGTCCGCGCGCAGCTGCACCCGACCCACCACTCACGCAGCACCCGACCCGCGCCGCACCCGTCCCAGCCCCCGCGCCTCACCCGACCATCCCCGCTCGCGCTCACCCGCACCCGACCCATCTCTTGTGAACCTAGAAGTTTTAGGCCGTGTAGGGGTAAAACGGTAATTTCATAGGTTTAGGAGCCCTATGAAAAAGTGGAGAGAGAGACCTCGTTTGATCAGACGGTGGTGGGAAGATCGGACCAAGATGGACGGTCTGGATGCGTCCAATGAACTCAACAACAGCTACATTCGATACTTTCTTATATGAGTACAGATATTTATAATTTTTTGGAATATGATTGTACTCCTCTATTCAAATGTATCAAACGATCATCATAGTGAAATAATCACCAACAGATTGCTACGAAAGAGTAATTGATATTTGAATTGCTCTTCTTTTCACTGTGGCCATGATCTTGATCATAATCATCATGGAAGACGTCCATCTCTAACCCAAAAAACGTCAGTCAGCAACTAAGAGCAAATAATAATAAAAAAAAGTGCCGGCGTTCTGCGAGCGGCCTGATGAGGGGATCCAAGTTGGAATCATGTTCTGCGTCAATGGAGTGATGATCGACCAAGTTCGGCAACCCCACGGGCCAACAATTACGAAAGGCGGTTCTCATAAATAAAAACATTCTAAACACTGAAATTATACATCACTTCTTCCCAACTGCATACAAATAATAACTTGTGTTTCTCTTCATTACATTCAGTGGGCAATCCCCAGCTCTACATCAATTGCATCAAAACTTCCATTGCCAAAAACTCAAAAAAAAACTTCTTTATTCCTGTGTACAGGTGCGACAAGCAGGCAGAAATAGGTAAAAAAAAATGGTTGCCATATTCACAAAAATACTACATATTGATTATTAGTAGATGGCTCGCAGCGATTGGGGTTGAGGTACAGACAATATTCGTGGCATACCAGATCGGAGTTCGGGGTTTGACAACACGACTTTCGGCCTCATCACTCGCTCTGCTGTCTACTGTTGAAGCCTGAAGTGTTGTGTAGTAGTGTTCCAGGAAGAGGGAAGTCGATATTGGTGATTGGAACCATAATGTCGATAGAAACTTGTGAAGTTTTTTCGGATTTCATCGAAGGTAGGCGCTTTAGCTGAGATCTGTGGCAGATGATGCGGCCTTTGCTCCATCCAGGAAAATGGAAAAACTCGGAAACATTATCCCTGAGAAATGCATATGCAGCTTTTGCAACAGGTAGAGCCCTTGCGGCAGTGCTTTTTTCCATCACGCCTCGTCTGTATTATAACATATGACTACCATCAATCACAAAGTGTATGTACCATGAGCTTAAACTCAGTTATCAGTTGCGGGTTAGAGAGTTACACGACAACGACAGTTGCCAGATGAGGGAGATCTTCTCCATTTTGAAATCTTTCATGAATGTCATGAAGCCACACCGATATTGCCGTAAGCGCCCCACCGACAGACATCCTGAGCAATTAGTTAAATTAAACATCAAGCCGTGCTCTAAAATGTAAATAAGCAAATCAAACAACAAATACGAGTGGGAAAATAAGAAAGCACCTATGGACATCAACAGCCCACACAAGTTTGCTTTGATGGTATAGCTCCGGGAACAGCCCTCTTCTAATGGCCTCATGAAGCACTCGCGCGGCACGTGCCTTCTGGCCAAACCACCATAGTGCATCTAGAAGAGAGTTGTATAACCGTACGCCCAAACTAGATCCGGCAGAGCTGTATTTGTCAAAAACATATTCTACCATTTGCCAGTTAGATTCGTCATCATAATCCCCGCTGAGCATTGAGCCTATCACTTGATGGGTGTTAGAAAATCTATTTAATTTCATCGCATCCAGAAGTTTATATGCATCATCCCACCTGATTACAAGACCAATCAGATAATGTTGCTCATTGATAATATTGTGAGAGTAGCACATTTTACAAAAGCACTCAACAGCATGCTTCGCAATTGAAAAAAGAACAGAACTGCTGAGTACAGAAAGAAGAAACACCAATATTTCTGTAAGTAAATAAACTGCTGCGGCCAATAGGACCTTCGCTATCAATCAAAGACAAAATATCACAGTTCAATATTGATTTCTAAGTGCCCAAACACAGGCGGAAGAGAAGATCATGTTAAATTTTCTACATTGAGTGGACGATCTCAATTGAGTCGAGCTGGTGAAAATTTCGCATCATTTTGAGATTATTCGGCTCCCGTAAATGTGAGTAAATTTTGGTTTGCGTGAATAGCCGAAAACCTATGAAGCACTGGTGTGGGTAAGAGTGGCGGGTACAATAAGTATCCAGACGGCGGTACGACAAGATCAAAAATATGGATATGGGTGCATCAAGGTACGGCATAATTAAAACTGATTTATATATACACATACATACAATATATATATATATGAGTGATAGGCACAGGGTTTCTCCCTTATCCCTAAATATGACCGTGACAGGGCTCCACCCCTATGCTTGACGCTTTTTGATTTAATCTTTCAAAATTTTCTGCATGAGATTGAAGAGCAATACTTGCTTTTGACAGCTCGACTTTGCCGGCTTGTTTTTGCCAGCTTGATTTTGCTGGCTTGTTTTTGCCGGCTTATTTTTTATTGCTTGATTTTGACAACTTATTTTGATCGCTTGATTTTGACAACTTGCATTTGACTGCTTGATTTTGTCAATTTGCATTTGACAGATTGATTTTGACAAGACCATTTTTCCTCATGAGATAAAGGCGAAAACGTTCCAAGACCATTCTTCCTCCTGAGTTGTCCAGCCACTTTGATCACTCTATGTTATTGAACCATATTTGTTTAGTTACCTGTTAAGACTGCACTCTAGCTATTTTCTTTCTATTACTGTTAAAGTATCATATTCACTTCAATAAGTCAGTACATAATATGCGTGAAACAGAACGACACGTAATGAGTGCGGGAAATAAAAACATAAGATGCTGCGAACGATGCATCTCCCAGGGTTGAGAGAGCTCGATCCTGTCGATAACTTGCAAAAACTAAAAACAAAAAGATTTGGGTGATTGTTGCCGTGAAGAGATGCTATGTCTCCGCCCCGCCGTATGTCGCCGTATGTCGCCGCATGTCGCCGCCCCCGCCGCATGTCGCCGCCCACGCAGAATGTCGCCGCCCACGCAGAATGTCGCCGCCCACGCCAAATGTCGCCGCCCACGCCAAATGTCGCCGCCCCCGCCGAATGTCGCCGCCCCCGCCGAATGTCGCCCCCCATGCCGAATGTCGCCGCCCCCGCAGATTGTCGCCGCACCCGCCGATTGTCGCCCCCCCACGCCGAATGTCGCCGCACCCGCCGAATGTCGCCGCCCCCGCAGATTGTCGCCGCCCCCGCCGAGTGTCTCCGCACCCGCCGAATGTCGCCGCCCATGCCGAATGTCGCCGCCCCCGCCGATTGTCGCCGCACCCGCCGATTGTCGCCCCCCACGCCGAATGTCGCCGCACCCGCCGAATGCCGCCGCCCCCGCAAATTGTCGCCGCCCCCGCCGAGTGTCTCCGCACCCGCCGAATGTCGCCGCCCCCGCCGAATGTCGCCTCCCCCGCACAGGGTCCCCACGCACGACTGCTTGTATATATATATGTGTATATATATATATGTATATATATATGTATGCATATATGTATGCATATGTATATATGTATGTATATGTATGTATATGTATATATGTATGTATAGGTATATATGTATGTGTAGGTATATATATATATATATATATATATATGTATATGTATATGTATATATGTATATGTATATATATATGTATATATATACAATGTAGAAAATTTCATATTGAGCAAACAGAAGCACAACCAATATAAAATATCTAATCCTCAACTACATAATAGACAAACACAATCAAATTTAAGTTAAATTCTCCAAAATTCTAATGTAAATAATAATTTAAATATGGAGCACATTTTGTTACTATAATAAACAAGCACAATCAATTGCATTTATGGGTCACAATCTTTTCTTTTCTAAAAGACTCGGAGCCAACTTTTGTTTTACTTTAGAAAAGCAGACTTATATCACAATATACAGAACGACCTATCAAGTCCAAGCATGTCTGCAGAGTAGCAGGTGTATCCGCCGAGTGTATGGTACGTACCGGTACAGGTACGTCGTCCTCGGGGAAGTATCGGTGCTTCATAGCCTAAAACAGTGATAGGTGGGCTAGACAATTTAGGAACTTAATTGTGCAAGCTAGGTCTCACCCTTGGTACATTCGACCCAACCGCATTTAATATGTCCTTAATTTTCATATGTGGGCACTTTTAATATTAAGTGGTGGTTAAAGGGTATGACTAAAAATCCCACCATTGCCCTCCTATCCTATTAAAGGAGATTAGAATCTGGTTTAGGTTTGGCGATTCCTGCGTGAACAAGGGATGAGCGATAGCCGCAAGCTCACTTTCTTATTCTTGTTTTTCACAGGAGAAGCCCTAGCCACAAGCTGCATCTCCCTGTTTTAAGCTCTTCGGTCATGTGAGAGCCTTCATCGCACGAATCCTCTTTCTCGTCTCCTGGGCTGCAGCGTCCATCGAAACCAGTAGTAGGAGACAGTGGCGGAACTAGGATTTCCGATTAGCCCGGGCACAATAAATATTTCACAAGTTATTTAACTCTTACGTCAATGCGAGTTAAAACACAGATTAGAACAACTAAAGGGGATCCCCCAAAAGTTGTATTTGCTCCAACAAAATGATCTCTAGCAAACAACTCTAAACTTCAGGAAAACTAAAATAAGTATCCTACCAACATAACCTTGTTTTCTAATGAGGAATTCTGTATTTTCTTACTTCATTTGTCGTAAAAAAACAGTTGAGAGCAACTATAATCAATTCAATCACAATATTTTCTATGAAGATTAATCAACAAAGACAAGGAAAAAATGAAAAAAAAAACTATTGGGGCCTTGCAAGACTGAAATTCTTTAAATGCCTAAATCCTAATGAACACAAACACTTTCAATCCTAACTTGATAATGAGTAATCAAATAAATTTTAATTAGATAATCAACAAAACTAGGAGAAGAAACACAAACCTCACAACACTATCAGCAAATTCAAGGCCATCAAGGAAGCCATTGTTGTTGCTCACTTCATCACCCAGAGAGTCTTCCTTGTTCTGAAAGCTCGCTGTCCAGACAGTATTTCTGCTCCCATAATGTAAAACTGGGTTATGGGCATAATCACCGAACGAGTTCAAGAACAAATTCCATCGCAATTGAGATGATTCGATAAAGAAAAACAGGAAAATAGAAATTGAACTGTGGATTACTGGAAATGGGACTTGGGAGAGCTGGAGAACTGGAGAAGCGGACTAACGGTGGATGAAATCTGGAAGATTGGAACGTTGCGAGTGCTCGGCCCAGAAATCGCAGAAAACAGAAGGGATCTCGCACCAACGCCACCAGAAAACGCAGGAGTCGCTGACTCCGCCAGAAATCGGAAGAGAGAAAGACGCCCTAGTCGCAGGAGTGGCCGACGCCGCCAGAAATCGCAGGAGCCCTAAGTGCGAAGGAGGAAATGAGGAGTTTGGAACGCCCTAAGCGGGATTACGCGAAAAAGAAGGTCGGGCACGTGCCCGACTGTGTCTTAGGGTGGGTCCGCCCATGGTAGGAGAGGAACTCATCTTCATTAGGCAATCGTAAATTTAAGGTAAAGTCATTTTCAGGTTCCATTTCATTTCCCGTAGTTCTGATGGGAAAGAGGATTCTTCTGCGACTGAATGTGATTATAAGGTGATAGCTAAAGTTCCCAGCAAGGGACCTTATATATCTATCAATGATTATAAGAAGGTGATGGCTAAAGTTCCCAGCAACGGACTATTTATATATCTTTCAATTTAATCTTCTGTGGTTGTTTCATTATGTTACGGGCTAACCCGTAGTGCATCAATATCTCATTGGAGGTGGTGGTGGTGGCTAAAAGAGAACCGTGCTCAACCAAAGGTAGAAGGGGGGACGAAGGCAGAAGAGTGGGGTCTTGCTTAACCCAAAGCTATGAAGATGCACGGACGAGCGAACTAAAAGAGAGAGAAAGAGAGACTAAGAGAGAAATAAAAGATTAATTCATTGATTGCTTTTTTCATGACCCAAGGGGTCCTCGAATAAAGGATGCATGACACGAACATAAAATAAAACACGACATGCGCGGGCACAAACATAAAGTAAAGATATGAATGCGCTAACACAACATAAAATAAAGACACAATATTTCTAACAACTCTAAATAACGACTTAATAAAGCATACATAAAAGTAACGGATAATGGATATCGGACACATAACATCCCACGCCTCCTTCAATTTTGAGTCTGTCCTCAAGCTCATTGAAGGGTATAGAAACATGTGAGGAAGTTTATCAGACTCCTTGATTTCTCGCTGGAACATCTCCTCGTAACATGTCACCAGAGCTCATATGTCATCGGGAGGGGAGCTTCCGTCATGCACACAAATGCGGCAAATGATGGTGATTGGTTGGAACCTGAAAATGACTTTGGATTGACTCCAGCCACATCCAACTGTCTTCTTCCGCTTGCCGCTGCATTCCGACGACTCCAGCTACCTCCAGTCGTAGTCCCCCCTTTTTAGGGTGGTAATATCCTGTCAACGATGATGAATCTATGTGGTAGTTCTTTTTGTTGTTTGTTATGTGTCTTTATTTAGTTGCAAGTCTTTGCTTTTTGTATGTCTAGTCATGAGCCTTCATGCACGTGTGTCTGATGGAGTATCGAACAAATCAAGAGGCATGCTTGCATTAAACGGGAAAAAGGATACAATCCGGAGCGGACTTCGACCAAGATCTAGGAGGCTGGTTCCCCCTAAGACCCCTCTCTCAAATGAGAGCCAAACCCTAGTGATCAAAAGATGATGAAACACTCTCATACCTCCTCCTTATATAGGGAGGAGGGGGCTCACATGACAATAAACAATAAAATAATACTTAATTAATATTAATTAATTAATACGAATTAATTAATTAATACCAATTAATTACAGAAATTAACTAAGGAGGTTTCCACATGCGCTCCTTTGACTCCTGCAAGGTGGTGTGCTCAGGCGGATGCAACGTCGTAACAATAGGCCGCCCTTGAAATTTGGCCTTGTCCCCAAGGTCAATATTACAAAATTTGGCGGGGTCATTAACAATGGGAGGGACGTATAATTTGTAGCAGTTGAGTGTAAAAGATTTGATGAGAGGGGGTGATAGAAGAGGAGGTTTGTCTTTAAGTGGGGGCAGCCATGGGTGTGAACAGATGTGATAAAAGGGGAAAGTAGAATTGCAATAAGAGGAGGTTTGTCTTTTAGTGGGGTGTTGGGGGCTAGAGGTGGCATGAGATTGGGATAGAAGAATGATGGGCGGCTATAGCTAGGAGAGTGTGCTGCACTTTTGGGTGGTGTTTTTGGGAAGAGGAAAAGAGTAAAGAAAGGGGGGAAAAGTTGATGTGACAACACAAGGGAGAAGGAAAGAAAATGTTGGCAGCTAGCAGAGTTGTGGAATTTTGGTATGTGGTTAAGAAAGAAAGTGGGTGAGGCGTGTGGGGCCGGCTTAGAAAGGCTGGGCTGAAGATGCCATGTGGGCTTGTGCCAAAAAAAGAAGGAAACCAAAAGGGGGCAGCCCGTGGGGTGCACTAGGCAAGAAAAAGGAGAAAAGTTAAACCGCTCAGAGAGGGCTGCTGTATGGGGGGCTCGAGAACAGGAAAAGGGGGGCATGCCAGGCGGGGCGAGACGGCGGCTTCCGCGTGGTCTGCGCTCGTGGGAAGGAGAGGGCGCAGCGGGCTTTGACGGGAGTCGGCGCACGCCGGAGGGAGGAGCGACGACGCTGGAGGTGCGGGTGGGAGGGAGGTACTGACTGCTGCTGGACCCGCTGCAGGTTGGATCGGACGGCCGACGACGCACGAAGCTGCTGTTGCGACGGCTGCTGGAGGTGTGGCGGTTGCTTCGGCAGCTGGATATGCGGCTGTTGCGACGGCTGCTGGAGGTGCGTCGAGTGCCACTGCGGCTGGAGGTGCGTCTGTTGCGACGGCTGCTGGCCGGCTGCTGTTGGTGTGTGCGTCTGGTGGAGCAAGGCCTGCAAGGATGCAGACAGCGAGGCGAGGAGGTTGTCGTGGATGTCGCAGCTGCGTTCGATGGAGGCGAGATGGCGGCCAATGGAGTGGAGGCGGCTGTCCGTCGTGGCATGAGCCCCGGCGACTTCGAAGGAGCGGACGGGGGCGGCAGGTCGGACCATTGATGGAGTATCGAACAAATCAAGAGGCATGCTTGCATTAAACCGGAAAACGGATACAATCCGGAGCAAACTCCGGCCAAGATCTAGGAGGCTGGTTCCCCCTAAGACCCCTCTCTCAAATGAGAGTCAAACCCTAGTGATCAAAAGATGATGAAACACTCTCATACCTCCTCCTTATATAGGGAGGAGGGGGCTCACATGACAATAAACAATAAAATAATACTTAATTAATATTAATTAATTAATACCAATTAATTATAGAAATTAACTAAGGAGGTTTCCACATGCGCTCCTTTGACTCCTGCAAGGTGGTGTGCTCAGGCGGATGCAACGTCGTAACAGTGTCCCACATGAGGGGGAGTACTTGGAACGAAGAAGTCTCAGATGTCTTTTCCCTACTTTCGCCTTCGTACCACACGACCTCTAGTCTTATGTTGTATGTCGTATGCGTCTCCCCGTGTTTTTCTTTGCTTACCGGTCGTGTGTTGGGGATACGATTGATGTTGGTGTTCTAAATCTCACCGGGTGGTGTCGCGTGGAACCGTGTTGTGTGGGACTGTGACGTGTGGGACCGCTCTTGTGTGGATGTATCCCCGACAGATTATCCCCGACGGATTATCCCTGATTTCCCGGTTGATGATTTGCTCCTCATTTTTCGTTCCTTTTTTCGCATGTTGTGTGTGTAAGTGATGTTGGTTGACCGATTTCCAGCGAGTCCACGTCGTATGTGGGTCCTGCGTCGTGTGTGGTTATGTCCCCGATTTGATTCCCCAGTTTGGAATTTCCCTCGGTGGCTCGTCTGATGTTTTGTCCCACATCACCTACCTCCAGTGCCGTTTTTTTATGTTTCCAAGCTGGAGGTTTCCCCTCCAGCTTGAGGGGGAGTGTTGGAGTTTATGAGTGTTATTATATTAATATTTGTGTGTGAGTGGGTATTAGTCTCATATTGTCTGTTCAGTCTTAAGTGTCCATGTATTTCCTATATAAAGTCATATATGGATGAATAATATGCAAAAAGTATTATCTATTTCTCTCTTTCAACATCCCTCAACGGGGGAAGCTCATCAGGGAGCTCCTCGGGCATAAAATCTACGTAGTCCTCCAGTAACTGACGGACATCTGGATCAGTAATCTCAGTGTCAGTAGAGGTCTCAGGAGTCATCGTGGCTACCACTACGAACACAACTCTTTCCTCTAAGCTCTCTCTCATGAAGTCACCCTCCTCAAGACTTGTAGAGGTCTCGATGACCCCGCACTAACAGATGGCTCAACCTTGCCCTTGGGAGGATCCCTGGGCTGGGTCGGGGTAAGGGTAATCTTTCGTCCTTTATCGAAGAAAGCACGCATGTTGGATCGGCCATAACGCGTGGCGTCGCGATCATATAACTAAGGTCGTCTAAGTAAAACGTGTGCGGCGTTCATAAGGATAACGTCACACCAGACCTTGTCCTCAGTGGACGTTAAGTGAATCAGTACCAGGCATCGTTGTGTAACCTGGAGAGTGGATTTGTCCACCCATAGGACACGGTAAGGATGCGGATGTGGCACGGCAGTAAGTTGCATCCTCTCTAACTCTTTCTTGGCGATTATATTCACACAACTACCACTATCAATAGCAAGCTTGCGGGGACCTTTTGCGTTCGGGAAATATATGAAGAAAATCGTAGTGCGGCGCCAATCCTCCTCGGCACGTGGAGTGTGCAGAAGTCGACGGAGGACTTCTAACTCTAGCGACCTCTCAGCGTCGCTTTCCCATCCCTCCTCTACAGCGTCCTCAGCCTCAGTGTTGGGCTCGCCTAATTTCTCAATCAGTAAATTCCTCGTCGGGCATTGCGCCGCGAAGTGCCATCTGCCAGAACACTGATAATATTGGACGCTCCCAGGTTTGGGGCCTCCAGAGACAATAGCTATCCCCGTCGCATCTGCGGGAGTGCGAGGGGCAGCAGTATCCGTGGCAGGAGCGGGTCTCCTAGCCGTGGTGGCATCAAGTGGAGAGGTGACCTGTCTCGGGCTAGCAGTGAGCAAATATTGCTTGTACTCCAGCGCGAGCTGAAAAACCTGCTCAACTGTCTCAATCCTATGGGGAATCAGTTCCCTTCGGATGTAAGCCCTAAGTCCAGTCCGGAAACGAGGTGCAGTGGCAATGAGCTCCTCCAAAATATCACTACGAATAACTAACTCGTCAAAACGTGACATGTACTCCGCATTGGAAAGGATCCTTTGTTAGAGTGCATATAGCTGATCCAGGAGCTAGTCACGATATGAAGCGGGGAGGTATTTATCTTTCAGTCGCTGCTTCATCTTGTCCCATTGAGTAATTGGGTAATAGTTGTCCCGCTCAAGTGACCTCTCCAAACTCGACCAATAAATTATTGCTTGACCGATCAACTTCATTTTGGCGAACCACACACGCCTCTCGTCACTCATATCAAACCAGTCCAAATAGTGATCCATATCCATAAGTCAATCGTTAAATGCCTTTGGGTCCAGATGACCATCGAAGGAGGGTGCGTCAATGCGGATACGCCAAGTGATATCATCCTCTTCTGGAGTCATCCCGCGGCGTGGCTCACGGTAGTCGCCATGCTGATCATCATAGTCATAGACGTATCGTGCGGGTGGGGCTCGATCTCTACGAACAGGTGGGGGTGGTGGACGGGGTGCATTGGGCGGGCGGTGATTTCTCCCTGGGTCTTGTCGATACTCGTAACCACGATGGAAATTCCCTCTCGCGGGAGGAGGAGGATCTCGGCGAGGAATGTCTCTACCACATCTCTCAGGAGGAGGTGTAACATCTCGGGGATCCTCAAGAGGCTCCTCGTCAGGGGGAGGAGTCGTTCGACCTCTAGGGGTCTCTAACTGATCGACCCTTGTGCTAACCCTAGCAATGTCGCCCCTAAGGGCGTTGAACTGGGCCCTAATCCGATCAAATCGATCGAGAACAAGTTTTTGAAATTCGGCGGACGTCATGTCCGATTGTGAACTGGCGGCCCTATCGTCAATGAGATTATGGTTTGACATAGATTGACGATAATCTCTAGCACTACGTAACATGCAAGTGGCCCTAACCTCGGGATCTGATACCAATTTGATGCAGTGGCGGGTCGACTCGAGGTGAGCACGCTAAATGCGTTCCTAAATGCAATGTGATATGATGTAAATACAAGAGGTTCGCATAAAAATTAGCAACAGTAATTAATTACTGTAAAACTAACAGAGGCACAAGCATTCACAAACTTTAATTAAATATAACAAGTTTTGTTCACGAAGCAACCGAGGAGAAAATATTTTAAACGCGAGTGGAATAAGCCTTGCAATTCATACGGAGTGCAGTACTAATAGCAAACAATAAAGACATCTACTACAGATAAGGGTGCCAAATACACAACAATAGAAAACTAAAACTCCAAATACAACTTACACGTGCAGGCGGTGGTAGATGATGGTTGATTGCGGGCATCCAAGGTCGTTGCGGAGCGGAGAAAGCGCCGGGAGAGGGTTCTGGGTTGGTGGGGGGCTCGGGTGGTGTATATGGTGGCTGGTTAGGTGTGACTGGTGATTGTAAGGGCTCACGGTAGGGGGTTTTAGGGGCTGGCAGCAGTGGGAGGCTTTAGAAGGGCGATTGTAGGGTTGGGGAAGGAGATGAGGGGCTCGGCTGCAAGGAAGAAGGCAGGGAAAGGGTTTACTGGCTTGAACAGGGCTTGAGAGGGGGGCTTTAGGACAGGAGAAACAAGGCACAGGAGGAATAGAAGGAGGATGGACGGGAAAATGGCGGCAGATTCAGGAATGGCGGGTGGGGGTTTGCATCGACGAGGTCGATCGTGGAGGGGAGGAAAGAACGGCGGGATTGAGGCCTGAGAGGGACAGCGAGTTGGAGGGTGGAGAGGGAGGGATTCACCTTGGAGTCGCACCAAGGAGGGTGATTTCCGGTGCCGCACTAGGAACCGTGACCTGCGGTTTGCAAACTGCAACCAACCTTCGATCCCCACTCCAACCGGATCCTGCACTATTTAAACTCAGAACAAACTTAGGGCACCCGAATCGGATGACTCATATTGTCCGGTCCGATCGGATGTCAAATACAACTCAAAACATATAGAATAATATATCAAAACGACTCGGAATGACCATCCGGGCACAACCGTGGACTCGGATCGCCCGAACGGGTAGCAGGTCACCGCCTCTTGCGGGAATAGACCTATGTCTGGTGTGGCGCGTCATCACTTGCTTTTTCTAACACGTCTTGAACTCACAGGAGGTCGAACTTGTTGTTGTCGAGATGGTTTCAAAGAAGGAAGCCGAACTGGTAGAGGTCAAGAGGAGGCTCACCGAGACAGAGACTCGATTCGCCCAGCCAAGTCTGGGCTCGCGAGCAGCGGGATGACGACTGCCTGGTGTTTGACCCTTGAGACAGAACTCTACATTTAGGTAAGTGGGGCTAATTTGGAGCTGCTTCGAGAACGTCATTAGCTCATTATAGAGCAGCGCAACTACACTGTGGAGAGACTATTTCCAGATCTCTTTCCTGCCGCGTCATCTCGTTGTCATGCAGTGGCAGTAGTGGCAAATATTGTCCCAGCAGCGACAAAAAGGAACAGGGCAAGTCCCCCGAGGCCCTTGAGATTTAGATAAGGATCATACCGTAAAAAGTCAAACACGCGGCAGGCCCAGGGAGTCGTCTTCGTATCAACAAGCTCCTCCCGAACATCAAGTTTGTCGTCAAGCTCGAGGCCGTAGGGGTCGTCAGCGAGCGTCAAGGATTCAAGTCATCGAAGTCGGGATTGTCTTCTTCAGTGTCAAGCTACAAGCAAAGATCCTTGAGAGGGCATTTGTGGGTGGGAGAATACAGATGGTGGCAATGAAAACAAAGGCCCTTGAGACAAAGCTCAATGTATTGTTGGGGAGATAAGCGATGGGGTGGTGATGGTACCTATGTAGGTACGAGTGACCGAACTGGCGGACGAGCTTGCGGGCCGTTTCGCGGGGCCTCAGGTAAAGGCGGGTGATCAAAACGGCAGAGAGGTGGTTGACATTTTGGTAGTGGCGCTGTGGGGGGGATACAGAGGAGGACGACTGGGGCGCGTAGAGTTCCTCGTCGTAGTAACGAGCCTGGTCAATGAAGCGGCATAGAGTAGCCGAGTTATGGACCCGAAAGCATGCCCGGAGGTGGGGTTGTTGACCCCTAAGAAAGTACCAAGGTAATGGTCTGTGGATTGGCTAAGGCGTGTGTGGTGACCTCAATAAACTCGATGATGTAGGTGACGGCTATGTCGGACGGGCGTAAGGAGCTGAGGTGCTCGTAGGCATTACCCACATGACGAGTGTCTTAGTGGCTGAGGAGTTCCTCCTTCAGTGTTGTCCACGTAAGGCCTGGGACCTATTGGAGCATCCAACATACCCAATGAAGAGTCGAGCCCTCCATATAGATAGTGGTCAGGAAGATCTTCTGGTTGGCGAGGGTGGACTGGAGGTCGAAGAATTTTTCGACACAGGTGATCCAACCGAGAGGTTCGCTGTCGTCGAACACAAGAATCACAAATTTTAATCCGACGAAGATTGGTCGGGTGTATGCCCGCAGTGGAGTTGGAGGAGCCCCATGTAGTCTGTGGTGGGCGGAGTGGGGTGTGGCAGTGGTACCTAACTAGACGATGGGAGTTTGACTGCAGCACCAAGCAACTTGTGTCGATCAAAAGCCTAGAGAAAGCACCAGAGGAGAGGTTGATGCGCAAGGAACTGCGGTTGGAGCATAGTAGAATGCAAGACAGAGTGTGGAGGAGGCACGACAGGGCGGGTTCGTCACTGGAAGAAGGTGAGCGGAGGAAGACCCATGACGTATGATCGGTGCGTAGTATGCTGGATCGGTACCACAAAATGAAGGGAATGGGCGAGCCTGGCGCGATCTTCGTGCCGAAGGTCGAGCGGGTCGATGGTTGTAGGAGAGCCGAAGGAAGGCAGCACGCAGAGAGGCAGCCAAGAACGGTGATGAATGAGCTTGCGGATTTGGAGCCGAGCAACTGAAGAGAAGCGAGCGAGCGGCAAGATCCTCAGGAACAGTAAGGAGATTCAATAAGGGTTCATGAGGGAACCCTAAGTGAGCGGCAGTTGGACCAGTTGATAGATCACGTTATCGTCGACAAAATAACATAAGTAAAATACGAGATATACTTATCGAAACATGTTAGATACTAACTCTTGAGTGCAAGCTCCCTCTAAGATCGACTCTCCTATGAGAGACAAAATCTAAACAATGATCCAAAATGAAGGAAATACTCTCCCCCACTCCCTTATATAGGCAGGAGTGGGCATATATAAAATAACGATAATGTCACTAGGGTTATATACACAATTAGGAGAACATGTGGCAAACCCGGGGAGTCATCTTCGTATCAACCTCGCTGCGAGGAGCGGGAGGACATTGGCATGCGCAGTGGCATAGGCTCGATCCATGGCGGGGTCGGCTTTGAGGTCTTGCAGAAGACGAGCTCGCATACGATTTACAGGAGGAGGTCACTTTAGCATTGCAAGTCGCCCCCTAGGTCGGAGATGTTAGGGGTGAGATTACCTCAACTTCCCACCCAAGAAAAAATGGGGCAAATTAATTACTACGGGTGAAAGATTACTTTGGGTTTAGAATGTATAGGCGTGAGAAGAGATATCGTTTACGGCGAGACCAGATGTCGCACAACGTTGATGATCTCTCCGGTGGTGAACATAATGGATACGCCCCAACCAGACTTGAGGGCTACTAAGTTAGAGTGTAATTCAAACATGTCCAATACGTTTTTCTTTGACAAATTTCTGGATATCGATTCAACTAAAGGAAACTTTTCTGACTTGAAAAGTAGCAAGAGTCCACTTACGTCTTTGGAGGCGGAGGCGCAAAATATTTTCTTGAAACTCTCAGGATTAGCAAGCTCGGCAGATAAACAACTGCAAAAGGTAAAATAAGCGATCTCTGCATTTGCAACCTTTAAGTCATCTTCTATTAATAAGAGAAAGAAACCAAGCTCCAAGATTTCCCTTCCGGGAGCGAAAACGGCTAAGGTCAGTGAAGTCACTTGGGGGAGAAGCTCAAGCGAATTCGTATTGCTGAGGAAGAGGTTGAGTGATTGCGCATCCTGAAGGAGACAGAAGGAATTGTAGCTAAGGCGAAAGATGAAGAGGAGAAGAAGAAGAAGAAGGGGAAGGAGGAAGCGCGCCATCGTATGGCTGAGAGGGCGGAGCGGAGGCGAAGGCCAAAGCCGAGGCTGAGGTGAAGAAAAAGGTAGATGTTAAGAAAGCCAACGTTGAGGCGGAGGCTAAGAAAAAGGCAGATGTTGAGAAAGACAAAGCTGAGGTGGAGGTTAAGGCAAAAGATGATGTTGAGAAAGCCAAAATTGATGTCACTGTTAAGGTAAGAGTTAATGCTGGGAAAGCTGAAGTTGATGTTGTTGCTAAAGCACAAGCTGAAGTTGAGGTGAAATTCAAAGTCGATGCGAAGGAAAAGGCTGATGCCGAGAAGACTAAAGCAAATGTCGTTGCAAAGGCGAAAGCAGATGCAGAGTTGAAGGCAAAGGCGAACATCGTGAAACCCTCGCAGCTTCAAGTGGAGATACAGAAGAAGAAAAACATCAAGGCTTCTACTGCTACAACTGCGTAGGAGAAGGGGCGGATTCTTCGGGCCGCTGCCGTAGACAAGCAAGCACAACATGTTTCTAAGCGTCGATCCTTGCTTATTCCCCCTATGGAGGGTGCTAAACCTGGCAAAATCCTTCTGAACAATGTGGAGTTAAGGCAGCAGCTGTTGTGCAAAGAAATTGGGTGGAAGCTGATGCTTGCTTCCATTGACCCCAAGTGCAAAAGGTGATCATTGTTTTCGAAGGAAATAGTGGATGTTGCGAGCTCTCGGGTTATTGAGGGAATTCATCGACAAGTTCTGGAGGAAGCGACTGCGAACATTGATAGTATATTTGCAACAATTTATGAATTCTATCTTTTGGATATGACAAAGATGTACTTGCTGATGCACTTTCTTGTTCTATTGCAGTGGCCCAGGTAACTGAACCAACGGTGTCAGAAAGAATAGCGGAGATTCTGAAAGGGATGCAAAGAGACATTGAGAGGTTGTCAGATTGAGTTCGTTGTCACGAAAAAGACAACAGATATTATAAAAAAAAAAGTTTCTTTGTTATCCTCAGAGCTTATGGTCCTGAAGCAGCGTCACCTGAATCCTCCTCCACCAGTTTCACCTCCCATGCGGTCTCCGCAGAACACGCATGAAGCTAGTGCAAACTCCCGTGAATCACACTTGGAGAAGGAGATTGGTAGGCCTCATTAAGTGGTTGCGCAGATTAATGGTCACCTGGCTCATACCTTAGTCGTGACTTCAAAGTTGACTAATGAAATCGCTCACTTGGGGAGGGAGCGCGATAACTGAACTTTTATTCTACTTGATGTTTTATAATAATATGTTACTTTATTTATTTTATTTGTGGGGACATGTGTTATGTTATCGTAACATTCTTGATGTGCTTATGACTTTTATATTGTGTCGTAAAATGTTATGTTATGCCCATGCTGTAATGATTTATACGCGAATACCTGATGACGAATTCCTGTTTGCTAATTTGATCCTGGACTTGGAACAAGTTAGAAATAAAGATCAGGGAATCATAGTGAGAGCGAATACCTGATGATTAGTCTGTGTTCGCTAGTTTAACTCTTATTTCAATGCGGGTATGAAATTTTTAGAGTAGCATATGTGGTTGTATTTATATGGTGTGTGGATATGCTTATTTTCCCGTCTTTTCGGCTTCCCATTGGATTTCTACAAATAGGAGAGACCTTCCGCTCAAATTTCATCCTGTCTGGATTCGGAGTTGACACAAAGAGCTTGTGATATTTTATGAGACCAAAGCAGAAGTTTGGGCGAACATTCTCAATGGTCTGCGCTAGATATACTGCAGTGAAGAGATTCCTGAGGATCGAACCCACAACTTTCGTACCCACTATCTTGGAATTTAGAAAAAATTTGTCTCGCCACGCTACTCATTCACAATACACGATGCGACTTAAGGTAGGGAAGAGCGAATAAATAGTGTTGTGAATGGCAAACTTATAGCCATTTCGACAATGGTTGGAGATTCCCAATCTTCCCGGAGATGGTCCAGATTTTGAAACATTATGGGGATGTACCCGCTCAATTTCCGTCGGCTTCGGCTGTTGTCTTGTATTCTTTTGTTATTTATCTGCGAACTGAAAGAGTTCGATTTTCCTTACCTGTCTTCCGTAATATTTTTCACGTTCACTCCAAGATAGGTGGATTGATATATTTTGGCTCTAAGAAGTTGTGAATTCTGAACCTTCCTAATAAAGTTCATTTTGGAGCGATCCATATGCTTTTTTTCAGGGTGATTTTGGCGATTATTTTACTAAGCCCCAAGCGAGGGCGGAAAAACAATTTAAAGAAGTCAAGGTGAAGGGAGTTGAGAATGAACTACTTAACTTCTTGAGCAGATGCCTCCTGGATATTCAATATTATGTGCCCGGGGCACTAGAAGTTCTATATGTTGATGATAGCCAGGGTAAGAATTGCGAACTCTATTAATGAATTCGTGTGATGTCTTGGATTATAATATTTCTAACTTGGTTGCAGTAGCCCTTGTTGTTCCGCTTAACAGACCAGTTGATCCTTCAACTATTGTGAAGACCACAATAGAAAGGTGGAAACTAAAGAATCAAGAGAAGAAAAATGCACAAGTGTTAGAGAAAGAATTTGTGTTCGTCCTCAAAAAAGAAGTCAGCAGGTGATGCTCCGGGAAGGACGGGGACCTATCCTTTTGTAGGGATAGGAAGCGATTTAGACACTATTGGGAATTCGCTGATGAATGGGATCCCGAAGGGAATAAAGTAACAATAAGCCAGTATCTTCTATCTTGGAAAAAATATGGCAGGAGAGTCCTACACGAGATGGAAAACCTCGCTCCTGAAGATCTGCCTGATATTGCCGCATAAGTGTCCTTGAGAAACACGATTTTGAATCATCAAATAGGGTATAAACTGAATGCAGCTCTAGTGGAAGCTGAGAAGCTGCGTGAAAACTTAAGGTGATACTAATTCACATAATGGTTGCGGTTTCAAGATATGTGTGCGCTTTAAACATTGTCTAATTTCTCTTTTTTGAAGAATGCTTATGCTATGAACAACTCACGATTCCAAGACATAGTTTTTAGGTTGAACAATAAATCCACGGAGTCTACACTGGTTAGGCTGAAGGAAAAGAAAATGTAAAAAGATGAATTCGCGAATATTGATTATGCAAACATATATCCTGACTTAGCTTCATATGAAATGACAGTGACCCTAAGTGAGAGTTCTGGCGAAAACCAAGATATTAGTTCGGGATCTAATAATTCTAGTGGTAGTTCTGATACGGAAGATAAGAGTGCTGGAGCTACAGCGAGCATAGACGAAAAAGATGCGAACAGTGAAGAGACTGAAGAATCATCCATGGATGTCAATAAGAGTTAGAAATATAATGGACCAATTGTATATATTTTTTTGTTTTTATACCTTTTGAGTATCCACGTGATTATTTTTATAAGCGCGGATGCTTTTACCCGTAAGAAGTTTTTGAATGATAAAAAAGAAATTGGATTCGAATCTATTTTCTCTACTTTGAGATTACATGTGTGGGAGCCTGGACACTTTGCAAATGACTGGAAAAAAGATAATGAAGGAAAGTACAAGAAATTTGAGAAGGAAGAAAAGAGGAAAAGAAGAATAAGAAGCGAGACTCCAAAAGGAGAGACAAGGAGATGAATCTTGGAGGCAAGGGCTGGAGTGACACTGAATCAGAGGTGTCAACATCAAGTGCTAGTGAATCGGATTCTGATGATAGCCACTGTTTAATGTCCATAGAGGCTATTGTGCCTCAACTTCTAAAATAAAATAAATGATTTTGATTTCATTGATTTAAGTTCTGCAGAATTCAAGGGATTTTTTTTCTTTTTGACTTATGTGAGGATTAGCTAGTTGTTGAAAAAAGAATCACAATTCATATGAGAAAGAACAAGAAGCTAGAAGAGGCTAAATCAAAAGCTAGAAAGGGAGTTAAAACAACTTCCTCGGGAGAAATGAATTGTAACTCATTGTTAGCTGAGAAGGTTCTATTGGAAAAGAACACTGAATTAGCTATAAGCAAAAAAAACTGGAGCTTACTAATGAGCTAAACAAGACTAAAGCCTTCAAATATGTTATCAATGGTATGAGCAAAAGCCTAAGAACCATATGATTAAGAATCTATTAGGTCAAGACTTAGGAGTTGATCCTAATTTTAAGAAGATCAAGTCATCTTTGCTAACACATGCTAGACCTATTTCTTTGTTAATGTTGGTGGAATTTACAAACCAAAGAAGGTTTAATGCTGCACCGAAGAGGACTGCAACTGTAAATGTAAGGAGGGAGCAATATCACCTATAATAACACCAAGGTGTGAAGTTGTTATAATCAGTGAATGAGAAGTAACATACAATAATGTCATCTAAAGTATTCCTTGAGAAAAGGTCGGCGATAAAGACTCCTTGAGTGTGTTGTAAATCATGTAGATAAATGTGAGTGACGTAGATGAGATTTGTCATTCCATCTATGATTTACAATATATAATAAATTTACGATACATCATCCTCTTAGTGTTCCCACTTCTAAACCTTTGACTTTTCTTACTATGATATCCATAAGCTCCTTGATGGAATGAGACTGTAAAATGTACGATCGCTCAATTGAGTCAATGTATGATATTGAGTTTGTTAGTTTGAAGTATGCTATAATAGAATCAAGTAAACAAACTTGAAATATAAGGGTGACAGATTACATGCATAGACTTCGGAGTATATGTAAAGGGAAAGAGAACTAAACTACATGGGAACATTGGTCACAAACAAGGTATTCATCGAAATACCGACTTTTCTTATTACTTGGATAGCAATGATATATTACTACATCTCTTTCATTGTTTGTGATACTATGGTTTAAGTAGGAGATTGCTAATGTCTGTGACCTAGGAGCTAATAAGATTAGATTATTGTCAACGTAATATAAACTTATAAGATTGCACGCAAAAAATGAACTAGAATAGGAAGATTGATTTGTATTTCTATGCATTTTAGAAGTTATAACTTCCAAGAGTACCTGTCATTCCTGGATAACACTGAGAGCAGCATGCAGTGTTCTATAACACTGGGCGTGAATCCAGTAGACTGGATTTCCAGAAAATGTTCTCTACCTTGATCGACAAGTCCTGCAGCACAGAACACATTGAGAGCTGCCTCCATAGTCCTCTCATCAGGATTGCACCTCCTATCATTCTGGATTTCGACGTACGTTTTCAAAGCATCTTCAAACTGCCCTCCTTGGCAATATGCTTCAATCAGGCCATTAAAAGAGTCCTCATTCCTTTGAAGCCCAACACCATTCATGCGCAATACCATCGCCTCCGCCTCCCTGAACAGACCACCTCTTGCAAATGCATATATTAAACAATTATACGTCGTAATCGTCGGCACACAGCCAATCTCATGCATTGTATTGAAGGTTACAAGAGCTTCCTGGCATAAAAAAGAAACTACTCATTAAATTCTGGATTAAATATCCGAAGTTCGAAAACTTAAATGACGACTCACTTCATAAAGAGCCGCATGTCCATAAGCTTCTACAACACCCGTGTAAGCCTTGGAGCTGGGCACCGCCTCCCTGCTGCTCATATGGGAGAGAATGACCTTCGCATCTTCATGAAGGCCGCCCTTACCGCAGGCTAAAATGAGGTTTTCATATGTTTCCATATTCGGCTCCACTTTCTCCTCGATCATGTCATGGAACAAGGTTATCACCTCCTTAAAGTAACCCCCTTCTGTGAAAACCTGAATGAGAATATTGTAGGTGGAGGCGTCCGGCTCAGTATTTCCGGCCTTCATTTCCAGGAAAAGCTCCCGCACATTTTCGTATTGCCCGCTCCGGCCGTAAAGATTGAGGAGAATGCTGTAAGTGGCTGCATTAGGGGTGCAGCCGGCTACCTGCATTTGACGGAGGACATCCATGGCCTCCTTCACCCCACCATCACGCGCATGAGCATTCATTAGCTCGTTGTAGGCCGCAGCATCGGGAAGGTGGCCACCAGCTTCCATTTCAGCAAGAAGCTCGGACACCCGGCCAAGCCGTCCAAGCTTCCAAAACGTATCGATCAGGTAGGCGTGGGTCGAGTTATCAGGGGTTACACCGGCATCAAGCATTGTCCGCAGCACCATTTCTGCCTGATCGGCGAGGGACCTTGCCCCTGCAGCGGAAATCAAAGTGTTGTAGGTCACAATGTCGGGATGAATCCCAGCATGCCGCATTTCAGCAAAAAGGCTTAGAAGGGCTTCCCATGGAAGGTCTTCCCTGGAGCAGGCATTGAGAACTGTGTTATAGGTGAGGACGGATGGGACAACACGCTCGGCCTTCATATGCGCAAGGAGCTCAAGGGCTGGCTCATGGCGGCCATTGCGGGCGTAGGCATTGATGATGGCGGTATAGGAGAGGGCGGTGCGGGGAACGGAATGGGCAGGCATTTCATCGAACACCTCGCGGGCCTTATCGAGGAGAGATTCGCGGCCAAGGACCCCGATAAGAATTGAGTGAATTTGCTCGTCAGGACGGCACCAGAGCTGTCTCTGCATGTACTTGAAGAGGCGGAGGGAACGCTGCCAGTCACCGCGGCGGGCGAATTCGCGGAAGACGAGGGCGAAGTCGGAGAGCGAGACGCGGCCGCGAAAGGTCTCGAGACACCGGGCGATGCTTCCGCGAGGGGGAAGACTGCTGAGCTTATTTATCAACGTTTCCACCTCGTAGCTGTACTTTCCCTTCTGGACCTGCGTTGAGGGGTTGGCGAGAACGAGTTCCTTCTGCTTCGTTCTGCTTACAGCCGATAGGACCGCCGCAGTCGCCGAAGTGGACGACGGAGGAAAGGGGGCTCGACGACCAGAGAGGGCAATCTGCTCAGCGAAGAAGGGATTGCGGAGGACGTGGGAAGAAGAGAACGCGGGAGAGGTGGAGTTGAAAGGTAGAGAATTCTGGAAGAAGAGAGCCATGGGCGGTTGAGTTTGGTTCAGTGGAGGTGAATGGGGGTTGAGAAAATGTCTATGCCGGTGGGACTGGAGGAGGCGGTGGTGGAAGATGAAGGGCGGCCGGAAAACTTGGTTTTCGCTTCAAAAGAAGCTCGACGAGCAGCACATTGCATTTTTGCACGGAAGAAATTTGGATAAGAGTTCCTGCAGAAACACCAAAATCCATGTTGTTTCTCATAAACGCGGGAGCCTTTCACCGTGCCTACCACTCCAGCTAAGGCTGAGCATATAATAATCGAAACTCGATAATCGCTCGTTAATTGAAATTGAAATAAAATGATTTGAATCATTTTGACTCGAATCAAAATGACTCGAAATTAATTTCGAGTCGATCACGAGTCGCTCGATTTATGATTCGAGTCGACTCGAATTATAATATTAAATAAATGTTTTTTTAATATTAAATAATATTATATCATTTATGAGTCAATCGGCGGATTCGGATTTCGGGCCATTCGGCGCATCGACGGATAAAGCGGATTCTGCGGGCTGTGGGAGAAAAAAGTGAATCATGAATGCAGTGTCACAGTGCCTCGGTAATGAAATCATTTATTATTTTACTGTTTTGACATTTTTTTATTCATTGCGCCTGACGACAAGACAACTCTTCATTTTCATCCCAAGGCGTCTTCCTTCTCCCGGCTCCGCCGCTCCGGCTTCTTCCTTCCTTCAACTGCAAGGCTTCTTCCTTCTCCAGCTTAAGGTTTCTTCCTTCTCCGGCTCCGCCGCTACGCCGTATTCTCGGACTTCGTGCTTTCTGTACGGCTCAAGGTATCTTCCTTCTCCATTTTCGATTTTCCCCCTTTTCTCCCTTCTTGTTCCAGCTTAAGGTTTCTTCCTTAGACCATTCAATATCCATGTTCTCCCTTCCAGTTTTAGGGCTATTTATTTTAGTTTTTTCAGATAGTATAAACTATGAAGCTTCTGCCTTCTTGTATGGGTTTGCAATCTTGTACTTTTTTTTAAATCTGTGTTCTTCTTTCAGTTCAATGATAACAATGGGAATGAGATTGCTCTTCCGTAGATTGCTCAATAAAAATAGTTTGTTCTTTGCTCTTTATTTTTTTGAGTTTGCTCTTTTATCTTTATTAAATATTATTATTAATGAGTACTATTGTTGGTACTCAGATTTTTTTGATAATATTTAACAAATTTATATTTATTTAGATATTATGACTACACTTGAGAATTATAGTGACTCATCATCCTCACCAGTGGAAGATGATGAATTCATAAATTCTGAAGCAAATGCAAGCATTACCGATCTTAATGTTAGAGATGTGGAAGTAGCAACCATCTCCATTGTCCCCACTCCCACTGAACCTTCATTAGGTCAGCAATCTGCTGAAGTTGAAAAGGACAACAAAGGAAAAAGAAGTGAAGTGTGGGAGCACTTCAAAGTTGAAAAAATGAAGGATCGAAGTGGTAATATTGTCTCCAAATGGCAATGCAAACATTGTTTAAAAACATATAAGTATCAGTTATCTGGATCCACTTCAAATTGTGCTAGGTATATCAAAACTTGTTATAAGCTTATACAAGTTAGGAAGAATCAAACCATGTTCAATCAGGAGAGAGTAAATATGGTAGAAGATGATATTCATATGCCACCAATTTGTGATCTGGTTCTTATGATTCAATTAGCATAAGACAATTTCTAGCCAAATTTATTATTACTTCTGAACTACCTTTCTCAATTGTTGAGCAACTTTATTTCAATGTATACTCTAAAGCTCTCAATCCAAATCATGTAAAAATTTCAAGACATACAATGAAGAATGATTGCATGAAATTGTATGAAGTTGAGAGGGAGAAGCTCTTGAAGGTTCTTAAAAGGGTGGATAAAGTTGCACTTACTAGTGATTGCTGGACATTGAATCAATGTATTGGTTATTTGTGCATTACCGTTCATTAAATAGATTATGATTGGATTCTTCAGCACTCAATTATAATTTTTTTAGATCTTGACCCACCACATAGTGGTCAAGTCATATATGACAATTCGTGAGTCAATTTTACAATGGGGAATTCAAAAGAAGGTAATGAGCATCACTCTTAACAATGCATCTGCGAATGATCTAGCTGCCAAGCATTTACAACGAAGTTTAGCAAATTCCAATCGTTTATATTTAGGAGGCAAGTTATTTCATGTTAGATGTTGTGCACACATACTCAACATCCTTGTGCAAGAAGGTTTGAAGGAGATATCTCTATTGATTAATATTGTCAGGGAAGCTGTGGGATACATAAAGAAGTCATCATCACGGCTCAAATCATTTTCTGAATCAGCTAAGTTATTGGGAATTTCTACTTCACGTGGTCTTTCTTCTGATGTGAAAACTAGGTGGAACAGCACTTATTACATGCTCGATAGCGCGTTTCATTATAGATATGTTATTCATGATCTCTTTAGAAAAGATAATGGTTTGGTGTGGGATTTTCCTGAAGAAATTTGGCAACGATTTGTTAAAATTAAGAATATTTTAGAAGTCTTTGAATCAGCGACGAAACTATTTTCAGGAACTTCTTATCCAACATGCAATTTATTTTTGCCTGCATTGATTGCTATCAAGGAAGTGCTGGATAAATCTTCAATATCTGACGATGAGTTTGTACGTGACATGGCGAAACCAATGAAAAGCAAATTTGACAAATATTGGAGTGATTGCAACTTACTCATGTCTCTTGCTATTGTACTTGATCCCCGACGTAAATTATTGTTCATTATTTATGCTTTCAATAAATTGTGCAATAACCATGAGGCAGTTCAAAAGGTGAATGTGGTAAAAGACAACCTATTCGAGATTTTTTTCCCATTATTGCGGTGGTACGGAGTCTATTATTTCATTAATCAGTTCAGAAAGCTCATCATCAACTAGAGTGGGAGTCATGGGACATTCAAGTGCAACAACACAACCACAATGCATCACAAACTCAGTTATTATGGGCTTTGATGATTTCTTGAGTTCCACTTCTTCTGTACAACCTCTTAAAAATGAACTTGAAGTATATTTAGAGGAAGCACTTGTACAACCTCCACTTGAGAATAGAGATAAGTTTGATGTCTTAGAATGGTGAAAATTTTATTCATTGAAATATGTGAAGCTATCTAAGATGGCAAAAGATATTCTCACAATACCCATCACAACTGTGGCTTCTGAATCAGCTTTTAGTCCTGGAGGAAGAGTACTTGATGATTATAGAAGTGCTCTAAATCCTAAAACTGTGAATGCTCTGGTGTGTTCAGCAAATTGGATTCGTTCCCAATATAAGCATCGTGTCAATGTAAGTACTTTAATTTAATTACTCATGAATGGTTTTATTAGCTCTCAATTTTATTATTTGACTTAGATGTCTTTTTTTTGCAATTACAGCTTGATGCGGATGATTTAACAAGTCCTTTACCAGATGAGATCGTCGGGACTTCTACTAATGATTAAACTTACATTATGGTACTCTCCATTTTATTGTCTATAGAGTTAGTTCCAATCTTCATGCTTCATTGTCTATAGAGTTAGTTCCTCACAAGGTATATTGCAGTTGGTATATGAGTTCTGGATGTTTTTCATGCTTCATTGTCTATGAATTCATATAGGTTGCAAGTTTTGGTTCAAGAGCAAAAGCGGAGCATTGGAGTCTGAGATCATATTGTAGACTTCTATAGCATAATCAGCTAAAAGCTTAATATTTTGGGAGTGTTTTTCTAATGTGGACATGAACATTGTATGGCTTTTTATTGGACTATTTATGACATTATGCCTTATAGATTGCTTGTTTTGTAGTTGTTTTATATTTGTAGTCAAATGACTCAAATGCTTGAGAATTAATATTTGGGAAGTAGTTTAATTTAAAAAAAATTTATATGGGATTTTAGTACTGAGAACGAGGACTTATAAACACACACACACAAACACATATAACACACACACACACTGTAACACCCCAAATCTGGTTAAGCAGACTAGCAGAGCACAAATCGAACGGCCAGGCCGTTCGACGAACGGCTAGACCAGTTCGTCGAACGGCCTGGCCGTTCGTCGAACGGCCTGGCCATTCCTCGAACGGTCAGGCCAGTTCGTCGAACGGCCTGGTCGTTCGTCGAACGGCAGGCCAGTTCGTCGAACGGCAGGCCAGTTCGTCGAACGGCCTGGTCGTTCGTCGAACGGCCTGCCGTTCGTCGAACGTCTGCTAGCAGCACAAATCTGGACTGGGGACTGGGGGAGCTCTACCGCGTCTGGACTGGGAAGCTCTACCGCGGCTCGACTCGATAATTGTTGCCATTGAATATTTGAATGTATAATTTTAAAAAATATTTTTAATAAAAATAAAAAATAATTAATTTCGAGCCGACTCGAAATTGATTCGAGCCGGCTCGGAATCGAGTTGATTTCGATTCGAGCTGGCTCGACTCGAAATCTAAACGATTTCGAGTCGACTCAGAGTCAAAAAATTTGATTTCGAGTCGAGCCTAACTCGATCGAAATCGACTCGATATCAGCCTTAACTCCAGCCTACACCGCTTCCGGCGTCGTGCTCTCAATGCTCGACGCGGCCATGTCTCAGAGTCTGCGTCAACTAGATCCAGAAGATCTGGCACAACCTCTGGGCCTTCGGCGACATTGCCTTCGCCTACAACTACTCCCTCATCGAAATCCAAGACAATCAAATTGTCGCCCCAAACGGAAGCCAAGGTCATGATGCATCGCCTTTTTCTACACACTCTGCAGATGCATGGGCTACGCCACCTTCGGTAACGCCGCTCCCGGAAACCCTCTCACTGGTTTCAGATTCTACAACCCCTATTGGTTGCTCGACATTGCCAATGACGCATATGTCATCCACCAGGTCAGGGCTGACCAGGTGTATACCCAACCCTTATTTTCCTTTGTGGAGAAATGGGCGGGGAATAGCTGGTTGGAGTCGTCACTCATTGCCCGAGATTTTGTGGTGCGGATCTCGAAGACGAGGAAGATTAAGCTGAATCTATTCTGGATGATCTGGCGAGATTTTAACGTGGAGCGGGGGAGCCAGCGAGAAAGCGCACGGACAAATGCTAAAGGAGCTAGCTCCTAGCGGTATCGCTAACGCCGACGGTAGCTCTATCTAGTGATACGCCTTCTTGTCGACACAAGCAATTTATCCAATATCCTTCTAGTCGACAAAATCAGTCTGGTCGATATCCTACTAGTCGACAAACACTAAAGGAGCTAGTGCATGGCTGTATCGCTAACGTCAGTGGTACCTTTGTCTAGTCGATACGACTTCTCGTCGACACAAGCAGTCTAGTTGATATCCTTCTAGTCGACAAAATCAGCCTAGGTGATATCCGACCTTCTAATCGACATCCTTCTAGTCGGCAAATACTAAAGGAGCTAGCGCCTGGCAGTATCTCTAACGTTGGCCATAGCTCACAAAGTTTGTATGTCTTATAAGTTTGCACACTTGTAAACCCGCACACTATATCCAAAACAAAGATGATCAAATACAAACTTGGATTTTTTATTATCAAACCAAGAGATGCGGAACGCACGTTCCAACAGACCCTTCTCCCAAGGACCGGTTGGCTCTAGCCTATCTCTCCCTAGAGAAGGCCTCAAGTCGCCCCCTAGATTTAAACCCAAGATCTAGTCGCTAACACACGACGAATTCCTCCATAAGCCTCACACGGACCTAGTCACCAACCACGGGCGAATTCCTCTACCGATTCAAAAATGATCAAGAGATAAAAGAGCAATACAAGAGAGGCAAATATAAAATCTGAAATGAAAAACTCCTTAAGCCGATGAACTCTGAAGGATATGATGAAGGCACACATGAGATCGGAGTAGTCGATGCGTTGTTCCTTCGTATAGAATGAGTGTTGATTGAATTCTCCTTTGAGTTCTTCTCTTGATCTTCAGGGATGATGAAGGGAGTGCTCTGGTCGACTGGGATGAGGGCTCACACGAAAAGACATGAAATTGTAGCCTTAGTCAATCTCCTAAACAATAGGCGGAGCGGCTCTATTTATAGCTCTGGGAGATAGCGTCGGCGGTAAGTCCTACCGTCGGGCGGTAGCCTAGTCTCAACCTTTGTTCCCCAACTAGCAGTGGAATTGGCGATTTCTCCGGTATAGCTTCCTTCGCTTTATCAAGTATCAATCTCACTGTGTGGCCCCGTTCCTTCAAATAAGGAATTTCCACGTGAGACGGCATAAAGAAAAGAGGCGAGCGATAACGAAGAAAGTAAATCCCTACAAATTCAATAAAGAAAGGCGAGCGATAGCGAAGTTTCCGCCCAACATAAGGGCATTATGTTGGAGCCTATGTTCCGCATCTCTTGGTTTGAGAATAACAAATACCGTGTTGTATTCGATCTTGTATTTTGTGTGTTTATAGTGTGCAGGTTGTACAGGAACTATAGCTACACATCCCTATGAATAGTTTGCTGATTGGAAATGATTCTCTGGAATATGAGCTAACGCCCCGTGTTAGTAGTTAACGCCCCGCGTTAACAACCGCTGAGAAGGAAACTGCTGAGAAAGAAACCGCTGAAACTACGATCGACGAATTTGAAGGAGAACGACTCAACACCAGCGTTGAAGCTTAACGCCCGCGTTGAATCGACAAACTGCCACGATCTTGACGGTTGTGCGATTTCAGCCACGACAGTGCACGTTCACTAACGCCAGCGTTAACCCTTAACGTCGCGTGTTAGCTTCCGAGACTATTTAAAGTACAACCCCTCTCATTCCTTGGTGATGATTCCAGATTTCTGATACTTTGGAGAGAGGTTCGTGTACAGCAATTAAGAGATCTCCCTTGGGCTAACATGAAGATCTAAAGAAGATTTTGAAGGAGAAGGTCTACAACGCATATTCCATACGAAGGACGATCGTTTCAAGAACATCAACATCTACATCGACTTCGTCTTCACCTTCAGAATTTCTTGGGGAGTTTCTCTTTACTTATCTTGTAATCTTTTATTTTTCCTTTTGTATTTTGTGTGGAGAAATCGTTCGGTGAGAACGTCGGATTCCGGGAAGGATTCCGTGGGTAAATTCGTCTTGTGTTAGCGACTAGGTCCTTGTGAGGCTTAGGGGGTAATTCTCCGCCTTGTGCGTGGCGACTAGGTCGAGGGTAGATCTAGGGGTGGCTAGAGGTCTTATCTGCGTCCCCCTCTAAGGGCGCCGTAAGATCCAACATGTGGTATCAGAGCGAGGTTATTCCAATACGGCTTCACAACCGGGAATAATGGCGCTTCATGATCTCACATCTTCTAGAGGGGATAATTTGTATGAAAATGAAAAATCATTATGTCCACCATTATTTATGGGTGAAAATTATAATGAGTGGAAAACTCTTATGGAAAAATTTCTTAAATCCTTGGATATTGAAGTTTGGAACATTACAATTAAAATGCCCCCAAATATTTTAAATAAAAATGAAATGTTTTTAAATGTCAAATCAATGAATAGTCTATATTGTGCGTTAGATCAAAATATTTTCAAACTTATTTATACACTTCCTAATGCTTATGAAGTTTGGAAATTTCTTGAGAATACTTATAGTCTTCCTTCCACAGATAATGAACAAGATCAATTCCTTATGGATCCAATAGAAGAAGACAACGACACAATATTGGACTCAATTGATGGCTACACATCAAGCAAAAGAGAAGATGGAAATTCAACTATGGAAGAGGAATGTGAAGAAAATGTCAAAGGAACCCTTGGTTCAAATCTCGCCTCATCCCATAGCAAGGTAAGAAAATCAAAACATTCTCTTTTTGTATCAAATTCTACTTCTACATTTCGTATGCTTGAAATTGCTAAACGTAAAATTTTAAGAAATGCCAATTCCAAACTACGTTTAGAAAATAAATCTGTAAAAGCAAATGCTAAAGTAGAATCTCATATTGATGTGTCAAATTCTCTATCATGCTCTTTAATTGAAAATGTTAAACCTTGTTTTGATTATAATTATTTTAAAGAAGAACTCAAGGTTTTAGAAAAAGAACTTTTAATTTCAAAAGAGCATAATGAAAAATTGATAAAAGAAAATGATAATTTAAAGGATAAACTAGAATCATTAAAAATGTTTATTCAAAATTATTCATATAATAAAAAATCTCTTATTTCTAGTTTATCAAATCTTCAAAAGCCTAAAAGCTTAACTTCATATTATAAGAGTATGTCTATAAGAAAGAGTGGAAATGAAAATCATCTAAACAAGAACCAATCATTTAAAACATATTGTAACCCACTCTTTCAACATTCAATTCTAAAGAAAGACAATCACTCTTATAAACTTTTAAAGAATCCATATAAAAAAATTCATTATGATTATCAACATCAATGTATTTTGAAAAATAATTTGAATAAACATAAATCCCAAATAAATTATTTTTCAAACAACTATCATTCCAAAAAGATGTCAAATAATCATAATATGAATTTAAATGATAAACAACCAAAGTATGAATAGAGGCCCAAAATTAAAAATGAAACGATAACTCCACTTATAAAGGCCCATTCATCACTATCTCTCCAAAAGCCGACACGATGTATTTGGGTACCCAAAGGAACCATCACACTTGGTCCCCTTTGGATACCTAAATCTCTCATTCACTAGGAATCATTATATTGCATGAAGTAGACTTAATTATAAATGAAATATCATTACTTTACTTCATGATATGCCTAATTGCTTTTTTTTGTTTATTTTTTATTTTTGAGCCAACACGCTAAGGTCACTTAGATATATTATGAAATATGACTTTTACATTTTAAGTCTAATGTTTATCAAATCAAAATTGAATTAAACTAAATATAAAGTCATAAAATTTTCAAGTGATCTATCTTTCCTTTTTCCTATGTTTCATCCTTTTTAAATCCATTGCGTATAAATGTCTTATATTATCATTATAAATTGAATGCTAAATTTGTTGACTGATATTATCAAGACTAGTACAATTACTTTCAAAATTGGATTTAAATGGACTTTTAGGGGTGTTAGGCTAAAATATTAAATGCACAACTTATTGCATATTTGTTTATTTTTCGTTGTTGCATATAATAGCCCATATATTGAAAATCATAATCGAGAAAAATCGGAATCAAATAATATAAAAAACAATGTGTTTTAAAATCAAATATTGTAACTCTGCTGCTAACGCTAGGCGTTATCACTAACGCTGGCGGTAGCATGTTTTCCAAAAATTCCGATTTCTCTACTTTATTATTTTCTAAAAATTTATTTTACTATGTTAAGTATCATTATCTTCTACTTTCAGATAACTAAAACAAATTTTTTTGTCTCTTTATATATATGTAGTACAATATTCACTTTATAAGCAGTCACTACATATTAAAAGGATGAATATGAACTATTCACACACCACCATGATCTATTAATATCCTATGCTAAAATTCACTATTATCATATATCATAATTCATGATCTATCAAGAATTATCTTAAATCAACTATTTCTATCAACCTTAGGAATTATGAAATATATGATGGTTATTGGTATTATAGTTTCTTATCTTATTTTGTGTGTGTAATTTGTATCTCTATTGTTTGCATGTATCGCATTATCTTTAGACCTAAGAATTAACTTGATATAAACAAGATGAAATCAAATAGAATTGTCACTTCACTCTAAGTCTATGAAAATTCAAAACTCTATGTTTGAATACTTGCAATTCAATTATATTTGTCCATCTTTACTTAGCTTTGCACCATGTTGTCCTAACTCATCACACTAGCATTATCACTTATCATAGGAAGAAATCAATGTTCATGCTAGTTATATCTTGCAATGCTAAAGTAAATTATATCATTAAAATCTGAAAATCATATTTTCCTTTGTAGTTACTTGCATGAATAAAACTTTTCTAAATGGATTTAAAATCAACAATCTTCGATAAAATTGTAAATACAAAACTAATCATGCAATTATAACACAGTTAATATATTTAAGGCTTACACGCTTAGTATATTTATAATCAATAAACCTATGACATGTGTCTCACAATAGCGAGGGCGTAGGATTGTGTGCATTAGAGACCAACCTCTAAGTCATGTCTTGTCCTTAACCGGGGAGGGTTCCAGTGGGGCCTTGCGAGGCACTGGGGGGAAAGAGTGCTAGGTTGAGCGTCATCTTTTGTATGCATATGGGATTAACACCCAACCTACGACATGCGTGCAGCTCCTCATGCCCATCCGTCACTTAGTACGGGGCTAGAGTGTAGCCATGTAGTTAAGGTATCTTGATCTTAGATATACTTATATTATATTCATTGCATGAATATTATCTCACTCTTTATACATAAATTATGCATATTTGTTTTTGTTCTAACATTGCATCTTGTGTTTGCATATTTTATTATTTTGATCTTTAATGATTTTACCAAACACAAGTACTTGAAAAATCACCAAAAACATGCTAAAAGAGCATTCAAATCTAATCAATATACTCTGAAATTTCAACTGAAGGAAGGTCTCTTTATAATACAAATGAATCATTAAAAAGATTTTTCAAAACATGAAAATTTAGTGTTCTGTTTTGGCGTTAAGAAGTTAACGCCTGGCGTTAGCTCCTTTGCTCTAATATATATATATATATATATTGAATTATTTCTGGTATTATTTTAATGTTTTGTGTGTGTTTTATTTCTCTGTTTCTAAAAAGTTTTCTATCTTTTTGTTTCCTTTAAAACAAAATTTTATTTCTTAAAAAATATATATATATATGTATTTTCTCATGCATTATTTTGGGTTTATTTCTCTGGAATATCATTTACTGAAAGGGCTATTAAAGACTTCTATGTTTTCCAGAGAATATATATAAAAAAAATACAAAATTGCAAAACAATTTCAAAGAACAAAAATATGTTTTTCTTTATGTGTGTATTGTTTTGTGCATATATAAAAAAAATTCAAAAAAATTATAAAAACTGATTGTTATTCATTGTCATTGTCAAGGATGATTAATTATATCAATTAAAGATTAAATACAATGTTTAATTTAACTTTCAAGTTTCTTAAAAGACATTGTTTTGTATTTATCATGCCTTGAAAATTATCTTGTTATGTGCAATGAAATTGATTGTAGATATACATGTGTAGAAATGCTTAGCATGCCTCTAAGTATGAGTAATGTATTATGTTTGATAATGATTTATTCACTCACTTATTTTTGATAACCTACATGTGATTACAATCTTATTCTTACATGATTGTTTAGTGTAATAACATAAATAATTAAAATGCTTAAATAGATTACCTACACAACATTAAATTGTTTATTACAATTCTTTGTCTTTCATGCACTTATTTATTAGAGAAATGTGGTTTAAAATGCTATGTTTGCAAAACAAGTGAATTCGGAGTCCTTAGTCACTAAACTAAAAAAAACAAATAATAAATGACAAGGAAAACTCCACCAAACACTACTCACCCTCCTGATAAGTCTTAATGAGCATTGTGAGGTTGAGCACCTTGGCTAAGAATTGTAAAGTGTCTTGTAGCAAACAATTTATACACCACTTCTCTTAGTACACTAGATCATAAAAAAATGAAAATAAAGCTAAAAAGTATAAAAGTGATCCCTCAAGCACTACTTTGCACCCTGATAAGTCCTAATAAGCATTGTGTGTGCAGAGCACCTTGGTAGTTGTACTATTTATTCATGTGCATTGAAATATTGTGGAAGTAATATTATTTGTGTATTTTAATGTTGTGTTATTTCATTATAAATGTCATGTGTTTTTGATTGATTCACTTGTATACTTTATCAAAATACTACTTTGTACACATCATTATCTTTCATAAAACTTCTACTCATAAGAATTGGATCCTAATGCTCATCTACTCAAATCTCTACAAACTTAAGTAAATGCACTAGATAACAAAGCATGATCGCTACAATGTTTATGTTTACTTAAAATGCAAATTTTATTACATTGTAGTTTGTGTATCTTTTCTTGATATTATGAAATCATGCTTGCAATTTTATCTTAATGGAATAACATCTCTTCAATCTTTAACTCAAACATCAACTTTTCAAATTTAAAACTCATTATCTTTTATATGATTTTATCTTCTAAAATGATGTTTATGTTTAAGAGTGCTTATTATATTCTTCTGCTAAGTTTACCACTTATACTCATTCATGTCTATTATTTTTAACACCATGGTTTCAACAAGTGGTATCTTAAAATAGAATGCTTACTTTATCATGTTAGCTATGTTGCTTACTACTATATGTTACATCATGCTTATATTTTTCTGAACAAGTAGTATTTAACAAGCTTTTGATTGCATCCTATTTTTCTTCTCGACATAGAACATATCACTCCTTATTATATACTCACTCCTAAAACCCTCTTTTGATACTACCAAAAGGGGAGATTAAATTGCATAAATCTAATATTTAGGGGGAGTGCATTATAATAATATTAAACAAAAAAGGGGTATATTTGTAGGGGGAGTAATCATATAGGAGGTGTATACACTATCATATGCTCGATCATGAAAATCCTTCAATATGTGGTTCCTTACCTATCTTAAAAGATATACACTCATCCCTACCCACTTTTGTTAATAACAAAGGGGGAGAAGAAATTGAGAAATCTAGTAAAATAGATATTTAGGGGGAGTAAATTATAAGAGAACACTTATGTAGGGGGGACTTCATATAGAAAGAGTATGCATTATCGCTATCAAATATATCCTGCTTTTAACTTGTTATTCATGCATATCTTATTACCGCACTTATCTATAAACACAAATGGTTTTAAGTTCACTAATTTCTCATACAGGTATTTGTTATTATCAAAAGGGGGAGATTGTTGGAGCCTATGTTCCGCATCACTTGGTTTGAGAATAACAAATACCGTGTTGTATTTGATCTTGTATTTTGTGTGTTTATAGTGTGCAGGTTGTACAGGAACTATAGTTACACATCCCTATGAATAATTTGCTGATTGGAAATGATTCTCTGGAATATGAGCTAACGCCCCGCGTTAGTAGTTAACGTCCCGCGTTAATAACCGCTGAGAAGGAAACCACTGAGAAAGAAACCGCTGAAACTGTGATCGACAAATTTGAAGGAGAACGACTCAACGCCAGCGTTGAAGCTTAACGCCCGCGTTGAATCGACAAACTGCCACGATCTTGACGGTTGCGCGATTTCAGCCACGACAGTGCACGTTCACTAACGCCAGCATTAACCCTTAATGTCGCGCGTTAGCTTCCGAGGCTATTTAAAGTACAGCCCCTCTCATTCTTTGGTGATGATTCCAGAATTCTGATACTTTAGAGAGAGGTTCGTGTACAGCAATTAAGAGATCTCCCTTAGGCTAACATGAAGATCTAAAGAAGATTTTGAAGGAGAAGGTCTACAACGCATATTCCATACGAAGGACGATCGTTTCAAGAACGCCAACATCTACATCGACTTCGTCTTCGACTTCAAAATTTCTTGGGGAGTTTCTCTTTACTTATCTTGTAATCTTTTATTTTTCCTTTTGTATTTTGTGTGGAGAAATCGTTCGGTGAGAACGTCGGATTCCGGGAAGGATTCCGTGGGTAAATTTGCTTTGTGTTGGCGACTAGGTCCTTGTGAGGCTTAGGGCGTAATTCGCCGCCTTGTGCGTGGAAACTAGGTCGAGGGTAGATCTAGGGGGTGGCTAGAGGCCTTATCTGGGGATAGATAGGCTATAGCCAACCGGTCCTTCTACAACAAAAAGTGTTTTTACAAATTTTCGTCTTGATTTCTAGCGTTATAGAAATTAAACATTTGTGTATTCAATTTATTATGAAATAAAATCATGTCTTTTAATGTTCTATTCAATTGATTTTATTTCCTCTTCAAGAATGTTTTAATTTTTATTTTCATCAAAGTAGTAAAATTAACATCTGTATAATTATCTTTGAAATACAATAATTATTTTCATTATCTCAGATTTTCTGAATTGTATTTCATTTAAGATTTCACAAGTAAAATTAGTGTGGCAATCTTTTTGTTCTGAGGGATATTCTCTGGAGAGCAAACGCCCAGCGTTAAGATTTAACGCTAGGCGTTAGAAACAGTCAAAAAAAGTTTTGTTTCAAATATTTAAAAAGGAATCTTCACTACAATCCTATCTGGAATATTAAAATATATTTTTCTATAAAATATTCTGAAACTTTAGTCTCAAACTCTGATAAATTTAATTAAGATCTAAATTCCATAAAAACCCTTATTCACCCCCCCCCCCCCCTCTAAGGGCGCCGTAAGATCCAACACATTATACATCTATCGCGCCACGATAGAGTAGACACGGAATTGTTGCATCCGTCTATAAATGGAATGTGGGCTCCTTATTTTAGGCAACATCTATCACGTCACGATAGAATTACCGCGCCGCGATAGCTCTATATTCGCTCATGTCATTAAAATGATTTCTTGCTCCTTTTGGCTCCTCAATCAGTCGTTGATTGTCGAGCTTACCATATGCCATTGCCGGGCGTTAGTGTTAGCGCGTCGTGGTAATACTTGTTAAATATGTACTTGCTCTCGCCAATCCTTGCATTCAAATGCACTTTGCCAGCTATCCCTCAGTCATCAACACTACCGCCAACGGTAGGTCCTATCTGTTGGTAATCTTGCCCACATGATTCCTGATTTGAAGAAGTCATCATGCCAAGAGTACTTCACTTTGTATTTGATCGTACATCTAGTTCATAATCTCAGGAAAATATAAGTACATATCGTCGAGAAGAACAGGCGATATCGTCGACAATGCGTGCTTGTCGTCGTAATGACGGGCAGAGCAGCAGCCGCTGAGAAGCAAAGTATTCGTCGAACGCTGAGACTTAGCGAGATCGTCAAACGATGAATGCTGATCGTCGAACGCTAAGATGTGGCGAGATCGTCGAACGAAGAATGTCGATCGTCGAACGCTGAGACGTGGCGAGATCGTCGAACGAAGAATGGCGACTGTCAAACGAAGGATGGCAAATTCGTCAATCGCAGAATGTTGTTCGTCGAACGCAGAGAAGACACAGGACATCGTCGTGTGGAACTCATGTCGTCGAGAGAACATATGATTACGACGACATGATGCAAGAAGGAAGCTCGCGATGACACTGTCAGAGAAAGAAGATCGTCGTATATACAGAATCCCCAGGATATCTTGTATCGTCGAGATACCACCATCAGAGGCAGAAGGGAGATCGCGACGACAAAGTCAGAGACAGCTTGTCGTTGTAATGATGCAAATTTCTTCAAGACAGAATTCAAATCTTGCGGACGTACTGTCAGCAGTTAATACCGCCGCCTGATTGTCCAATCAGCGCGTGCACTTAATGAATCGAGGTATTAGCGCATACTCCAAAAGAAATAAAGATATCATCGCGTGCTAAAAAGGAACGGAGGTCTGACACATAAAGAAATTTTTTAGAAGACCGTTGGGAGACATCGCAGTCTTATAAAAAGGATACATGAGGTTGCCCTAAAAGGTTAATCATCAAGAAAGAACTTGCACACATAGCGAATCGAAAAACACAAGCGCCGCAAGAAAGAAAGAGAAAAAGAAGGAGCAGTCATCTTCATCGACTGCTAAGAAGCCAATCCTCATCTGGCTAAGAAAAGATTTGAAGAAGAATCGTGCGCTCAAGATCTGATTCAGAACAATCCTCTTCAATCTTAAGGAGCCGATCTTCAACAAGCTAAAGGTGATGATCTTCATCCGGCAGAAGAAACATTTTATTATTGTATTTTCTTGTAAGGCTTGCGGGCCAAATTGTCTAGCTTGAGGGCTGGAGAGCTGTGAGGCTTGAGGGCCAGGGCAGTGCACTTGCGGGTGCGACTTATCGAGCTTGAGGGCTCGGGTGCAGTAGGGGCTTGCGGGCCTAGGTTGTAGGCACAGGACTTGCGGGTCTGTGTTGTGTTGGGCTTGAGGGCCTGAATGTCGAGCTTGCGGGCTCGGGGGCAGTAAGGGCTTGAGGGCTTAGGCTGTTGGGACTTGCGGGTCCGTGTTGTAAGGCTTAAGGGCCTGAAGATTTTGGCGGAGTTTGCCGAGCCTAGCACACTGCTGGGTAGGCGTAGAGGGAAAGAGGACTACTCAAGACACCCCGTCTTGAGGAACCTCTATAGAACTTATGTCGTCTGGTGTGACTTATTTGTGTGTTAATCTTTGTGCATTGTTTGAATATTGATAACTCACACTAATAGATCAAAAAGTACCAAGATCACCTAACACCCCCCTCTAGGTGAACGTTCCATCCCCAACAAGTGGTATCAAAGCTAGGTTGATCAAAAGGAGACTTAACAGTCCGATCTAGATCAGGAATGACTCACCATGGACGGTGGAGATCCGAATCGCGAAATGAGAGCCATGAAGCTTCCCATCTGCACAAAAGAGAATTTCCCCATTTGGAAGGAAAGAGTAAGACTCTTTATGGAGGCAGCTGACCCAAGAATCTACCTGACAATCAAGTAGGGTCCCTACCACTGCCTCCACTATTGATCCAACCAGGCAGGTGATAAAGAAATATGAAGACATGACCAAGGACGAGCTGGCCTTGGCAGGTCTAGACAAGAGGGCACAAAACGTCATTGTAAGTGTCATAGATGACTCAACCCTCCAAAATCTAATTCACTGCAAAACGGCCAAGGAGATGTGGGACTCCTTGATCGTATACATGGAGGGTACTGAAGAGGTAAGGGATGACAGGAAATCTCTCCTCAACCAGGAATATGAAGCCTTCAAACAAGGCAAGAATGAAACAATCTCCAACTGCTATGAGAGATTTTTCAAGATCGTGAATGGACTGAGAAACTACGACAGAGAGTTCACAAACTCTGATCTAAATGACAAATTTCTCAGATCCCTCATAAAGGAATGGGATATCAAGATATGTGTCATCAGAGAGATGGGCCAACTGGGCAACATGGAGCCCAAGAACCTATACGGGAAGCTGCTGTCTCATGAACTTCAGCTTAATACAAGAAAGGCTGAAGAAGAAGAAAGCTCAAAGGTGAGCTCAAGAGAAAGATCGGTGGCTCTAAAGGCTGAGAGCACCAGAAGATTCAAGGGCAAGACCTCTGCTTCTCAGAATAGAACTGAGAACAGTGAGGAATTAGAAGTCAGCTCCTCTGACTCTGATGATACTGATAGAGAGGTGGCTCTCCTCTCAAAACAATTCTGAAAGCTGCTACACAGAAGGAGGAGGGACAACAGCAGAAGCTCCTCCTCAAGCTCCAGAAGATCTGACTATCGGGACAGATCCAGGGCTCCCAGGGAGGACAAGTATAAATCCAACTCCAGTAAATATGATTTAAATAATACTGTTTGCTATTCTTGCAGCAAAACAGGTCACATGGCTGCAGACTGCCCCTCCAAGAAAAAGGAGTCAAGGAACCACGAAGAGAGAAGAAGCTCTAGGAGCAAGAGAACCTCTGAAAAGGGGTTCGTGGCAAAGAAGACCAAAACGTTGAGTGACTCTGACTCAAGCTCCTCTGGGACTGAGGATGAAGCACTCATTGGACTGATGGCCATCAATGAAGGAAACCAGGATGACAACTCTCCTGGAAAGGTAAAACACAGAACTTCTCTATCTGCCTCTGATTCTGGATCAGTGGCAGATTCTTTGCATGATGATGAGGAGGTGTCTACTGCCAACAACACAGCCCCAAGATCTCAGTATGAAGTTGAATCTGAACTAATAAGGCAATATAAAGCCTTATGGAAAGCCTTCAAAAACAGTAAGAAACTCCTCAAGGTGCAAACCAAGGAGTTAGAATCCTTGAAGCCTGTCCAATCCAAGCTCCAGGAGACAGCTGAGAAGCTAACTTCTATGAGCAAAGAATGGACAAGATTAAGGAAGCCATAAGGCTTAAGAATGCTGAGTTAGGGCAGAAAAACAAGGTCATTAGGGACCTTGAGGAAATGTTGTTAACCGAGAAGAAACTTGCTTCCAGCCTCTCAATGCCCAAAACTATCCTGCCAGCAACTGACACCTTCTCTGGACAGTTCAGAGCTGGTATCAGTTTCAATCAGGAGCCAGTCATGGGCAAAGATCCTGAAGCTAGACCCTCTTACAAGAAGGTGTTGTTAGCAAGTCCTTCAGCCCACAGACCTGCAGCAACAGCAGACAAGAGAATGGGAAAGGCTGTTCCTACAAAGCTTGCTCCCAAGAAGGTGAACCAAAGAGTGGTGAAGCCAATTCCCCCGGCTCACACACATGAGGTTCACCCTAGATATGTTAGACAAGAAGCCTTCTCTCCTGCTCATCAGCACTGTCATCCTACTCAGATGATGAAGTAGAAGAGAAGATATAACAGATATGAGTGTTGGTGCTGCGGGAAAGTAGGCCACTTTGCATTGGACTGTTGGTTCAACCCAACAGGGCTCAATGCAAGGAGAGTGCAAAACCCTCCGAGGTTTGCGATTCCATTCTATCACCCTAACAGAAACCAAGGACCCAATCCCTATTGGGTACCTGAAGGGAAGTGATTTGTTTTGCAGGTAGATCCAAATGCCAACCAATCTCCAATTTGGTATTTGGACAGTGGCTGCTCCAGGCAAATGACTGGAGTCAGAAAGTATTTGAAAGAATTCATCCCTGTGGAGATGGACCGACTGTTATCTTTGGAGGTTCGGAAAAGGGAGTGACCAGGGGCTACGACAACGTAACTAATGGGTTAGTTACCATCACAAAGGTAGCTTATATGGAGGGGTTGAGACACAACCTTATAAGCATAAGTCAGCTTTGTGATCTAGGCTTCGTTATTACTTTCCACAAGGATAAGTGTCTAATTAAGAAGTCATCAGATTCTGAGACTACCTTAACTGGCACTCGGAGTGGGAACATTTATTGTTTAAATTTCCTTAATATAAATTCTTCCATGCCCATATGTCTTGTAGCTGATGGAAAAGAGGCTCTATGTGTACAATGGCACAAGAGACTTGCACACATCAATTATAAGACAATAGGCAAGCTTTTCTCACAAAACCTGGTCAGAAATGGACCTGACATTAAGTGCATCAAAGATGGTCCTTGTCATGCCTGTCAACTTGGAAAGCAGACTAGGACTAGCTTTAAAAGCATCTCTAACAAAGAGTCCACAAGGTGCTTATTTTTACTGCACATAGATTTATTTGGTCCCATGTCAGTTCATAACTTAGGAGGGACGACATACACCCTTGTAGTTGTTGATGACTACTCATGGTTCACTTGGGTATTCTTCCTCAAAAAGAAATCAGATACCCTCGATATCTTGAAGAATTTTGTCAGGCAGATCCAGAATGAGATGAGTTGTACTGTGGTCAAATTCAGAAGTGACCATGGGACAGAATTTCAGTCAGGGGCCATGACAGAATTCTGCCAAGACCTAGGTATCTCCCAAGAATTCTCCTCCCCCAGAACTCCTCAACAGAATGGGGTTGCTGAAAGGAAGAACAAAACCTTGATAGAGGCTAGCAGGACAATGCTAAGTGACTCCTAATTACCAGAATACTTCTGGGCAGAGGCTGTCAACACTGCTTGTCATGTGATAAACAGAGCCTCTATCATCAAAAACCATAAGAAAACTCCCTATGAGCTAATGAAGGGCAGAAAACCAACTATATCCTACTTTAGGATCTTTGGTAACAAATGATATGTCCTTAATAATGGGAAATCCAAACTAACTAAGTTTGCTGAGAAAAGCTGTGAAGGTATTTTTGTTGGATACAGCTCCTACAGACGGGCATACAGAGTATACAACCTCAATACCCAAATAGTGGAAGAATCTGTTCATGTTGTATTTGATGAGACTAGCCTTATCCATAAGGGTTGGTCTAATTCTCCAGTGAATGCAGGTACAATGGAAAGATTAGAGAAGCTATCCATTGAAGACAATGCGGACACCTCATTCAACAACAAGAATCAGCCAGTGATGGTTGAAATAGAGGTAGAACCTGCAGAAGATACAGAAACGACAGAAGAATTGCGGCCTGCAGAAGTAGCTCCTGCAGAAATACCCAGAACACTTCCAATTGCCTTAAAACAAGTAAGAGATCATCCCCAAGAGCAGATAATAGGAAATGTCAACCAAGGGGTGCTGACAAGGAGTAGAGCTGCAAATCAAGCATTGTACTTGAGTTTTCTCTCTCAAATTGAACCCAAGAAATTTGAGGAAGCAAATCAGGATCCATTTTGGATTGCTGCAATGCAGGAGGAACTGAACCAATTTAAGAGATGCAAAGTATGGAAATTGGTTCCAAGACCCCAAGGGCACAACATCATAGGAACCAAATGGGTCTACAGGAACAAGTTGGATGAAAATGGAATCATCACCAAGAATAAAGCAAGACTAGTGGCAAAAGGCTACAGACAAGAGGAGGGGATAGATTTTGATCAGACATTCGCTCTAGTAGCCAGACTGGAAGCAATAAGACTGTTCCTTGCCTATGCAGCATACAAAGGTTTCAAGGTCAACCAAATGGATGTGAAGTCAGCCTTCCTAAATGGTGACCTCAAAGAGGAAGTATATGTAGAGCAGCCTTTAGGTTTTGTCGACTCTACTTATCCTGGTTATGTTTACTTTCTTAGAAAAGCTCTTTAGGGCTTAAAGCAGGCACCTAGGGCCTGGTATGAAACTCTGTCAAGCTTTCTAATTGAGAACAAGTTCTCAAGTGGAAAGATTGATAAGACATTGTTCCTAAGGGAAGTGAAGGGCAAGATCTTGCTAGTGCAGATCTATGTAGATGACATCATCTTTGGCTCTACAGATAACAATCTCTGCAAAAAGTTTGCCAACTTGATGCAGGGAAAGTTTGAGATGAGCAGTATGGGTGAGCTCAAATACTTCCTAGGTCTCCAAGTGAAACAATCTGAAGATGGGATTTTCATCTCTCAGACCAAATTCACTAGGGAGCTAGTCAAGAAATTTGGATTGGAGAGTGCTTCTTCAATGAAAACTCCAATGGGAACCAATGTGTCTCTGGACAAGGATGAGAAGGGCATACCCTTTGATGAAACCAAGTACAGATGCATGATTGGATCCTTGCTCTATCTAACTGCAAGTAGGCCTGACATAATATTTGCTACATGTGTCTGTGCTAGATATCAGGTGAATCCTAAGGAATCTCACTATGTCTCTGTCAAGAGAATCTTAAGATACCTAAAGGGTACATCAAATCTTAGCCTATGGTACCCTAGGAACAATGAGTGTGAACTGACTAGTTATTCAGATGCAGATTATGCAGGGTGCAAGGAAGATAGAAAGAGTACCTCAAGGACATGCCAATTCCTTGGTGGACGATTGATTTCCTGGAGCATTAAGAAGCATACCAGTGTGGCAATCTCGACAGCAGAATCAGATTATATCTCTGCTGGGAGTTGTTGTGCCCACTGCTATGGATTCAACATCAACTTGAAGACTACAATCTAAAGATGACCAAAACACCCCTGTTTTGTGACTCTTCCAGTGCTATCTCAATTGCTAAGAACCTTGTATCTCATAGCAGGACTAAGCATATTGAGATCAGGTATCACTTCATCAGGGAGCATGTGGAAAATGAAGATATCACCCTTGAATTTGTCCCAACAGACAAACAAGTGGCTGATATATTTACAAAGCCCTTGATGAAGCTAAGTTTAACTTCTTCAAATTCCAATTGGGAATGTTAAACTTAGAGTAACCCTCAACTTTATTATTTACTAATGCCTTTCTGGACGAGTGGTCAGAAAACCTCACAGGACCTTGAAGAATCATGTCTGAGCAAGGGGGAGCTTGTGCTACTCCTTGGTTAGAAAAGTAAAAGGCAAGAAGTCAGAAAGGGGGAGAAATGGTGCTCAAGAAGACCTCAAGAAGACCTTAAAGGCAGGGGAGCAAGGAAGAGGCGTCAAATCAAGGGGGAGCTACAAGCTTGATGTACTACAAGAGTTCTGCAAAAGATAAGTTAAATCTTTAAACAGTTCTATCTAAGATTATGATATTTAATGTCAAGTGAAAGTAGGCTTGAATTGAGATTCTGACTTCTTTAAATACATGGAGATTGTTGGGAATCTTGCCCACATGATTCCTGATTTGAAGAAGTCATCATGCCAAGAGTACTTCACTTTGTATTTGATCGTACATCTAGTTCATAATCTCAAGAAAATATAAGTACATATCGTCGAGAAGAACATGCGATATCGTCGACAATGCGTGCTTGTCGTCGTAATGACGGGCAGAGCAGCAGCCGCTGGGAAGCAAAGTATTTGTCGAACGCTGAGACTTAGCGAGATCGTCGAACGAAGAATGCCGATCGTCGAACGCTAAGACATGACGAGATCGTCGAACGAAGAATGCCGATCGTCGAACGCTGAGACGTGGCGTGATCGTCGAACGAAGAATGGCGACCGTCGAACGAAGGATGGCAAGTTCGTCAATCGCAGAATGTTGTTCGTCGAACGCAGAGAAGACACAGGACATCGTCGTGTGGAACTCATGTCGTCGAGAGAACATATGATTACGACGACATGATGCAAGAAGGAAGCTCACGACGACACTGTCAGAGAAAGAAGATCGTCGTATATACAGAATCCCCAGGATATCTTGTATCGTCGAGATACCACCATCAGAGGCAGAAGGGACATCGCGACGACAAAGTCAGAGACAGCTTGTCGTCGTAATGATGCAAATTTCTTCAAGACAGAATTCAAATCTTGCGGACGTACTGTCAGCAGTTAATGCCGCCGCCTGATTGTCCAATCAGCACGTGCACTTAATGAATCGAGGTATTAGCGCATACTCCAAAAGAAATAAAGATATCAGCGCGTGCTAAAAAGGAATGGAGGTCTGACACATAAAGAAACTTTTTAGAAGACCGTTGGGAGACATCGCAGTCTTATAAAAAGGATACATGAGGTTGCCCTAAAATTAATCATCAAGAAAGAACTTGCGCACATAGCGAATCGAAAAACACAAGCGCCGCAAGAAAGAAAGAGAAAAAGAAGGAGCAGTCATCTTCATCGACTGCTAAGAAGTCAATCCTCATTTGGCTTAGAAAAGATTTGAAGAAGAACCGTGCGCTCAAGATCTGATTCAGAACAATCCTCTTCAATCTTAAGGAGCCGATCTTCAACAGGCTAAAGGTGCTGATCTTCATCCGGCAGAAGAAACATTTTATTATTGTATTTTCTTGTAAGGCTTGCGGGTCAAATTGTCTAGCTTGAGGGCTGGAGAGTTGTGAGGCTTGAGGGTCAAGCCAGTGCACTTGCGGGTGCGACTTGTCGAGCTTGAGGGCTCGGGTGCAGTAGGGGCTTGCGGGCCTAGGTTGTAGGCACAGGACTTGCGGGTCTGTGTTGTGTTGGGCTTGAGGGCCTGAGTGTCGAGCTTGCGGGCTCGGGGGCAGTAAGGGCTTGAGGGCTTAGGCTGTTGGGACTTGCGGGTCCGTGTTGTAAGGCTTGAGGGCCTGAAGATTTTGGCGGAGTTTGCCGAGCCTAGCACACTGCTGGGTAGGCGTAGATGGAAAGAGGACTACTCAAGACACCCCGTCTTGAGGAACCTCTATAGATCTTGTGTCGTCTGGTGTGACTTATTTGTGTGTTAATCTTTGTGCATTGCTTGAATATTGATAACTCACACTAATAGATCAAAGGTACCAAGATCACCTACCCCCCCCCCCCCCCCCCCGCTCTAGGTGAACGTTCCATCCCCAACACTATCGCCCCGCGGTAGCTCTCAATTCATAGCACGATTTTTGTTATGTATTGCATATCCTGATCACGCGAATAGGGGCATTGTACCTATAGTTCCTACACACTATAAACACACACAAACATGATCAAACACACAATGAGATTTACTATTCTCAAAACAAGAGATGCGGAAAGCATGTTTCAACAAACTCCACCTTTTATAATAACAATTCCTCTAAGAAAGAAATCAATATAATAAAGTTGTGTTTATAGGAAAATGCAGTAAGTGATATTCATTATAAAATGTATACTACCCCTATGAGAATGCTCCCCCACATAGATGCTTCTTTTGAGCATTTTTTTGTACTCCCCCTAAATTATAGATTTCTTCAATTTATTCTCCCCCTTTTGGTATTATCAAAAGAGGATTGAGGTGAGTTCTAACAATATGAATTAGATTGCCCTATGTAGGTAGGAAAGAAGATGCAATATAATCTTGTTGTATGCTAGTTGGTGGAATTAAAGAATGATCATGACAACACTTATTGAAAATGAAATTTGATAAAGAAATGGTAATCATAATCGAGCATATGAGTAATAACACAGTGGAAAATTAATTAAGCATCCTTAAAATAAACATCTTTTGAGAAAGTAGTAGCACACGATATAATGAGTTATATGTGTAGAATGAAGATGTTTGAAATGTTGTACAAATAATGAAATATCATTGAAAATTGCAACCATGATTTTAAATATCAAGAGGAGATAATAATACAATGTAAAATAAATTACATTTCAAGTAAAAAATAAACATTGTAGAGATCATGCTTTGTCATCTAGTGCATTTACTTAAGTTTGCATAAAGTAGCGTATTTGTGCGTTAGGATCCAATTCTCATGAGTTGATGTTTTTTGAAAGACAATGATATGTGCAAAGTATGTTTTGATAACGTATACAAGTGCATTAATCAAAGTACTTGACATATGTAATAGAATAAAACACAACATTATCAAAAGACATGAATAGAGGTACTTCCACAAATTTCAATGCACAAAAAATAAATTATACAACTACCAAGGTGCTTCGCACACACAATGCTTATTAAGACTTATCAGGGAGCGAAATCGTGCTTGGGGGATCACCTAATATTATTCTTTAAGTTTTGTGATATGGTGTACAAAAGAGAAGTGATGTATTAAATTGTTTGCACAAGGCCTTTTATAATTTTCTCCATGATGATCAACCTCACAATGCTTATTATGACTTATCAGGAGGGTGAGTAGTGCTTAGTGGAGTTTCCTTGTCATTTATTATTTGATTGATTTTTTTTTGTGACCAAGAGCTCCGAATTCACTTGTTTAACAAACATATAAATTTGATTTTGACCACAGTTCTCAAAAAAGGTTCATGAAAGGACAAAGAATTGCAAGACACAATTCGATATTGTGTAGGTAATCTATTCATGTATTTCTACTTTGTTATGTTATTACACTGCACAATCATGCAAAACTAAGATTAAAGACATATGTAGGAATAAAAAAGTGAGTGATTTAAATTATTATCTATCATAAAACGTTACTCATACTTAGAGGCATGCTACTCACTCCTACACATAGTTTCTACAAACAATTTCATTGCACAATAAAAGATAGTGTTCAAGGCATAGCAAAACAAAACAATGTTGTAAGAAAACTTGAAAATTAAATTAAATATTGCGATGAATCCATAAGAGATATTTCTATTCATCCTTGACTTTTGGCAGTGATCATAAGCAGTTTTTTCAGTTTTGATTTTTATGAAAATACCAAACAAAACATATTTTTGTGTTTTTGAAATTGTTTTGTAATTTTATAGTGGATTTTTGATTGGTAAGAAAAAATGAACAAAAATACGTAAAATTTTCTAAAAGCAGAAGGGAAAATGATAAGAAAACTACCTTTTTGAGAGTAAAAAACAGATTAAAAATCAAGAATTTTAAGAGAATAGAGCTACAGCCAGCGGTAAGGTTAGCGTCGGGCGGTAGCAAACAGAGATTTGATTTTTCATGATATAAGCATGGTTTTCTTGTTTTTTTATTCTATTTTTTCTTGATTATGATTTTTCATTATAGGGCTGGCTATCTAATGCAGAAAAGAAATCAGAAAAAATCTAACAAAAATTGTGGATTTTAATGTTTAGTCATTGAGTCGACCAAAACAACAATGTCAATCAGCTACAAGGCTCACAAAGCACCCTTCATCAAGATATGATCTTCCAAACCACACAACGAGATTTCATAACAGCCCATGTTCACGCCCACTGGCAGAAAAGCCACTATATCACCTTGTCACATATCAACACATTCACGAGGATTCTAACTCATCTAGCTATAGGAGAGTGCCCTTTTTGAGATCCTTCCAATGATTGAGTTACAAGATTCAAGGGTAAATTCATCCAACCCCCGAGTCAACATTGATAGAAGTGAGATCCTCCAACTCCTTACTATCACAAGCTACAAGAAGTGGACTTTCCCAACCTTCTTAAGTTAACATGAGTAATTAGATAATCCAAACAATTCCAGGTGGTTGGTTAAACTCTCCACATGGGCCCTTACACCACCAATCACAAACACAAGCATGACCTTACACAAGCATGTCGATGGCCCATCCATCATCAGGCCAAAGTATTATACATCATACACTCTGGTTGGTGAATAACCACACCCATAAGGTCCTACAAGACCATCAAGACAATCTACCATAATTCCTCAGTATAAACTAATCCTCAAAATCATAATGCATGATAGTTAAAGTTCTCTCCCATCATCATTATCGGTACATGCCACCATAAATTCCACGGAACTCTCAGTATGCCTGCCAATCATAGAATCAAGGGCTTTCATGCATGCCTCAAGCCTCAGACATGTATATGGGAAGTGTTCCACAACTACACCTTAAAGCATCATCATGGATGTCATCCTCATATGGCTCTCTACATTATATATCATGTTGGGACACACTTTGCTATACTAAGGGAGTAATTATTCTTATCAAAATATTCTCACTCAATATCTGAATGGTCATAATCATTACAGTACTTTATAGTTCGTGTGGAATTATCCATAATCCAAATATCATTCCATAACTCATATGGTAGCATTCATATTATCCAATCACCACACCATCCTACTACACATGAAGGATGATATGACACTATCATTTCACTAATATGAAGGATAATATTTCTTCAATAATGTAGGACAATCATCATCAATGACATAAACTTATACATCCTGAAATGTTATGGTTCATGAGATTGATTATACAATCTCCACATCATTCTACTTACCACGATGAATTTACCATTCTCACCATGTATGTATGAATTCCTTACAAAACAACAACCAAACCTTATTCAGATGTTTACAATTCATGAAACAATGGTTACTCATAGCCATATGGACTTGCAGTCCATAACACTGCATTTCAAATCAGCTATCAAAACCAAACTCAAAATCCTTCGGGGTCCGTTCGTTTGGACGGAATTGGCTTTCTGGAATTGGCATTAGAGATTAGAAATCCAATTCTAGTGTTCGGCGCAACGAAATTTAAGCGGATATTGGCTTTAATGTGAAAACCCATGGCTTTTCCTATGAACTAAAAAATCAAATAGCAATTCTTACCTTCACCCATAAGTTTTCCGCATAATCAAATGTTTACGCTAGAGTTTTTCGACCTACGCGTGGGTTTTTCGCCCGAGTGTGCGTTTTCCTCAGGGTGTGTTTTTCAGTCGGGCACGAGTTTTTCGGTCGGGCGCGTGCTTTTCGACCGAACGTTCATTTTTCTCCCAGGCGGATGTTTTTCACCCGGGCGCATATTTTCGCCAGGGCTCGATTTTTTTCGCCCGGGAGCGATTTTTCGCCCGGGCGCGTTTTATTTCGCCCGGGCGCGTTTTATTTCTCCCGGGCGCGTTTATTTCAGTCGGGCGCGATTTTTTCGCCCGGGCGCGATTTTTTCGTCCGGGCGCGTTAATTTCACCCGGGCGCATATTTTTGCCCGGGCGCGATTTTTTCGCCCGGGCGCGTTTATTTCGCCCGGGCGCATTTTATTTCTCTCGGGCACGTTAATTTCGGTCGGGCGCGATATTTTTGCCCGGGCGCGATTTTTTCGCCCGGGGCGCGATTTTTTCACCTAGGGTTCGATTTTTTCGCCCGGGCGCGATTTTTTCGCCCGAGCGCGATTTTTTCGTCCGGGGAGGAATTTTTTCGCCCGGGCGCGTTTATTTCACTCGGGCGCATATTTTCGCCCGGGCGCGATTTTTTCGCACGGCCACGTTTATTTCGCCCGGGTGTTTTATTTCTACAGGGCACGTTTTATTTCGGCCGGACGCGATTTTTTCGGTCGGGCGATATTTTTTCGCCCGGGCGCGATTTTTTCGGTCGGGCGCTATTTTTTCGTGCGTGATTTTTTCGCCGGCCGCGATTTTTTCGCCCTGGCGCGATATTTTAGCCCGGGCGCCAGTTTTTTGCCCGGGAGCGCGCTTTTTGCCCGAGCGCGCGCTTTTAAAAATTTGAATTTTAAAATTTTCAATTCCAGAAAGCAAATTCCATTGTGCAGCCGAACAACTTACAGATATCAATTCCAATTATGTTCACTGAATTCCATCCTGCAACCGAACAGCAGAATTGGTTTTATGCACAAAATCAATTCCTGCAGATATTTGTTTTCTGGCCAAAGCCAATTCCAGAAAGCCATTACCTGCGCGCCGAACGGACCCTCAATGAATTTCCAAAGGTTAATAGCCTAGTATAGATTTCAATCCCCAAGTTAGGAAGTAATAATTATCTCCTCAAGTATTTAAGTCTATCACCAATTAACTCTCTCTCTCTCTCTCTCTCTCTCTCTCTCTCTCTCTCTCTCTCTCGGATCTGCATCCTAAAACTCAAACGTCATAGGCACATCCTGGGAATAAAACTAACTATGTAGGTTTGTTCTATAATAAAAGCTACAAGTGTCTTACTTCTTGAACATATCACATCCTGACATTAGTACACATACTCTAACATACAACCAACATCAAGCAAAGGAACTCACATAGTTCCAACATATAATCCTATATGAACAACTCTTCTTAATAGTCTAGATAAACTAAACAGCTCTATATCGGTCTAGAAGCCCTAAACCTAGCTCGGATACCAAATTGTAACACCTCCACTACAACGACCATATAGTATGGGTCTAGTCGGGCCCCATATCATAAAATCATCACAACTTTAGCATTATAAAAGTATACAAAAATTAAACTACAGCTAACCAAAAGAGTTTACACTTCATCGAAGCTAAAACAGAAAAATCCAAGAGTGTCCACAACTATCAAATAGTCAAAAAGAGTACTTGGCTTTAAGGCCTTACAAACATATCCAAGAGTGTCCCCAACACAAATAAAAAAATGTTTTTTTAATAAAGATTTAGATCTTAAAAGAAAATTTAATGAAACTCTATTTTTTTAATAAATAAATAATATTAATAAATCTTTAATTTTTCTTATTTTTTGAAAACCCGAATCGCTTGATTCGCGATAGGAGCGAATTAAAAGACCAGATGTAGGCCGAGAGTTAGGATTTTGACAAATAAGATATTTAAAATGCAAACAATTTTAACTTGTGAAGGACGAGAGGGCCGAGTCAAATTTACGCGCGCAAATCACTTTCAAACATTGGATTTTCTGGAAGCCATTAATCGTTATTTGGAGAGGAAATTCCCAGTGCGTTGTTTAAACGATACCATCAAATTTTTCTACCCATCTTTGCTAAAGTGAGTTGTGGGTCGATTCCCCAGCTCAATGTCTCTAATGTTTCACATAAAATCAACACTTTGTTTGCATCCCAAGATGCCGATAATCCTCCCTCCTTTGGTTTTCTCATTATATTGCACACCCAAAACAATAATCCACATAATACATATAAAATATAGAACAACTAACATCAAAGAATTAAATGTAAAGACTGTGCTTCATATAGCCTTCGTATATCTTGCACAGGGGACCCTGTGCATGACTGCTAGTGGGTCTATTAAATAAATTTCGTCATAAGTTGTTGGCCTTAGCATTTTCATGATAACCATGCTAAAGAACACAACATTGTTTTTTTTTTCTTTGCTAAAGATATTAAGAGGTATGGGCGCATGTTTATATATTGGACTGTTTGTATACAACAACACTTCAACCAACCAGCTTGGATTGTTTATTGGACTGTTTGTATACAGCATTGTTAGTTTTCGTTGCTAAAGATATTAAGAGGTAAAACTTGTCTTTAAGTTTTAATGACGCGCCTCTCCACTTCAACCAACCAGCTTGGATTCTATGTATCACATCTTTATCGACACCTCCATCTTTTTGAACTATCAATCCAAGATATTTAAAGCACTCACTACAAAAAATATCTTGATCACCCAACCTAGGTTTCGTTTGGCGCGGCTTATTTGCTCCGGTGAGTTTGGACAAAAACGTCATTGCCATATCAAATATTTTATGCTCAAAACTAGTTTCTTTTCTTGGTAACGATAGTAACATTTGTCATACCAAACATACATTCTATGACAATGACGTTTTTGTCCAAAGTCACCGGAGCAAATAAGCCGAGCCAAACGAAGCCTTAATAACGAAGTCATCCGTCCTTCTTGCACTGCTAAATTTAAGTTCCATGTACTCCGTCTTTGCCCTGCTCAACCTAAAACCCTTCTTTTCTAAAGTGTCTCGCCAAGATTCAAGTTTCACATTTACACCCTCGCGCGTCTCATTTCATCAACCAAAACGATATCATCCGCAAACAGTGATAGAGAATTCTAGCATATGAGCATGAAGATGGGTACTAGAATTGATGCTGCACTCTTCTTTTTGTGACTTATTTCATTTCAAAGACCAAATCAGAACAATTTTTATACTCGAAATTCATATATAAGACAGGTGACACAGCAGATCTAAGAGGTCCTTAATGATTTTTTTTCCTCCTTGTGAGTGTTAAATTCGGGCTAAAGATTGAATAATTCTGCAGGTTTCAGAAGGCAAAAGCAATTATTATTGACCCAGGCCTATATATGTCACACAAGCATGATGTTTTTTGGTTACCACAGAAAAGTGATCCCACTGCCTTCAAGCTCTTTACATGTGAAGAAACCTAGCCTTCTACCAAAATAAACAGGAAGAAAGCCCCAAATGAAGCATTCACCAAACTAATGATAAGTTCAACACAACAAGTACATCATCAACAGTCCATTTTTTCACATAAATTTTAAGAAAAAATTGTGAAATTAGAGGTAAGATCTAACTGTTAACTGAAAGTTGTAAGAAAAGCCCTACAGAAATATAGATCTAGCACAAATCATGGAAAATATGCTTACTAAATGTTGTGGGAAGGAAGAACCGAGAAAAGCGAAACACAGACCTAGCACAAATCATGGAAACTATGCTTAATAAATGCTGTGGGAATGAACCGAGAAAAGCTAGCATGTAACTCCACTGGCAAAAGAGACGAACCGAACTTGCATTGCGCTAGGTTTCGTTGCCGAGAATTGAAGGGTGTGTCGCCGAGATTCGAAGGGGGTGTCGCCGAGAATCAATGGGGAGGCGCCGAGAAACGCAGGGTTGACTCCGAGGGGAGGGGTCACCAAGCTTAGGGGAGAAATGTCACAGGGAAGAGGAAAATGTCGAGGGCACAGGATGTTTTCGCGGATGAAAGAAGAGGGCACAGGATTGAGAAGAGAGCATGGGATCGGGAAGAGGGCACAGCCACACAGGAGCTCGAGCATGGGATCGGGAAGAGGGCACAGCCACACAGGATCGAGCTCTTTCGCGAATGAGGAAGCCGAACGCAGGTTTGTGAAAGCAGAACTAGGATTAAATTAGAAATTCAAAAATCACTTGCAAAGTCATTTTATAATAAGTTCTTCTCAAAGCTGTGCAAACAAACACTCTCAAAAATATGTTTGCATTTCGAATGGAGCTTTTCCATCAGAATAAGCTGCCCCAAACAAAGCCATACAACATCAACAACACTCAAGCCTTTATCCCACTATAGTGGGGTCGGCCTTTTTTTTTGTCAGGCTCCTTGCCCCAAACAAAGCCAGAGTCTACAAAAATTCATTTCTGCTTTTCATTTCTTTTCCAAATTCATGGGATTCAAACACAGCTTAGATTTGCTACCTGCCAAGAAATATGCCTCTTGAATCTGCAGAACATTGGAATACAATTACCTCATGAGTCATGCAAAGCACAACTTGTGCTTTTAAATCTTCTATAGATTCCCGCCAGAGATTTGAATTTTGGATAATCGCAGCCATATGCATGGAAACATAACTTCAGGAATCAAATCCGCTCTTAAATCTCTTAACTCTATCACGCCAAGAGCCTTGTCGCATCGCTAGCACCTGCAATCCATACAGGAGAACATTTTCTAACACCGCAATTATTTACTCAATTCAATGTTTGAAGTGCTCAAGTGATTGCCTTATCACTTATTAAAATATTATTGTGTTGCTTTTCATTGTTAGCCATTTCGGTACCGACGCAGCTGCTACCATCATCATCATCATCACCCCCTTCATTAGTTTCAGATTCTGGGATGATCAGTGCAGCTTCTGAAGCCCCGAACATTGCCTCATCATGCGCGGCCTTGATCGCTTCCTTGCGTTTAGCCTGCAGCATTACAGAAAATCTTATAGTGTTTATTTCAAAATATTTACATTGCAGTCAAGTTTTAAAGATTACAAACCTGAACAGCAGTGAACCGGAAACTATTACCAATCTCCTTGACTAGTGAAGCATCATCTTCTACAACTGATGATGAGTCTTTAATTAGCGAAGTGGTCGATTTATAATATTACAAACTTGAGTTTATACAGTTCAAGAATATAACTTGGGGATTCAGAACCTGCACAACTATTATGTAATTGTATCTATACAATTATTCCCTTACTAATCATGCATTTCAATAGAGAAGGTTGGAATGAATTCAACAAAAACTGAACGACCTGACTTTGAAAAAAAATACGGATTCATTCCAACTGTCCACCAAAACTGGCACACATCTGTCTGTGCAGTTTACGAATGGATTAGAATCGCAATTTTTTTCACAATCATACAAACTCCATACATTAACTTGAATATATTACCACTGTTTTTAAGAGCAACAACAACAACAACACTCAAGCCTTTATCCCACCATAGTGGGGTCGGCTATATGGATCCTTTGTCGCCATTGCGCCCTATCTTTAATCATAGCCTCATTAATACATAAGTACATCATATATTTCCTTATAGTTTCATTCCAAGTCTTTTTTGGTCTACCCCTCCCCCGTTTAACATGTCTAGTGACTAAACTCTCACAACACCTAACAGGTGCCTCTAATGGTCTCCTATGTACATGTTTTTTAAGAGCAATTTAAAAAATTATAGTAATGCTACTAAATTAAGAATCACAAAAAATATATTTTATAAGGTTAAAATAAAAGTAATTGATTTCCAAAACAAAGTTGATGGATGATACAATCAAACAATTGTTTTAATACTACTAATTAATTTCGAATAAATTGCAATTTAAATGACATTACGAACAAAAGTGATGTAAGGGAGGTTCGAACAGCGGCTACGCAACCTAATGAATAAACTATATGCGCCACACATTAATTCGGCTACTAACTTTGCAATAATATTACGAGACAAGCCGCAATCAAGTAGAATTGCACTGTAAGGAAACAAGTAATGTAGTATATATGCGAGAGAGCGGGAAAACAACTACACAAGTAAATAAATTCTAACAAGGCACAAGATATTTTGACCTTTGAGGAAATGATTACAAGAAAATATTACCAGATAACACACAATTCAAGACAAACTATAATCAAGCAATGAAGTTGCAATGACTACGAGCTAGAAGGCTCAACGGGTGCTCGATGAGATGCCGGTAACCGGAGGGGCAGTGGATGGCCAAGTCTGGGCTGTTGAGGATAATCGGACGGCTGGACATGGTTGGGGGGACTGGAATGTGCAGGAAATTGAATTCCAGGTGCTGGAATTAAATTCCAGAGGCAGTTTTGTGGAGGAAATCAGCAGGAGGTGAGGCCGTGGAAGTTTTGGGCAGTTGAATGGTGGGAGAGGAGAGGGCTGGGAAGGGCTGCAGGGTGTGGACAAGACAGGACAGCAGTTTGCACTCAGATCAGAGGCTGGGAATAGGGAAATTGAAGGAATGAAAGACTCGGTATGCTTAGAGGAGTGGTGGGAAAATGGGGTACAGGATGTAGGGGATAACCACGAGGAAACATGGCCTTTGGGCTGTTGTGAGGCTATCGGCAGAGTTGAATTTCTGTTGTGAGGCTATCGGCAGTTTTGGGAATTTAGTAGTGGGCTGATGGGATTATGATTTAATGAGTAGTTATGAGGTATTTAAATGTTTAATGGAGGTTATTATGGAAATTATGTGGAGATAATGGATAGTGGGGTTGGTTGCTAGGTAGTTATGGGGGAACTGGGGTAGTGGAGAAGCTAGTGGTTGCCAGCCAGCAGTAATCGTGGCCGGTGGTGGTGGATGATGGTCGGAGGAGGTGGTGGTGGTCGGAGGTGGAGGCTTTGGTTGGGTCAGACAAGATGGGGAAGGGAAGCTTCACACCTAAGGGTGCAAACAAGTCGAGCTCGACTCAAGCTTGGCAATATTTCCATGCTCGAGTCACAGTAACTAATTGATGACCCTCGGAGGCAGTCACTGCGAAAAGGCTACCCTGCACCTCTTAGGCTCAGGTTCTAGTCTGTCGCAGAGATCGTGCGGTGAACATATAGCTGCATTTCAACAATTTTGTCAGTCCTAAGGAATGGGCTCTTTATAGCTACTCGCTCTTATAGGGTAGATGATTATCATGGCCTCTAATGAATCATCGACACGTGCCAACAACATATTCTGCATGTTTTACACGTGATGATCATCTTCTTCAGTAGGGAAGACTATGTATACCCCCTCCAAAGAAGAAAGGAGGGTCCACAAACAATTTTCTGTGGAGACTACAGAGAGGAGGTTGGGAAAATGAACTTGAGAGTTTTGGGGTCAATGGTGGGCTCTCCATATATCTCTCTGTCGTTGTTCTGAAGTACGGTTCTGCTCAACCACCTCCAAAGACAAAAGGGTTCAACACCCTAAAAGGGTGAGCGTGGAGTAGAGCAGAACTCGCAGCTAGATTCCATGGCGGGCAACCATGATCCCGAAACTTCGGTGAACGCCGACTTCATGACCCAGCGGGAGTTGACTACCATCTAGCAAACCATGGCCGCCTCGTTCATGTGCTGTAAACTGTCACCAACCTCCACAGCCAAAATCCATCTCCCCAACCCCCTCCACCTTTAGCTCCTCTCTGCGCAAACCTCACTACATCCTCCAATATTGCTGTTGCACCATCCCCTCCTGGTATCTCCACCAACATCTCCTAGTATCTCCACCAACATCTCTAAACATCCATCAGCCACCCACAATGAATAGGCAAGGGGAACTCAGTCGCCGAAACAACAAGTTTCAGCCACCACTGAACCAAACACCCGCTCAGTGGGCCGGTGACTACAATTTTTATTGTCTTTGAGGGGGAACATACTTCGTTGACAACAACGACAATGGGTTATCTGCCTTCACTTACTGCATTTGGGAAGGGCAATTCCAGCACGATTTCCGCTGAATGAAGCTCCTGGGAGCAGCGATATAGAGAACCACATTCAGAGGTTCGAATCTTCATTGGCAGCGAGGACCACATTCAGAAGTTCGAATCTTCATTGGCAGCGAGGACCATTCCCAACAGCTTGAAATGTCGCCTCCTCTTCACGACCCTAGAAGGGGGCATGGTCGACTGGTTCTTTGACCTCCCTTGTCCCCATCTATGATTAGCTAAAATGCCTCCTCTCGTACTTTGGGAGCACCAATAAAATGAGGCTGGAACCCATCCACCTTTTGAACATAAAGCAAGGGGATCATGAAACACTACGTGAGTATGTGCCTCGCTTTCAAAAAACCAAGATGGGGGTTTGCAACGCGAACGACAACATCGTCAGTGGCGCCTTCATGCGAGAACAACGGGATGTGCTATTCAAGTACCGGCTCAATGTCCACCCACAGTACTCTTACATGCAGGCTCTGGAGAAAGTGAGCCTCCACATGGATGCAGAGGATAGCGCCCCAACCCCTTCAGGAAGATAGCTCCTCACCATGAGGAAGCTCGCAGCTTCCCAAAGAGAGAAAATGATAGAGAGAAGACTTTGAGGGTGATCTATTTAAGTTCCCTGTCATGACTAGAAAATGATATATTCACTAGGAAGACGTGAGCCTGAATATAGCTCGATGTAGATAACCACCTGAATATAGCCCGTGGGTCATCTATTAAAGCTCCAACCACCCTAACCAAACAACCAGGCAGCAACTCCCAGCAAGCTCCAACCACCCTAACCAAACAACCAGGCAGCAACTCCCAGCACCCCCACCCCACCCCGAGACAATAGAAGCAACGGGAGATTTTCCTCCCGAGATTCAGCATGCCCAAGGCAAAGATGCTTTGCACCATTCTCCATAAACCTTTGCACAGGCATCTGCGCAGCTATAACAAGACATCTTGCATAAGGTACATCCCAATTTTGTGAGTATCACAAGGTCGGTCACGCTACCGAGCCGATAACATCAAATAGGTGACACTCACTTCATTTCATCTTACTTTGCATTGATTATACATGTGTTTTTATGTCATGATGACGGATTTATACATTATTTTGTGTTTCTATGTTAAGGTACTAATAAAGGAGCACATTGGAGCAATACGTAGCTAATGGAACCACTTGGGAAGAAATAGGAAATTTGACAAAGGCAAAGGAGTATGAATAAACACACGTCCAAAACACACGATTGTGCGTCAAAACGCACGGCTGTTAACAGAACTTGTGTTTTGGTCGGATGAAGAGAAGAAAAGCGCACGCCTGGCCACACGCCCGTGTCATAACTGTGCCCCATTACACATATGTGCGCCTGCAACTCAACATGAGCGCGCGACCGTGCGTTCTTCAGGAGGCACGCTCGTTCCTCTAGCAACATGCCCGTGTGTTTGCCCTGTTTCTCCTCTTTTCCGACAATTCTTAACAGTTATATCAAAAGCACAACCGTGTGTATTCGGGCACGGGCGTACGTTTTACCTTTTTCTATATATATTCATCTTTTCATTATGAGAGGGAAAACCCCTTTTGAGAGCTCCGATACCATTCCTTTTCAGAGCATTTTAGGCTTATTTCAGTGGGTCCTTAAGGCGATTTTAGAGAGGAAGAACATTGTAGAATGAAGGAACATTGTTTACAAAGTAACTTTGGAGTTTGGATTGTATATTTTATTTAAGATTGACAACCTTTGTAATTTTTACTTTTTTATTCTCTACTTGACATTATTATTATCTGAAATTATGCATATCTCTTCGTTACTCTTTAATTATTTGATGGTTTGCCCAACAATGAGAGGCTAACTATCTTGTTGGGGTGATTTTGTAGCAATATGAATTGATGCTTGATTATTTTGGGTGAATGTGTTTTATTTCATCTTGCAAAAACGCAGGGTAAAGTTTGCCTACATTTCACCCTTGTGGTGAGACCCTTCCCCGGACCGCCGCTGTGCGGGGATGCTTTCTGCACCGGGCTGCCCTTTTTATATGCTTTGTATGAATTGAGTACTATTGTGTATTTTAGTTTAGTTTGCCACTATTTTAGTTTCGTGTAATCATTGATGTCAAACCATGAATCAATTTATTTGCGAATCCCGTGAATAGAACCATAGATTTAAATACATACGGACCACGTGATACTGGTCTATGCAATAGCTTCATTCAAAATATTAAATGAAGTTAGTATTTTTCACTACGCATTAAAGCATTTACTTTCATCTAGACACGTTCGGTCCACAATGTGCTGTCTGCTAGTGAATCATAATCGATTCATCCGGACCACGGGGTTTCGATGTGCTTAGGAAGAATCGTCGCGTTCATGCTGGATTTCTACAAAATCACATTTATTCACATATGATTAATCTAAGTTAATATTCATAATACGAAGCAATCACCGTTACTCTAATTTCCATAATTTAAAGTCTTAACTTCAATTGTCTGTTTTAGTAATTTTCTTTAATCATTAGTTAATTCATTTTATTCCTCATATAGATGTAAGTCCCCTCAATCAATTGTTTATCTAGATAGGTTGTTTTTAAAGTAAATATAGTGTCGTTCAATAAGAATATTTGTGGAGACGATACTTTCTCACTACTTTTTATTACTTACGTGATTGGTGCACCTGACAATATATAGCACGTATGTTAAGCGGGCACATCAAATTTTTGGCATCGTTGCCTGAGATTCTTAAGCAAAAGTGTTATAACTATTCTTTTTATACATCTTATTATAGATTATAATTGTTTTCTTAAAGAAAATAATGTATATATATATGAGTCGAACGGCACGAGCCTCCGGACCTATGTTAGTGCAACAGAGGGCTTCGCCCGCACTGGCAGCGGGCTACGCCCGCTCCCAGCCGAGAGCCCGCCCTTCGCAGGCTGATTTTCATCATTACTTTTAATATTTGGCTTTTTTGAATGTTTAACAAAAGTTAATTCATATATATTATGGTCTCTCTTTCTCTCATCATTACTTTTTGGATTATATGGATTATTTAATGACTACCCCTATCAATTATTTAATGACAACCTACATAGTAGGTATAGGAGCTCTACAAAAAACTTTTTGAATTATATGAATTTCCATCATTACTTTTAATATTGGATATGGTGTAATTACTTGTATAAACATGTTATTTTAGATTAGATAATTTTGAATATATTAAAAAGGTAAGGGTATATTTGGCTTTTTTGAATGTTTAACCAAAGACAACTTTTCTCTTTATATATAGTAAAGATATATATTATTTATCATTTTACAACTAGCCTTGTTTAGCATTATAATTCTACAAGTTTTTTTTGTTATATACACAAAACTGGGGGAGAAATTTTAAATCTAAATACTGAAATTGAACATATTTTTACTCAATTGAGGAGAGTTAATAGAAACACTACGGCAACACTCACGTTGAGCCCAATGGGGATCAACTGCATCGTGTCATGTTTGATTATGCAATCCCATCAATTGATGGCACCGGGTCATGCATCGCACCACCAACCATCACTACAAATCATTTTGAGATTATATATGTATTATTCAAATGATCTGAAACAACGTTCAATTTAGTAGATCACCACTTGATGACCTTAACTTGTATATCACAAATTTCTTAGAGATTTACGATACAATTAAGCATCACAATGTGACAAGTGATGTTGTTAGATTGCGATTATTTTCATTTTCACTCATAAATAGAGCAAAGAGTTGGTTGAACTGGCTTCCGGTATTTATCCATTATGACGTGGGACAAATTGGCCCACAAATTTTTAGCTAAATATTTTACACCATCTAAAACTGTGAAGATGAGAACAGACGCCAGAAATTTCTCCCAACCAGATCAAGAATATTTATGTGAAGTTTGGGAGAGATTCAAAGATCTCTTGCGCAAATCTCCTCATCGTCGGCTTCTAATTTGGCTCATATTTCAAACATTTTATAATGGTCTTTCAGAAAGAATCATGCCTTGGTAGACTCAGCAGCAGGTGAATGTTTAAAAAGGGCAACTCAGTGCACAAAGCATCCCCGCGCAGCGAGGGTCCGGGGAAGGGTCCCACCACAAAGCTGAAATGTAGGCAAACCTTACCCTACATTTTGTAAGAGACTGCTTCCAGGACTCGAGCCCATGACCTCAAGGTCACACGGCAACACCTTAACCAGTGCGCCAAGGCTCCCCTTCTAGCAGGTGGATCTCTAATGAAAAAAATTTGAAGAAGGTTATGATCTTTTAGAGGAGATTGTCACTAATAGTTCTTAGTGGTAATCTGATAGATCTCTTGGAAGGAAGCCTGTTATTATACTCAAACCGAACGCAATTCAATCACTTAACATTAAATTGGAGGCGATGAATAAAAAGATAGATCTGATGGGCACCACCATCGTGCATGTTAAAGTCATTTCATGTTGATCTTTGTAGAGGATCAGAGCATACCTCGGTAGATTGTCAGGTTGAGAATCCATTTTTAATTCATCTAATCATGAGTCTGTGAGTTTTGTAGGTAAGAAAATGCACAATCAAGGAAAACCATATTCAAATACCTACAATGCGGGACGGCGCAATCATCCAAACTTCTCTTGGACACAAGGGAATGTTCATCAACAACAGAATGTGCCACGACCGTAATTTCCTCTCCAATTTCAACCACAACAAGGACCTCCACCGCAAGAGAAGAGACCAAGCTTGGAGGAATTTCTTTCAAAGTTCATCACTAATTCTGAAGCTTGATTTCAGAACAATGAAGCAGATCTAAAGAACTTGGATACTCAGGGAGGACGAGTTGCGGAAATCATCTCAGATCGAGTTAAGGGCACTCTTTCAAGTGCAACTGAAAAGGACCCCAAGGGGGTTAATGCTATCTTTTTGAGAAGTGAATGAGAAGTAGAGGGCTGAGATGAAAAATTGTTGAAGTCAATATCCCGCTAGTGGAAGCATTGACCGAAATACCAAGTTATGTGAAGTACATGAAAGAAATTCTTACGAAAAAGATGACGCTTCTAGAGAGCAAAAGTGTGAGCCTAAATGAACAATGTTCAGCATTGTTATCCAACAACCTTCCGAAGAAACAAAAGGATCTAGGGAGTTCTCTAATTCCTTGTGCAATAAGTTTCCTATCTAAAGTGAATGCATTATGTGACTTAGGTAATTCTATTAATTTAATGTCTTTATCTTTTTATCGTAGACTTAGGAGGTTCATCCTGCGTCCACCTGGCTCGACCTTGAGGATGAGATATTTTGTGGGTATGACATTGCTTCACCGCTCAGGCAGTCGCATGCCGAGTTCTACGCACGTTTCGGATCAGCAGTAACCAGCCCGCCACGACGGTTCTATGCTCATAATATTTCACCTAATCTGCCCACCGGAGGATCCGCCTGAGTCTCAGTGACGCATCTAGGGGAACCTTCCCTGCTCGACCTCCAGGAAAGGTCGCTTTTCAGGACGAGTGTATTGATACGCACGCGAGGGGTATTTAGTCATGTAGTCTTTTTGTCCTATAGTGGGAAATCCATCTATATAAGGAGCCCCTTAGGGAGTTATGTTGTATCTTTAAAGTCTTAGGTGTTTTGAGCTCTCTTGGAGAGTGGAATGTCTAGGAGGACCCAACCTACAGATTCTTGGCAGGAGTTATCTCCTGATTGTATCTTCATATTTGTTTAATGCAATGCAAGTTCTCTGTTCTCATTCTTGATACGACTACGACGTATCATATGGACGCACGCTTCAAGGGACATTTCTGGAAAACCCTTTGGGGAAGATTGGGAACTAAACTCGAGTTTAGTAATGCATACCATCCTCAGATGGATGGCATACTGAGGTTGCTAATCAGAGTTTTAGGAGACTTCTCAGGTGGTTAACCGGAGAGAATCCAAAGCAATGGGATCTTGTACTTCCACGGGCTGAATTCGCATTTATTAACTCTAAAAAACGATCTACTAATAAAACATCATTTAAGGAAGGTGGTTGCACTTTCCTTGTAAACAAGAGTTACCGCGGTGCAGTAAGTGCTACCGCGGGCGGTAGCGGCTTTTTCCTTATATGGCTGCCACCAGGTTCCCGCGCAGAGCACACGGATTGTTGACGTGTACTTCGAGGTAGCGCGGCGCGTTAGCAGTAACGCGCGGCGGTACTCATGTTGTTCCCGAAGTTGACGTAGCGTCGATTTGCTTCGGAGGTGCGCTGGAGTCATGCTCTGGATATGAAGGAGCAAACGCCCGGCGGCATCGCTAACGCCATCGGTAGCTCACAGAGATTGAATTTCTTGTAAGCCAACACACTTGTAAACCTGCACACTATACCCAAAATAGAGGTGATCAAATACAACTTGGGATTTGTTATAATCAAACCTGAGAGATGCAGAACGCATGTTTCAAACACCACTTACTCGACCGTCATTCACTACCATCTCATGAACGCATTTCCTCTGACACTCAGTCGCATATTGATCATTTAAAAGAACTGCATAAGAGTATTACTAATAATTTGCGAGCGGCTTTTGAAAAAAAAATCCATGGTTGATCGTTATCCGGGAGTTATACATTTCAGAAGGAGATTAAGTGTTTGCTTATTTTAGGAAAAGAAATTTACCCCAGGTACATATCACAAGCTGCAGCAACGGAAGTTTGAGCAATTTCAAATTCTAAAATGGATCGGCGAGAACGCCTCACTCCAAGATCTACCCGTTGAATTTGGTACTTCCACAATATTCAACATGGCGGATCTGACCCAGTTCAATTGGGAGACGCCTACTACCAGTCCGAGTCCCCCTACCACTACACCAGATATACAGCCAAATTTGGAGCCAGTTCCCGCCCATACCACTAAAGAGATAGATCAAGTATTGGACGTACGTGAGCACCAAACTCGTCATGGAAAATATCAGTGTTATTTAGTTTCATGACGCAGTCGATACACTGCAGACAGCTCGTGGATTAGCACTACCGAGTTACGGCGACGACACCCAGACCTTTCGATTGACAGCATTTGTAAAATCTCGACGGGGTCGAGCTCTCTCAACCTCGGGAGAATTGATGCATCATGCATAGCATTCGAGGACACATCTTAGTGCCCTCTTCTTTCTCATTTTGAATTCCCACATTGTCATATGCATTTTTATTTTTCCGCACATTTTTATTTCCCGCATATATTGTACTGGCTTAACTGGAGTGACCATCCGGTAAGACATTGAATAAATAGGTCCAGCAATTCGGGATAGCCAGGGAGAAAAAGGTAAAACTCAAAATTATTTAAATTAACATTAATTTCAAGTAGGCATAAAATATTTTCTAAATCAAAAGAGAATAAATGAGGCATCAAATATTTTGCAACATTAACGAGGCTAAAATGCAAAAGGTAAAACCAAATTGCCCAAATTAAAAAAAAAACTTTTAAAAGTCGTCTGCCATGAAAGAAAAAATCGGCCAATTGATTGAGGACAAGATCTTTTCTCGTTCCCTTTGTCAGTCAGTAGTTGAACATCGCACCGCTTCCGCCGATGATTCAGGAAAGTAGGCATCGTCAACCTCAACCAGATCCGACGCCCGCGTATAGCCACCAACATCCTCTCCAGTGGCATACATTTCGTCGTCCACTTCAACGATCCTTTCCGACGGCACAGTTCCCTCCGACGACGCATTCTATCGATCGGTGTAACGGCCTCGTCGACTTCGTCGTCCCTTCCGGTGGTTGTCAGCCCGACCTCCTCCTGTGTAGGATTGATTCTAGTTCTTACCGCAGTCTTCCGGTGTTCGTACAGGATTCTCTCGGTTGTGTTCGAGTTATTGTGGCCCATCTTCCTGCAACAGTTGATATTGCTCGGTAATATTTCTCCTCAAAACCACTGCCTCTCTTTATTAGAATATATTTTATGCAACTTGAATATCACATGTGTTAAGCTTGCCTAAATCTCCTTCATTATCCTTGAATTGTCGCTATTTTCCATAATTTTTTAAATGTGATTAAGCCTGTGAAAAAACCCGAACCTTGCTAAGGTACGAACCGTGAACTTTTGAGAAAATACCCTCGACGACGATTCCATAACTTATGTTTTATCTATTTCATCTTGAGTTCAAAAGCATGCAGAAGACTCGTGTTAATTTTCCATCATTTAAAATGAATTCCCAAGCGGTTTACATCAGCTTCATACCCGCCAAGGAACATACTAGCAATACTTAGATTCCTAGCGTGGACAGAAAATCACAAAGTCCGTGGAATAGCGTAATAGAGCTTCAACACGGACACTCAAATCTTTCAGTTGCATGTTATTTTGAATTCTCAATGGGGTCGAGTTCCTTCAACCTCGGGAGAATTTATGTGACCTACATGGCTGTGTCACACCAGAGGACGAAGAATGCGCCAGTTATAAAATATCAGAAACCTGTTATACAAATCAAATCCTCGATTGCTCCAGGTTGCACAACATGGCGTATGCATTATATCGGGATTCAATGACAGACATGTGTCCCGAATGCTCTAGTATGCTTGGACAACTCTTTGAAGAGTATCGAAGACCCGATACATGATCGGAAGCCTGATTGCTCTAGGTCCTATTTGAGTTTGAGCAATCAATGGTACATTACTATTAATATGTCCTGAGATATCATGTGCCTTCCAGGGTTCCGATTATATGTATTGTGGAAAGATAGCTCTAGGAATATAATTCTAAATTGGGTACATGCGCACACGAGACACTTCAAATATGATGATGTTTGTATGTCTCATCAAGAGAGTGAGGATGGTTTTAGAAATAACTCGCTTCCTTTCTCAAATATGTGAAAGGGATGTTGTTGTAGACTATGTTGCACCGACACTTCAAAATGCGCAGCGTGTCAGTGTCGGACTCTCTGACACGCATCGGACACTCCGACACTTCAGAACACTATAAAGGCCACTATGTGTTATGTTTTATTTTTAAAATTTAGGTACTATAGTGAACAATGACTCAATGAAGATTCTTCTATAATTTCTCCATACAAGGATAGTGAAATCATTCAAGAAATCAAAAAATGCTTTAGGAAGTACTTTCCTAACATTGAGGATCGCACCAAGGTGAATTTAGAGTACGCAAATTTTGCTTATATAAATGGAGAATTTAGAGAATTTGATTCAGTTTACAGTCAATTTTCGATGGATCTTAAGGCTTGGTGGGTTATTCATGGTGCAAGTGCACCTATGCTACAATGTTTAGTCATAAAGCTTCTAGCACAACCATCTTCTTCATCATGTGCCGAGAGAAATTAGAGTACGTACTCCTTCATAATTATAAAAAAATAAATATTTAATATACGTGTCCAAGCGTGTCGGAATATGGTACTTTTTGAGAATTTATGAGTCATGTGTCGTGTCGTGTCGTGTCGCGTGTCGCGTGTCGGTGCAACATAGGTTGTAGATACATAGTAGCAATAAAATATTACAACAAAGTTACATACAGTCAAGAGACAAAGAAAACATCTACTCAAACTTGGAACTAGTACTATTTGAGATTGGATAATCTATCATGGCCCTATATCAAGGGATAACTTCCTTAAGGGAGGAGACCATCTAAATCCAATCCAGTGCTGTCCTATCCAAGTACTCCTTGATTCGAAATAGAAATTCTGAGTGATATATTGATGATTGAATAAGACCACATGAAGCATAAGAGATTACTTTCTTTAGAGGAGAAGCGACCCAACCACACAGATAGCTACATCCCTCCATTGTCATCCACGCATGCAAATTCACTCAGAGCCCTAGAAAGAACGCAACTTAGGGGATCTCATTTAGCTCCAAGTAGTCTAATTAGAATGTATGAAGCTCTAGATGGACCAGTCTTGAGTATGAGCTAATGGTAGATCCTCCCTATGTAAAATGGGCCAGCATGAGACATAAGAGCCGCCTGGATCAGTTTATGATCACAAATAATCACAATGATAGCATATTCCTTCGCTGGGGTACAAATTCTTTCTTGTTTGAGATGGTGTGGAGAAAGAAATTTAAAAAAAGACCATTGTCGGTTAAGAATGAAGTGATGCTTCATTCGGACACAATATTTATAGGATACATATTATTAATAGAGGGATATTGCACAGTAGCATAAGTTACTTTGAGTTGGACTACACATTGCATGGACATGTTAAAATTTAAGTAATACTTTTGGAATTATTTACAAATATGGACGTTCTCACTAGGATGTATTGCTATTCAGCAACTACAAAAAAATATTCATAGCTATGGCATGAACAAGATAGAAATCAATTTGTGCAGGATATTCAAATTTACAATCACAATAACCAAAAATACAACAAGAAACGGAACACAATAAATACAGAAACACATAATGATTCTGTTACTATTTGTTCGATGCACGAAAGATAATCTTGAAAACAGAATAATCATGCAAATGGTTCACAATATAAAGCTAAAAACTGTAAGGTGTTCTCACTTATGTATCGAAAGGAACATGAACTTACCCTCAATTTCATCATCGTCATCATCAAGAGGTGCATCCTTGTTGAAATTAAATCTCTCCCATCCATTGCTCATTACCATGGTTGAATCCTTAGCAGCTGCAAGAATTCTAGTCATTGTGCACAATTTTCATGAGTAAAGTATTAATTGCAAAATCATGAGATTTATGTTGCATTTCCAATTCATTAATGCACATCACATGTCTTTCATCCATCGAACAATCAGTGATTCAATTCAGAACCATCTTTGGAGTTTGGACTATTGGGCCTATATTTCAGTAGCGAAAAAATGTTTTTTGATGCCATTTTGAGCAACATCTAACAACAACCGCAATTATTTAAATGTTTTAATCTTCTATTATTTAAGCAACTGCATGCCGAAAATTGCAGCTGTTGTTAATCTTCTATTATTTAAGCAGTTGCTAACAGCAGCCGCAATTTTCATTTGGTGAATCTTTTAATTTAGTTTTCATTTCTTCACATTCTACGAATGTTCCTTTTATTTCTAGTGATCTTTTGCTCTGATTATTTTGACTAGTTTACTTACACTAGATGTGTAATCTTTATTGGCTTGACACCCAAATCCAAATATTACACTAGTGACGTATTTGCCCCCAATCATTTGGTGAATCTTTTAATTTAGTTTTCATTTCTTCACATTCTACGAATGATCCTTTTATTTCTAGTGATCTTTTGCTCTGATTATTTTGACTAGTTTACTTACAGTAGACGTGTAATCTTTATTGGCTTGACATTTAATTTCCTAGCACCTTCAGTAGCTTCTATTATTTAAGCAACTGCATGCCGAAAATTTTCTTGTCGATATATTTAAATGCATTGTATTAGAGTCTAGTCAGTCAGTACTATAGTTCATCGAATGTGTGTCTGTCTGCAGTCTCATATGTGGGAACATGGTTCGACACACCCTTAGCTTGAGAATAACAAATCATGATGTATATTTGATCCATCTTTGAAAGTGTTTCGTAGTGTGCAGGTCCAGGAATCACCACTGATACAAGACAAGCTACAGCAAGAACCGGGCAAAAATGACAAGTCTATGGATAATATTACAACCTACTACCTGCAATAACACCTATCGCACGACGATAGCACTCAAAGTTCGCCACCTTGCATTCGACGACCTGTTGTGGACCCATAAGACTTGATGTGGACTTCGAGAAATTTGAGGTTGTCATAAATTGCTCAAGAAAGCAGATGCCGCCCACGAAAGCAAATATCGCCCGACAGTAGTATGAAATGCTCATTATATCAATATTGCGTATACGTGGGGAAAGGAGAGTGGGGAATTCAAATTTACAATCGCCCCACGATATTTCCAACCTTTATATGGAAGGCTCTGTCATTCTGAGGCTGAAAAAGGTGTAGGAAATCATATTTTGATGCTACCGTCGGGCAGTATCTGCTACCATAAGAGATAGCTCTCAGAGAACTATAAAAACCATTTATTCTCTCGGGATTTCCATTCCATCACGAGATATTTCAGAGAGAGTCTCCCTAGCCGCCCCAAGAGCCTCCAACACTCCATACCATCAACTCCAAAAGATACTAAGGAAGATCGACACTTAAAGCCATCATTGAAGTGAAGGGTTCGCTTTCTCTAACAACTATTTCGAGCGGCCTTTCATCGTCTTCTTTCGACTTCAGTTTTAGGGAGTTTCTTCTGCAGAAATTTATCACTTTTGTATTTTTTTTTGTTTTATCTTTGATTGCATATCAATGTATCGTGGACGAATTCGCCTTGGTGTCGCGACTAGATCTTGGTGTAGGTCTAGGACTGAGAATTCGCCTCGTGTAAGGCGACTATACTTAGATGTAGATCTAGGGGTGTGAGGCTGATCCGAGGGTGAATTAGCTAGGGTCAACCAGTTCTTAGGAAGATTCGGCATAGAAAACCAAAAGATTTATTTTTATCGTCTATTGATCTTAGCGTCATAAAGATCAAACTTTTCTATCTTTACAAAGTTTTTATAAAGATGGTTTAGTATTTCTTCTCACTGTTTTCAAATGATTTAAATCTATATTTTCGTTGTGCTTAAACATTAACTTATTTTAAATTTTATTTTGAGAAAAGAAAAATTAATGTTTTTAAATAATCCTCGTTCATCCCACCCCCCCCCCCCCCCCCCCTCTAAGGAAGCTGCTCAATCCAACAAGTGGTATCAGAGCTAGGTTTTCTCTTAGTAGGTGTAACGACCTTGAGAAATAACTAATCATGATTTTGCTTTTAACAAGTGTCAAGGAATAACACGTCCCCCACTCTTCACAGGCACTAACAATACATATTGGAAAACTAGAATAAATTCTTTCTGACTTTAGACATGGATGTGTACTACATGGTTGAACGACGCTATACTCCACCATCTATAATCGTTGAAGATAAAGTCATAAAAAGACCTAGATACAAGTGAGACGACTTTGATAAGCATAGGTGTTCAAATAATGCTAAGGCTATGAACTCTTTATTTTGCGTCTAAGATACGATTGAATTTAATTGTACTTGTACTTGTGAAACTGTCTTTAAAATTTGAAGATTATTGGAACTAATGTATGAAGGTACTTCGCAGGGCAAGGAATCAAAGCTTTTCTGGCTGGAATTGGAATATGAGCACTTCCGCATGGAAATGGATGAAGAAGTGGATGTGCTGTACACGCGTTTAAGAAAAAATTGTTAAAGCATCCAAAACACGTGAAAGACCTTCTCCAACAGTGATGTAGACTAAATCGGAAGTTGATTTTAGAAGTTAATTTTTGTAGTCCGATTTAAATTATGCGGCGTAATAAGACGTCTCGGGCTATGACTTGGGACAATTTAATCAAAGAATTGTAACCCGCGTAAAGTGAATAACGTTTGTCCGCTTTCAACAATAAAATCAATTCTTCCACAAGTGTCACCATGGGAGAGAGAGAGAGAGAGAGAGCGACAAAGATAAAAACAAATTAACGACAAATAGAGATAAGGTTAAGTTGGGCAAACAAGCTCTGATAATATTTAATATTAGCATGCATTCATGAAAATTAGACTAAGGGTAATTGAGAGGCAAGATGAGGTGAGGGTCATACCAACATCGTGTGCAACGATGAGATCCTGCCGTGGTGTGGTGGAAATTAGGACTGTTTTTCCCTTGTTCAGGAGCTGGGTCAGAGGCAAGATCTCTGGAATAATGGCTTGGACCGAGGGAATTGTTTCAGCGGGCTGGAGGAGTGAGGTGTAGGAAGCTGGTGGTTTGGAAGAGCTCCCTGACCGGAGGGAACAAGGGTAATAAACTCAGGTGGGGGTCTCCAACACGAAGCAGGGAACCAACGCTGTTGGCGACGGGAAAACTGCGGGAAATCGGACTCGACCTTGACAAGGAATCCGATGGCAGGCCCAATCGAGTTCGCCGGAGACGGAGTTCGCCTCTGGTGGCATCGTCGGAGCGAGGCGAGCTGTCACCAGCGACGGGAGGAGATTCCGATAGATTTGACGCGGGCAATACCGAGCAGAGGAAAAGCTTCTCTGCTCGATTTCTGTCCCGTCTCCCGTTTCTGTGTAGGAGGCGGATTACAAAACAGTACAGGGCTATTAATCGCATTAAATGTGGGAGGGGTTTCAAAAGAAAATCATCAAGGCCAAGAGTTACAGTTAGCAGCCGGCTGATTTTAATTAAGGGGAGTTGGCTGGCTTGTTTTACAAGATGGGGAGGGGGGAGGTTTCAAAGACTGGCAGTTATGAGAATAAAAAGGGAATGCCACGAGTTTTGATATAAATCTGCAATTATTATATTAATTTCAGATTTAATTAATACTTAATATTGTCATTTCTTGCTTGCCCAAATTAATCATACTCCTAATTTGACGGACCAATTTATTTAAGATCTTATTGGCCGGTCACACCAATAAGTCGCACGAACGATTGCGCAAACGCGGCTCAACACACACAAATACCCGGGAAATAAAAGACATACTTGCGCGATGACATGCGCTACAAAATATTTAAATAACGATGCACTTCAGGATGCATCAATTCTCCCGGGGTTGAAGGAGCTCGACCCTGTCGAGACTGTGATGAAACCTGTCACTGAAACTTTCAAACAACGATCTGGACCATGTACTGCCTCTGCCTCACCATGGTAGGACCCAACATCGCAGCATAAGAACTTTTGGCAAACCCTCTTTCCTGAAGGAAACAGAAAACTCATCTCCATTGGAAAAATATAACTCCAGGCGATGAAATCAACCGCAGAGTTATAGTTTTCCAAAGTTTCTCGAAAATTGTTAGTCAAAAAATCATGCGTGACATGCAATTGTTCAATAAACATCAGAGCTGCAAGGAGGTGAGTTCGACAAAGTGGGAAAGGGAAATTGTCAACAGAGCAAAGAAAGAGGTAAGACCCAAAAGAAGCCTGATCAACCTGTGGATTCATTAGATTATATTGCATTATACGCACACGCGCTAGACACCTACGAGAGTTAACGAAACCAAGATCAACTATCGACATGGCGTCACCCACTGAGATCTGACTAACACCACAAATTTTAAAATCGAGCACAAATTTTTCATTCAAAATCAACCACAGAAATCCCTTAAATCGCGTGTCCCTATTAGGAGTAAAAATTCTTTGAAACGTTTCAATTTCTCTAATAAGGCTAATCCAAAAAATTTCAAAATTCATTTGACCAAGCCCTAAATGCTCACTTACACTCACGGGATAGCGGTGCGAACTAAACACATGATCGCCGAATATAAAATCAATGTGTGGAGGTGTTGGCAGATCATCTAAAATGGATGACTCACCGGAGTCAAGTGCGTCTTCCTGGAGTAGGGGTCCAGGCAGAAGTGAGGCACTAAATAATAGGGGTGCAGTGGTAACTAGGGAAGGCGAGGTAGATGCCGGTGAGGTCCTCCCAGGAAGCCTAGGGACAAGACTATTCTTCTGGGGAAGAAGAACAATCTTTCGCCCATGGTGATCAAAGGAGTGGGAGTTCCTCACACCATCATGCATAACACGTCTATCGTACTGCCATGTTCTACCTAGCAGGACATGACAGACATCGATGGGTGCAATATCACACAAAACAGAATCCTGATACACGTCCCCTATAGAGAACTCCACAAGACATCGATGAGTAACGGGCATAGTCAGGTGACTATTAACCCCAGATAAGTGGTAGGGATGCTCCAAGGGGTGTGTCTCGAGTCCTAGCGTCTCAACCATACGTTGGGAAACGAAGTTTTCCATGCTACCGCTATCAATGACAATGGAACAAAAGTGTCCCTGAATGCGCGCAGTAGTGCGGAAAATTTCATTCCTCCGTAAATCATGCTCAGTGGTCTCGCTAGGGGAAACCAAACTATAGCGAAGAACACAAACTAAATGCTCAGCTTGCTCTCTTTCGACCTCGATAACGCTATCAGACTCGGGCTCAGGCTTGGAGTCACTAAGGTAGACTCCATATTCAGGCTCATGCCCATTGGTGGAATCAGTAATGGCGACGAAGTGGCGTCGCGGGCACTCAGATGATTTGTGCCCAGGTTCCATACACTTGAAGCATCGAAATACTCCAGTGTTGGGCTTGGATCCCATGGGCTCCTTACCTCGGGTGAGGCCAGTGGGAGGAGCTGGGGTCCCCGTAGTGACATGAGAGTGAGGAGGACCAGAAATCCCAGAGGTGGACACGGTGGTGGTGGTGCTCGAGGTAGCCTTTTCAGTAGACCTATGCCCAGATGTCCTCTTCTGAAGTGAGGCCTCTACTCTACGGGCTCTACTAGAAACCTCACCCAAATTTCTAAAGTCGTGTAACTCTAGCTCGTCCCTAATAGCATAACGGAGCCCGTTCAGATAACGGGACACTGTCATATCGTCCTCCTCATGAAGATCAAGCCTAGACTGCAATATCATGAATTCGTTGGTGTAATCGTCCACGGAAAGCTTATCCTGGCGAAGGTTGTGGAACCTTCGGTAAAGAGTTTGCAAATAGTCCGGGGGGACATCGCTTCCGTAGTTGCAACTTAAACTCTACCCACGTGGTGATAGGAGCTAGGCCTAAAGTGAAACGAGTGCGCTCTAGCTAAACCCACCAAATTAGTGCGGGTCCCTTAAGCCTAAGAAAGGCATACTCAACCTGACGATTCATAGGCATTTGTTTCCACTCCATGAACCTTTCAACACGCTCACACCAATCTAAGCATTTTTCGGGCTCCACGTGACCCTCAAAATCACCTACATCAAGCTTAACTCCATCGTCCCAACGGGGTTGGCGACGGAGGCCAGGTTCAGGTTGTGCAGGATCAGCTGGTCTAGGGTTGTGCTCCTCGTGTCTAGGATTTTGTTGTGGTTATTGATTCAAACCTAGGTGACGTTCGGCTTCTAAAGCATTAACGGAGGCCCTTAACCCGGTCACGACGTGGTGATTATCTCTCATACTGGCATTAAGCGTGCCGACCGACTTCATTAGTTCACCCATTTGTTGGGCTAAGTCGCCTAAGGTTTTTTCTATTTGATCAAATCAATTGTCCATATTTTGTTTTTTTAGAAAATTTGTTTTTAAATGTTTTTTTTTTAAAGAAAACAAAAACAAAAACAAAAACTACTGATTTTTTTTTATAACAGATTTTTTTTTTAAAACACTAAATAAAATTTCCAAAAATTTTAAATCAAGATCGCCGATTCACAATAGAAGTGAATCGAACCTGCTCTGATACCAAACTGATGTAGACTAAATCTGAAGTTGATTTTAGAAGTTAATTTTTGTAGTCCTATTTAAATTATGCGGCGTAATAAGACGTCTCGGGCTATGACTTGTGACAATTTAATCAAAGAATTGTAACCCGCATAAAGTGAATAACGTTTGTCCGCTTTCAACAATAAAATCAATTCTTCCACAAGTGTCACCATGGGAGAGAGAGAGAGCGACAAAGATAAAAACAAATTAACGACAAATAGAGATAAGGTTAAGTTGGGCAAACAAGCTCTGATAATATTTAATATTAGCATGCATTCATGAAAATTAGACTAAGGTTTATTGAGAGGCAAGATGAGGTGAGGGTCATACCAACATCGTGTGCAACGATGAGATCCCGTCGTGGTGTGGTGGAAATTAGGACTGTTTTTCCCTTGTTCAGGAGCTGGGTCAGAGGCAAGATCTCTGGAATAATGGCTTGGACTGAGGGAATTGTTTCAGCGGGCTGGAGGAGTGAGGTGTAGGCAGCTTGTGGTTTGGAATAGCTCCCTGGCCGGAGGGAACAAGGGTAATAAACTCAGGTGGGGGTCTCCAACACGAAGCAGGGAACCAACGCTGTTGGCGACGGGAAAACTGCGGGAAATCGGACCCGACCTTGACGAGGAATCCGATGGCAGGCCCAATCGAGTTCGCCGGAGACAGAGTTCGCCTCTGGTGGCGTCGTCGGAGCGAGGCGGGCTGTCACCAGCGACGGGAGGAGATTCCGACAGATTTGACGCGGGCAATATCGAGCAGAGGAAAAGCTTCTCTGCTCGATTTCTGTCCCGTCTCCCGTTTCTGTGTGGGAGGCGGATTATAAAACAGTTCAGGGCTATTAATCGCATTAAATGTTGGAGGAGTTTCAAAAGAAAATCATCAAGGCCAAGAGTTACAGTTAGCAGCCGGCTGATTTTAATTAAGGGGAGTTGGCTGGCTTGTTTTACAAGATGGGGAGGGGGGAGGTTTCAAAGACTGGCAGTTATGAGAATAAAAAGGGAATGCCACGAATTTTGATATAAATCTGCAATTATTATATTAATTTCAGATTTAATTAATACTTAATATTGTCATTTCTTGCTTGCCCAAATTAATCCTACTCCTAATTTGACGGACCAATTTATTTAAGATCTTATTGGCCGGTCACACCAATAAGTCGCACGAATGATTGCGCAAACGCGGCTCAACACACACAAATACCCGGGAAATAAAAGACATACTTGCGCGATGACATGCGCTACAAAATATTTAAATAACGATGCACTTCAGGATGCATCAAACAGCGACTTGGTGAGAAAGATATTGAGATCTCTCCCACCAAGATTCAATCCAAAGGTCACGGTGATTGAGACATCTCATGATCTAAGTCGGCTCGAGATTGAGAGTCTCATTCGGAATCGAAAACCCATGAAGTTGAACTCAAAATCCAACATGATGAATTTAAGTGGAGTCGAAGAAGAAGTCATTGACACCGAAGCCAATGAAAGAAGAAGAGGACGACGACGACGATGAACAAAGTATGTTCATCCAAAGGTTCAAGAAAAGAAGTCATTGACACCGAAGCCAGTGAAAGAAGAAGAGGACGATGACCAAAGTATGTTCATCCAAAGGATCAAGAGATTCATGAGAAATTCGGAGCGAAGAAACAAGTTCCGGAAATATATGAATAGGATGGGATCGTCATGGAAAAGGGTAGAATCTTCTGCAAGCGAAGAAGGGAAGCCGGCTCCGGAGTGCCACCATTGTAGGAAGCCCGGTCATATCAGAAGCAACTGCTAAAAATATCTGAAAAAAGAGAAGGAGAAGAAAAAGACGAAGAATGAAAAGAGTAAGGTCTTAAAGGCATCCACATAGGAAAATTCAAGTTCTGAGGAGTCAAGTGTGTCGACCTCCAGCGAGGATGAGAAGGCCAATATGTGCCTTATGGGGAAAAGCACACAATCTTCTAATGATGACAGCAGTCTCCAAACTGAATTTTCACAATAATCTTTATGTATTATATGTTTTTCACAATAATCTTTATGTATTATATGTTTTTCACAATAATCTTTTTGTATTATATGTTTTTCACAATAATCTTTATGTATTATATGTTTTTCACAATAATCTTTATGTATTATATGTTTTTCACAATAATCTTTATGTATTATATGTTTTTCACAATAATCTTTATGTATTATATGTTTTTCACAATAATCTTTATGTATTATATGTTTTTCACAATAATCTTTATGTATTATATGTTTTTCACAATAATCTTTATGTATTATATGTTTTTCACGATTCTCATTTACTCATTTATAATTCTCCTCTTTGTTTTCATGATCATTCTTTCTATAGTTTTTTACACTAAAATTATTATTTGATCTATGATTGTGATACCTGTTTATGTTAATAACAAAGGGGGAGAGAAAATGTGAAATTGAAAAATACCACACTTATGGGGAAATCACCAATTTAGGGGGAGCTGTCACATAGGGAGCGTTAATCATTCTTGTATCAGTAATTCATACATGTTTATCATATAATTGTCCAGACAAATTTTAATGATTATCATATGCACATTACTATGAATATTATTATATTGCATTCTTTATTACTAAATCTCAGGATTTGTTATTATCAAAAAAGATAACGTGTTAGGTCATGGTTCGTCACACCCTTGATTTGAGAATAACAAATTCTGACCTATATTTGATTCATTTATGCAAGTGCTTTATAATGTGTGGGTCCAAGAATCACCATTGATACAAGGCATATAAGTTACAACAAGAACTGAGCTAAAACGGCAAGTTTATAACTAATATTACAGTCTACCGTCGGCGATAGCATTTATCGCCCAGCGCTAGTACTCAAAGTACATTGACTTGCATTCGACGACCTGTTGTGGACCCAGAAGACTTGTTGTGGACTTAGTGAAATTTGAGGTTGTCATAAATCGTTCAAGAAAGCGGGTACCGCCCGCGATAGCACCTATCACTCGGCGGTAGTGTGAAATGCTCATTATGAGAAGACCGTGTTGATATGCGTCTTACAGGGAGTGGGAGAGGGAAGCGGGGAATTCAAATTTACTATCACCCCGTGATAGCTCATTATCGCCCCACGATAGCTCCAACCTTCATATGGAAGGCTCTGTCGTTCTGAGGCTGAAAAAGGCGCAGGGACTCGTATTTTGACGCTAGCATCAAATTTTATAGCATAGTCCTTATTCACCCCCTCCTCTAAGGAATTCAATCGATCCCATCATAAAGAGTTAGGTTTGCGTCAAATCTTATAGCCTAGTCCTGCGGCATCAAAGTCCCCGATTTGGAGTTTAGTTTATAGGTTACCCGGATGCGTCTTAGTAATCATAATGCCCAACCAACAACTTCTACTTTAGGGTTGCCTAAGCCGAATTTCAGAAGCTTCTAGCAAATCGATTTGGTGACGTCGATACGTGTATAAACGATCCTAGTAGCCCACCTGCCAAGCTATTAGCACTGATATAGAGATGTCGAATTCTAGAGACTTTTATTAGGTCAATATGATAGCATAGATGCTCACTTAGATCGAATGACCACCACCATCGACGGGTTAAAATCGAGGAATTCGGGTCAAGCCACTCCACCTAGGTAAGACCTTGTCTGACCACCTCATATGCAATTAGGCGAGACTCGTTATAGTGAGGATTACACCGGCGAACCAACTATTAAGACACCCTTTCTAGTTGTCAGTGCGCCTAATCGTGCTCCCACAAACATGAGAAGCATACCCCAGACATCGACTCATCCCATCCTAATGAGGATCAATGTCTTAGATGTCAAAGTAGATGATTTGTAGCGGCCTAAAATCCTACAAGGAGTTCACTTATCGACGATGAGAATGAATTTGACCTTGATCCTGTAACACAAATTGAAGGATAGAGTGTTGTGATTGTCGCAGATATTTCAAAACGTGAAGTGCATAAAACCCCTGAGTTAGCCATCCAGAGCTACCTACTGTCTGTTTCCCATATAGATGAGGATCGAAAATACATTTTTATTTCGAATGAATATTTTCCTAGTGCAAGCGGTGCCGAAAAGCTTACCATTGACATCACTGTTATACAATTCACCCCTCGATGTTTTCTGTCGATTAATATTACGTCATTTGAGGATACTGTTTGGCGCAACATTCTCCCTATAAGCATCATCCACGTATTATTGAATCAACTTTGGCTATATGATTATGATATAAGGTGTATAAGTTATCGAACACATCATTTTATGATAAGGATAGTGAGATTGTTCCATTCATATGGCAACCCAGAGATCGCGGTAAGGATAAGATTCAGATGGCTAATTTAATTGTGAATATTGGAGCCCTTAAATCTCTGCATGATACTAAGAAGAGCATGTTTTTTAGTGAAAATCAAGAGCATGGAGTTTATTATATAGGTAGTTCCTTACAAACACCTGAGGACACTCCGGTTGTTTCAGGAATATATTACATTATTTATCACACTCTTAACAAAGTCTTTGATATCTCTCGCGATGAGCATCCTGATGTGTCACCCCCTCTGAGAGACATTTTGCAGATCATAAGAGTCGTATATTTGTGTCGAAGCCTCGGGTTGTCATTCAGATGTTCATCGTATATGCGACAAATTTCCATATGCTCTTCCCGATGAGCCTCCTGATTAGTCGTCCCTTACAGAAGCCATGTGGCACGCAATAGAGACGTACTTTAGTGTTGATATATCAAGTAGTCATTCGGGTACCACTTTTGAGAGTCATTCAGTGTGCAATAAAATTGCATCCTAGTGATTCTATTGAGTATGATATTCATCATTTGTATGGTCGGAATGACATATTACAATGTAAGATTATATTAAATAATAAAACATTTAAAAATTACGTGGATAATTACATGAGAGAACAAAGGTTCCGACAAGGTGATTGGATGACAATTTACACTCAACCTAAGGCGCTTCTCTTGTGAACTGCTGCTAATTTGAGTGCTAGGAAAATAGGTTCATACATAAGCATGAGAGATGTTGAGTTAAATTCTTATGAGCTTGATATCACTAGAATACAAATATTTATCTTGTATTTAATGTAAAAGATTTGACTTTATATGACAAGCCATCTAGCTGCTAGTGAGATGAACGGTCGCAAGCATGAAGAATTGATGAGATCAATTGTATCACCCTGAGCATAAGCTTTAAGACCCAGTCGGAGTATATTTTCTCTATCGTCGAACATAGGATTATGATCCGGACGATCTGAGCCCGAGAATGAGACTGGCTCAGTTTTTCAATTTGTATGTATATTTTTTCATTTGTTATTTTGGGTCATTGTTTTGATTGGTTCATCTAGACCTTCATTGTATTTGACATAATTGTATTATCTTTTAAATTGATATCTTGGGTATCGGGTCAGGTATCGAACAGTTGGAACCTCTCTCACGATCACTTGAACGTTCCCAACCTGTGGCAAGCCCGATGTTATCCATGATGTCAAAGACGTGAAACCTTCATTACCATGACACGTGCCACCTACAGAAACTTATTTGTCGTTGGTTCTTCCTACAAAAACGCCGACCCTGACTTCACCTGCTCACCCTGCTTCAGCAGCGTTTAGCGTGTGTATCCCAGCCCGACCACGTTGTTATTCCCCACCAGGCCACCACCCCCACCCCTGCAAGCCTTCTACACCTCCACTCCTCATCCACCTTCCCTAACCCAGTCCAGGACTAACATCCCCCTCTCCTCCATCTCTGCTCCACCTCTAGTAAGCTACCTTCATCCCACACTCCACCGCAAACTCAATAGCAATCTATAAGCCTCCCTGCATCACCACAGGCCAAACTTATTCCTTACTAGTCCTGATGCAACCTGAGTCGCATCCTTATTTTATTTTATTTATTGCATTTTTTTGTGTAGCTTACGTCTTCGTGCATGTTTGTGTTTTATTTTTTTGTTAATGTTATTAGTGATTTTGTGTTTTGTTTCGCGCACGTTCGTACGCCTTATTAGCATGGCCGATCAATGAGACCCTGAATATAAAGGTCCGTCAAATTAGATAATATGATAGTTAGGGCAAGCTGTGGAAAGATAATTTTTATTAAGCTTTTTATGTATTTTAATTTTAATTTCTGAAATTAATATTAGGTATTTTAATTTCAAAGATTTTAATTTCAGAATTAAAATTTCAAAGATTTTAATTTCAGAATTAAAATGGGAGAATATCAAAAGTTAAAAATTCCTCCTCTTACCCCCTTGGTTAACCCTCCTTATTATTCTCTTTATAATAACGGGCTCCCTTCGTTTTAACAGTAGCCTGGAATAGAAACGACAGAGAATGTCTTTCTCTGTCACGTTTCTCCAGTGTGACTCCGCCTTTGGAGGCCCTCCCGAGGACCGGTGACCATTCCTCTGCCTACTGTTAGGGAGTCGACAAGACTTCCGTCGGTCTTCCCCCTTCTCATCACCAGTAGCCATTCCGCCTGGACTCGCTACCACCTTCCACAACATCCCTAGACTCCAGCGACCAGTCTTTCCCCATCCTCCGAAGAAACAAACACACACCAGATTCTCCAGCTGGGAGAGTGCGTTGGAGCTCCTCTCCTCCGCCACCGCTCACGCGCTCCGGCCGGCGCGTATCTTCTGCTATGCGGTGTACCAGGCCTGGCGCGGGCGCAATGCCAAGGTACACAACCGGGAGGTGGCTCTACCTTCACGGTCATGGCGGCGATCATTGTGGAGAACCTTTCCATCCTGTGAGCTCCTTCCTTCCAGGGACACTGGGTGTCACCCAGCCTCACCGGCTGTCGGCACCGCCTTTTTGGTGCCCCCCCCCCTCCTGGTTGGATAAAGTTCAATGTGGATGGTTCTCTTCTCTCCTCGGGTCGAGCGGGGCTCGGCATGGTCGCTCGGGACGAGCTGGGCGTTGTCCTCTTCGCGGCTGGCTCGCGGACGTTGCATTGGGATCCCGGGGGGGTGAGCTAGCCGCCCTTCTGGCACTGGAGCCGCTTCTCACCCCGGCCTTGCTGGAGGCTTGAGGGGCTATTGTGGAGGGGGATTGCCGCTCCCTCATGGACAGCTGTTCGGAGAGCCTGCGTCGTGGCGGGTGGAGCGCGACGACGGATGGTGACAAGGACTTCTCCTTCCTCAGTGGGTTCACCCAGCTGCGATTTCAGCACGTGGCGCGGGAAGCCAACCGGGCCGCTGACTTTTGTGCCAGCTTTGCTCTTCAGGGCGAGTTTGTTTTTACTTCTGCTATAGCTTTCCCCTCTGAGTTGGCAGAGCTTGTCCAATCCGATGTGGATGGCATGCTTTAGCTTCTAGTCGTTGTACTTGCCCTTTATTTTCCATTTATATGCATATGCACTTTTCAAGAAGAAACAAACACACACCAGTCAGACCTAGAGCCCCAGCAACCATCCTACTGCTTCTCCACAAAACCATTCGAGCCTCCTTGTCTTGCAGCTAACCTATGTCTCCTTACAAGGGTCGAAAGCCTTCTTCTCCACTGTCTGAAACTCGTTCAGCACTCCTCTACCTGAGCCCTACTTTTCTAGACCAAGCTGGACGATTCTTCACTATTCAACAGCCAGAGGTATACCTCTTACTCTCTCACTACTCATATCTTGTTAGTAAAAGACTATGTTTAATATTATATAATGTTTAATATTTCAGAGCTTGCCCCTTAATTATCATTTTAATTGTTTGTCGTCAATTTAAAAATCTTTTATTGTTCATTTGTTTCCCTTAGCCAGTGGACGAATTTGTCGTATTGTTGAATGCGAGCCAATTTTAGCCTTTACGCGCATTTACGAACCCTAGGTCAAATATAGCGTGTTATTGTTCGTGAAAGATTCGCTATCGCTACATAGTTTAAACCGATCACAAAATTAATTATTTAAAATCAAATTTTCATTTTAGATTACATCAGTTTGGTATCAGAGCGGTTTGATTCACTCTCATCATGAATCAAGCGATCTCTAGTTTTTTTTTTCCAATTTTAAAGTTTAAAAAAATATTAAGATCTTTCTTTTCTTTTGAATTAAGATATTACAAAAGAAATCTTTTAATTACCCTCACTAAAAAAACTTTGTTTTATAAATAGTTTTTTATTCAAAAATAAATCTCCCATGAAAACAAAGAACAATTATTAAAGATTTAGAGTTTCGAAAAGAAAGAAAAACTTTTATTTAAAGGTCTTTAAAAAAATATCTTTAAAAATAGAAAATCGAGTAGAGCATTTAGAGACAGCGTCGGTGATTTGACCCAACACATGAGCAATTTGATGAAGGCAGACGCGACCCTCACCGCCAGTATGGGAGACATGGTGCGTAATGAACAGGCTACACATATGTTGACAACATAGAGGCCAATATGCACTTAGGCAGAGAACCTCACCATATCCCTCGATGTGAGGACCGCATCCTTAGACATGCAGAGCCTACACACCCTGATCTTGGGCTCCACAACCATCCATGTTAGGATGATAGAGTTCAGTTAGATGTAGGTGATTTTGAGGGTCACGTATAGCTTGAGAGATGTTTGGATTCGTGTGAGTGCATGGAGAGATTCATGGCATGAAAATAAAATGTCTATGAATCGATAAGTAGAATATGTCACCCTTAGGCTAAAAGGACCAGCACTAGTCTGGTGTGTTCAACTAGAGCGCACATGTTTCACCTTAGGTCCGGCCCCTACAACCACTTCGGTAAAATTTATATCGAAAGTTCCACAACCTTCGCCAAGATAGACTTTCCGTAGACGAGTACCACGAGTTCTTAGGGTTGCAGTCTAATTAGATCTTCGTGAAGAAGACAATGTAATGGTGTCTCGTTAACTGAACGGCTTCTGTTATGCTATTAGGGACCAGCTTGAGTTATATGATTATAGAGATCTAGGTAAAGTATCCAGTAGATCTTGTAGAGCAAAGTCCGTACTGATGAAAAGGACATCCTGGCTTAGGTTAACTGATAGACCTACTACGAGTACCACCACCACTTCCCCCACCATTAGGGTTTCAGATCCCCCTCATCCTCATGTCACTACTGGGACAACGACTCCTCCCACTAGCCCCTCTCGGGGTAAGGAGGTCATTGGGTCCAAGCCCAATACTGGAGTATTTTGATGCTTCAAGTGTATAGAGCATGGGCGCACAAATCATCTGAGTGCTCGCGATGCCACTTCGTCGCAATTACTGATTTCACCAATGGACATGAGCCTGAATATGGAGTTCCGCTTAGTGACTCTAAGCCTGAACCTAAGCTCGAGTCTGAGAGCGTGATGGAGGTCGAAGGAGAACAAGTTGATCATTTATTTTGTGTCATTCGCTATAGCATGGATTCCCCTAGCAAGACCACCGAGGTTGATTTTCGGAGAAATGATATTTTTCGCACTGTTGCGCATATTCAGGGACAGTTTTGTTTCATTATCATTGATAGCGGTTGTGTGGAGAACTTTGTTTCTCAACATATGGAAGACACGCTAAGACTCGAGACTCATCTCTTAGAACAACCCTACGGCTTATCCGGGATTAGTAGTCATTTGATTATGCCCGTTACTCATCGTTGCCTTGTAGAGTTCTTTATAAGGAACACGTACCGGGATACTGTTTTTAGCCATGTCTCCCTCATCGATGTCAGCTTTATTTTATTATGATGATCATGGCAGTACAACAGACACATCATGCACGATGGTGCAAGGAACTCTCATTCCTTTGATCACCATGGGTGCAAGATTGATCTTCTTCCCCAGAAGAATGGTCTTGTTCCTAGGGCACCCGAGAGGACCTCGTCATCATCTGACTCACCCCCTTCAGATTCCACTATGCCTGTGTTATTCACTGTCACACTTCTGTCTAGACCCCCGCTCCAAAAAGAAGCACATGACTATGATGTGTCATTCCTCTTGGAAGACCCAGAAGTTCCACTTTATATCGATTTTGTATTTGACGTCACACTTTTAGTTCAACGCACTATCCTCTGATTAGTGGTGCACACAATGAGTTTTGATGTCAGATTATCGGTCTATTTATGCTTAGTCGTAGTGAATAGAGTCGGTTTCCAAGATTTCCATACCCCATAGAGACACGATTTAAGGGACATCTATGGAAAAATTTAAATGGTAGATTTGGGTTCAATTTCAAATTTTGTAGCGCTAGTCCGACTCTAGTAGGTGATATCATTGAGATATTTTATCTTGGTTTAATAGACGATTATAGGTGTCTAGCAGACGAGCGTATAATGCAATATGATTCAATGATTCCATAGGTAGATCATGCTTACTTCCTGCTTTGCTTCTTAACTTCTTCGACTCACCCGCTCTTTCATTTTGTGATATCCATCTCCTTGATGCTCTGATTTTTACAGATCATTTAAATATTTTATATAAACTTATGACTAACAATTTACGAGCATCTTCAGAAAATTATAATTCCATGGTCGATTTCATCACCGCGGATTATTTTTTCCGAAGGAGATTGGTTTCCTGCATCTGTCAGAAAACAGGGTTTGCCTACTGGTCATTAGTTGTAGTAAAGGATCCACCATTTGTCCCACTACCTACCACAACCTAGAGTCTACCCCATTCCTTTACCTTTCGGCCTCCTCTTAGAAGAGTTCATTCAGATCTTGGTTCTTCAGCAGCAGCAGCCAGCAGGGCAGTCTTACAGCATTTCTCAGATCGGCGTTTGGACATTTTAGTGGCAGGTTACATCGAATTCTCGACGGGGTCGGGCTCTTTCACCCCTGCTGGAATTGCTGCATTTTTGTCTATTGCACATCTTCGCGCATGTTTGTGTGTTTTATTTTCTGCACATGTTATTAGTGCCTTTGTGTTTTATTTCGTGTATGTTACTTGCGCACGTTCGTATGACTTATTATCGTGACTGACCAATAAGACTCTGAATATAAAGGTCTGTTAAATTAGGAAATATGGTAGTTAGGTCAAGCAATCCAAAATTCCTCCCCCTTACCCCCCTTGGCTAACACCCTTCTTACCTATTAGTATTCTCTTTATAATAACTGCCCCCTTCATTTTAACAGCATCCTGGAATAGAAACGACAGAGAACGTCTTCTCTATCTCGTTTCTCCAATGCGATTTCACCCATGTCGATTTGCTTCTATCCGCCTGACGGAGCCTCTACCAGCACCGGTGCTACCCCTGAAGGCCCTCCTGAGGACCAGCGACCACTCCTCCGCCTACTGTCAGAGAGCTGACGAGCCTTCCGTCATTCTAACCCTTCCCGTCTCAAGTAGTCTGTTAAGGGACTTGATCGGAGATCGCCGGAGGAGTGGTCAAAGGTGGAGATGTGGGGTATGGAGATACTATGGAGCCATGACCGCGGCAGCCTAAGCAGGGCTTGCTCGTTGGAGGAGAGAGCTACCAAGACCTCACATACAAGATGGGAACTAGAATTCTTCTTGCTTGCCTTCATACAACACCACTAATGCTTTTATATAGGCTACAACATATAATAAGACATAATAATGATGATGACACCTAATAGTAGACCCGGAGCTCGAGGCCCCTACATAAAGATGACAACTAGACACCTAGATAATAATGCGCGGTACAATCATAATACGTGGTCCGTAACATCTCACCCTTCCTCCAAAAAGAGCTTGTCATCATGCTTTATTTGATGCCCTCGTCGTCAGAGTCCTCGACGTGTAGATAGAAGAGCCGGTTGAACCTGTGGCCGCGAGTGTACTGCTCGTCGCAATTAAAACATAATCCTTGGGCGCGTCGTTGCAGCATCTCCGCCCGAGATAATCGGCGGACCGGAGGGGCCGGAGGACCCTCGATACGACCTTGTTGAACGATGTTGGTGGCAGGAGGGTAGGCCATCTGTGTCAGCTGGAGGCGACGATCGCAGAGCCGGGCCAGACTCATAGCAGTCACTAAGTCTGGTGGTGCCTCAAACTCGACATTCAGTCGCAGGCGCTCGCGAAGTCCAGCGGTGAAAATGTTGACTTGCATATCCGGGGAAAGAGGAACATGCGCCAAGAGAAGCTGAAATTGTTCCAAGTACTCGTCTACTGACCCCGTTTGGCGTAGAGATGTGAGTTCTCCGAGGGGGTTGCTGCGGATAGGAGGTCCAAAACGCAAGTTGCATAGCCTTTTGAAGTCGTCCCATAGTAGATTCGGTCGATCAGTGAGAAGTTGAGAGGCCCACAAAACAGCGGAGTCGAGCAGATGGAAAGATGCTAGGTGGATTCGGTCTGCTGGCGGAGTTTGTTGGTGGCCGAAGAATTGCTCACATTCGGTGAGCCAGCACAAGGGATCCTTTTTCCCATCATAGGTTGGAAATTCTAATCTGGTGTAGCGTGGTTCAATCGCAGCGACTGGGTGCGTAGGGAATGGCGGCGGTGGCTCGTGGGCGGTCAGTGGCGGGGCTTGGCGGAGAAGTGGCGGAGCCTGACTGCTGCGTGTACGATCGTGTGCGGGGGTGGTAGAAAGATCATCAAGGCGCTTGGAGAGCGCAGTAATGGCCTCCTGTTGTCGTTCCGTGAGTGCAGTTTGCGCGGCCTGCTGTGCCATGACGGCCTGCAGCATGGTCATAATCTGACTTAGTTGGTCGGATGAGTCACCCATAGTGCGAGATGAGGAGCGAGAAGAGGAGCGGGTGACAGGGCGGTCCGATTGCGTCGTGTCGGATGATTGAGAAAGACCACGAGAGCCCCGCCGTCGCCCAATAGTGACATAAATATATTTGCTCCAAGCCTTTGCTCTCCCGTGCCTTGGGGGCACGGAAATAAATGAAGTCCAAAATTTGGTGCGAGATGGGCGAAATGAGATGGTGGGTTTGCTGTGAGTAGGCAGCGGTATATAGTAAGTATAAATAAAATAAAAGGAAAAGATGTGGTTGGCGGTTTGGTGGGCTCGAGAAAGGAATGCAGGGTTTGTGGCGGCTCAAGGCTGTGGAAATAAAACAGCGGTTTGTGGCGTGGGGCTCGAGGTAGGAAAAGATGCGGCAGACGCTCGATAACACAGCAGGGCACGGGCTAGGCGTGCAGAGCGGCAGTCGACTTGAGAACGAGAAGGGGACTGAAGCTAGGCAGGAGCCCACGACGGCTATGTGCGTCGATGTCGTCGACTGGTCACGGAGGCTCCTGTGCGTCGATCTGCGTCTATGGCATGGACGACACGAAAGAAGAAACGACGATGGATGGATGGAGCGTCGTCGTCTTCGAAGAAGCAGAGAAGCTGCACGGCGGAAGAGGAACGCGGCTGTGGTGTCGTGGAAGGACAGCGGCTGAAGGAGGGACAGCGGTTGTGGTGTCGTTGCGGAAGGACAACGGTTGAAGGACAGAGGAAGACGGAGGTAGATGTCTCGCAACGGTTGAAGGTAGCGGCTGTGGTGTCGTGGAAGGCTACGGGATTTGATGTCGTGTTGAAGAGGACCGATAGCTCTGATACCAAATTTGTTAAGGGCCTTGATCGGAGATCGCCGGAGAAGTGGTCGGAGGTCGAGATGTGGGGTATGGAGATATTATGGAGCCATGACCGCGGCTGCCTAAGCAGGGCTTGCTCGTTGGAGGAGAGAGCTAGCAAGACCTCACATACAAGATGGAAACTAGAATTCTTCTTGCTTGCCTTCATACAACACCACTAATGCTGATAATAAGACATAATAATGATGATAACACCTAATAGTAGACCCGGAGCTCAAGGCCCCTACATAAAGATGACAACTAGACACCTAGATAATAATGCGCGGTACAATCATAATACGTGGTCCGTAACATAGTCATTCTACCTGGACTTGTTGTCGCCTTCCACGACATCCATGTACTCCGACAGCCAGTCTCACCCCATCCTCCGACGAAATCGACGCATTCCAGTCGGATCCAGGGCCCATCAACAAAAATGTTGCTTCTCCACATAACCGTTCAAGCCTCCTTGTCTTGCAGCTAACCTTTGTCTCCTTACAAGGGTCGAAACCCTTCTTCTCCATTGTCTGAAACCGTTTAGCCCCCCTCAACCAGAGCCCTCCTTTTCCAGACCAAGTTGGAAGATTCTTCATTGTTCTACGTCCAGAGGTATACCTCTTACTCCTCTCTCACTGCTCATATCATGTTAGTAAAAGATTATGCTTAATATTAAATGACCTTTAGCATTTCAGAGCTTACACCTTAATTAACATTTTACTTGTTTGTCGTCAATTTATAAATCTTTTATTGTTCTTTTGTTCTCTCATAGCCCGTGGACGAATTTGGCGTATTGCTAAATGCGAGTGAATGTAGCCTTTACACGCATTTGCGAACCCAAGGTCAAATATCGCGTGATATTGTTCGTGAAAGATTCACTAGCACCACATAATTTAAACCGATCTCAAAAATTATTATTTAAAATCAAATTTCCGTTTTAGATGACATTAGGTCCTTAACCAAGCCCTTCCTCGCAACCCCACGTCAAATGGGGCCGACCTCGACTAAAATCACCAAATTTTCAAATTCCTAAAATCCTAAATTACATTTCCCTACTAACCAGACACTAGAACCTATGTGTCACTCCTATTATCACCCAAATCCATACACCCTCCCATTCTGCATCCACCCTCATCACTTAGTGAGTCTTAATTTTGTTCTATTTATTCAAATTGCATGGATGTTCTTTTTTTTATTTCTAGTGATATTTTGTTCTGATTATTTTGACTAATTTATATTCGTGTAACTTTTTATTTATTGCAGAAAAAAGGCAGCCCGGTGCACAAAGCATCACCGCTCAGCGAGGGTCCGGAGAAGGGTCCCACCATAAGGGTGAAATGTAGGCAAATCTTATCCTGCATTTTGCAAGAGACTGCTTCCAGGACTCGAACCCGTGACCTCAATGTACAACCCCGATATTCGCCAGAAGGAAGGCGAAGGTGCAAGAAGTCAGCAGACGGAGGAAGAGGAAAAGCGAGCCAGAGCTTCGAATGCCGCTCGCAGGAAGGCGAGCGAGCCGAGCACTCGCCATGGGCCCGCAAGGAAGCGGGCGAGCCGGATTATCGTGGTCCGCTCGCAGGAGGGCGGGCGAGCCAGATCGTCGTGACCGGCGAACTCGCCGTCCAGCTCGACGAACTTCAAGTTGAGTTAGACGAAAGTTGTTCTGCGCTCGACGAGCGTCATGCTCCAGGTCGACGAAGTCGTCTCAGCGGCTGTGCTGGGAAGGCCAGCCATCTCAACAGCTATTTCTACCCAGTCCCAGCGGACCCGCTGAGACAAGCGAGTGTCTCAGCGGGCTCAAGCACCTTCTCAGCGGCTCCCGGTCCAGTCTCAACGGGAGAGCTCGCAGGATGAAATGCGAGACCCGGACTCGGTGGATGTCGCCGGAAGAGGCACGAGCAGGGTCTTCGCAGACCGCACACCTAAGTAGGGTTTCCGGTCCACCAGGTGGAAGAGGTAACAAAGAAGGCGAGCCAGGGCTTCAAGGGTCGCTCGCAGGAAAGCGGGCGAGCCAGGTACTCGCTGACCACTCGCGAGAAGGCGGATGGGCCGGATTTCTTCCAAGTGTCCGTGTTCGACAAAATCCGTTCCGCGTCCGACGAACTCGCGTCACATTCTTAGCTCGACGAATCGGTTTCTCAGCTCGCCGAACTCGATTGTCCCGCCGGTTCAGCAGATTTACACAAGGCCAAGGGGAGCTCGCAGGAAGGCACGCGCGTCGTGTCCCTGCGAGCCCAAGCCTCAAGGTCAGCTCGCAAGAGGTTGGGCTGAAAGGATCGGCCGTCTCAGCGGTTGGGCTGAAAGGATCGGCCGTCTCAGCGGTTGGGCTGAAAGGATCGGTCGTCTCAGCGGTTGGGCTGAAAGGATCGGCCGTCTCAGCGGTCACTTCTATCCCGTCTCAGCGGATCCGCCGGGACCGGGTTGTCTCAGCGGTTTTTCCCCCACCTGCAGCTCAGCTCGACAGGGAGTGAAATTACCCCTCTGCTCCCGGTGGTCTGCAAGTAGCCTCTCCAAACAGCGGAGTTTGGCTGTTAGCAGGCCAAATTGGGGTGCGTTTAGTGAAACCAAAAGGCGGAATTCCGCTATTGACAGACCATGAGCAAAAAACTATAAACAGACCTTGAAGGGCACCTTGGGAGAGGATTCCAATCTCTAATCTCTGAGCTTCTTCTTCCCTTGGTTACTTTGGTTTAGCTCTCTAGCTCTCCAAGGTGCCCGAGTCTCAGCTTTGGCTTGGGAGGGGAAGCGCTCAACGATCTTCCGGGTTAGTTGAGGGACCTCCTCGCTGTGACTAAGGTCTTAGTCTGTGTCCGAGTCTCCAGTCTGCTCCTTCCGAGGGACTAGTAAGGGCTAGCTGCCCCTCAACTTGTTGAGGGCCCGAGCTTCACAAGAGACCGAGAAATCGGTTTCAACATTTTGGTGCGATGAGCGTGGAGCGTGGTTGGTCCAAGAAGATTCCAAGAAAGGAACATGGCAGGAGATGAAGGGCAGGGCGAGGAGCTCAGCGGGTCGCCCCCGGCGGCGATGCAGAGAATGTTCTCGGACTTCAGGAGAGAAGTCCTCGACACCCTCGGGTTCGCGGTCGCAGCGCTGCGTAGCGAGTTCGCGACCCTAGCGGTTCAAGCGTCCCATCCTCCTGCAGCGGTCGGCGAGGACGCCCCGGGAGGAAGGGCTGGAAAGGAGGTGACCGGAGGGTCAGTGCCGGACTTGGAGGGATGCGTGCTGTTCGCCAGTCCGGCGAGCTCGGTGCCAGCGAGTGCGGCGCAGGCGAGTGCGACGCAGGCGAGTGCGGCACAGGCAAGTGCGGCGCAGGCGAGCACGAGCCTGGCGGGCGTAGCGCCCGTAGGAGCGGCTCCGGCGAAGGTGGCTCCCGCGAGCAGTGGCCCAGCGAGCTCAAGCCAGGCGAGGGAGCTCGGGGGGCGAGTGGAGCAGGACAGGACAGCGGGTAGAGGAAGCCCCTTTTGCGAGTTGGTGCTTTCCGCACCTGTCCCGGAAGGGTTCGGGGAGTGGGACAGGGTCTACTACCACGACAGGGACGACCCAGTCCAGCACCTGCAGTCGTTCGAGGACTCGATCTCTATCAGGCCGATGTCGGATGCCTTCAAGTGTCGGCTCTTCGCCGTCACCTTAAAGGAGAAGGCCCGGGAGTGGTTCCACCAACTCCCTGTCGGATCAATCTACGCATTTGAGGATTTGCGTAGGAGTTTCTTGTTGCGGTTTTCAACTTCGAAGAAGAGGAAGAAGGACGTCGAGTCCCTCTTCAAGGTAAAGCAGGAGCCCAAGGAGTCGCTGGCTCATTATGCAGACCGGTTTCAAGAAGAAGTATTGCTCACCCAGGAGATGCCCGGGTTTGCCCTTCAGCTCGCCTTCACGTTGGGGCAGAAGAAGAGTTTCTTCAAGATGGATCTGAAGAGGAAAGCCCCCGTCTCCTACGAGGAGTTGATGGAGAGGGTGGCGGAGGAGGTCGAGAGTGAGGAGGCCAATCCGGAGCTCACAAAGAGGCTAGCAAAGCTCACTGAGCCGGAGGTCAAGCAGCAGCAGGTGCGAAGAAGGGAAGAGCCACGGGCCCAGGAAGGGGGATGGAGGCAACATGGCGGGGGGATGCAAGGTCAAGGAAGAGGCTACGCCCCAGGAGGGGGTAACTTCTATGGGGGGCAAGGAAGACCCCAACAGTTGGGATGGAGGCAGGGTCCGAGGCAGATGCCTCCCCCGCCTCAGCAGGCTATGGCAATCCGACAAGGAAGAGGAGGAAGAGGAAGGAGAGAAGGAGAGGAAGCGGGGGCAGGAAGGAGAAGAGGAAATAGGGCGGCGGAGGTCGAGAGGGGAGAGGTGGCGTTGTCGTACTGTGACTTCCATGATGAGGAAGGTCACGCAACGGCCACCTGCCCCGAATTCCTGGAGACGAAGAGGGTTAGAATGTCGGCACCGCAGCAACAACAGGTGAGGATCGAGGAGGTCCTGCCTCGGGAGGGCGAGGAGGAAAGGTGTGAGGACAGCGTCGATTTGGGGACCCGAGGAGGGATCGGAGTGATCCACGGGGGAGTGGGGGTGGAGGCAACCCGCAAGGCGAGCCTCCATACCATCTACCGTCGGAGCGTGGCTTCGACATCCACGGCTCCACCCCCAGCAGAAAAGATTACTTTCTCCCAAAAGGATATGCCGGGTCATGAGGACCCTTTCTGCGACGCATTGGTCATCCAAACCGCCATCGAGAACTTCACGGTGTCCCGAATCCTCGTGGACAATGGGAGCTCGGTCAACGTCATTTTCAAGAGGGTGTTCGACGAGATGTTGGCTTCAGATGGTCCTCTGTTCGGATTCTCAGGAGAAAGGAAGGAAGTGGAAGGCGGAGTGGGACTCCATGTGACCTTGGGAGGGCAGTCCCGGAACTGCCGCTTCGTGATCGTGGATGCCCCTAGCAGCTACAGCGCCATCTTCGGACGGCCTCTTATCAGCGCGTTCTGATGCGTCCCCTCCACCTGCCACCAGTGCCTCAAGTTCAGCACAGGTGGAATCCAGGTCCGGGTCCGGGGAGACCCCAAGGTGGCGAGACAGTGCTATGTGACTGCCGTCAACACCATCTCTTGGATGGGAGAAGCAGAGGAGTGGGATAAGGTGATGGAAGAGGTGGCCGAGGCCGAGGAAGAGGAGAGGTTGGAAGGAGGGACGGATGAAGGAGTAGTTCATGCCCAGGAAGGGACCGTTGAGGGGCCCAGGGCGGAAGAGGGGGAAGAAGGAGAGAAAGAAGAGGAGGCCCCGGGAGGAGGGGCGGAGGAGTTGATGGTTGTGGGAGGGGAAGAGATAGGGAAAGGAGCCAAGGCGCTCGCTTGCGGCAGAGAGGAGGACAGCGCTTGGGGGGAGCAGTCCAGGATGGAAGCTGTGGAGGAGGTGGTGGAGGTGGAGGTGACCACCAAAGCCGGAACCATCGAGAACATCAGGATCAGCGGGGAGCTCAGTCCGGAGGATCGGAGGAAGGTCTCGGCTTGCGTCCAAGACAACGTGGATGTCTTCGCATGGAGTGCTGCGGAGATGTCGGGGATCAATGCGGATGTGGCGTGTCATCGCCTTAATCTCGATCCCGGCACTCGCCCCATTCGTCAAAAGAAGAGATCCACGGCAGACAAGCTGGAGGCACCTATCCGGGAGGAAGTGAACAAGCTCCTCAAGGCCGGCTTCGTATCGGAGATCCAGTACCCAGGTTGGGTCTCCAATGTAGTGATGGTAAAAAAAGGAGATGGTAAGTGGCGTATGTGTGTCGATTTCTCTTTGCTTAATAAATCTTGCCCCAAGGATTGCTACCCCCTGCCTAGGATCGACGCGCTGGTTGACTCAGCCGTCGGTTTCTCCGTGATGTCTTTTTTAGATGCTTTTTCAGGTTATCACCAAATTCGCATGCACCCTCCCGACATCAAAGATGTCTCCTTCATCACAGGGGATGGATGTTATTGTTATAAAATGATGTCTTTTGGGCTCAAGAATGCAGGGGCTACATACCAACGGATGATGGACAGGGTCTTCCGCGAGCAGAAGGGAAGAAACCTGGAGGTCTATGTTGATGACCTCATGGTAAAGAGCCGGGACCTCAAGTCTCACCTCCAAGACCTTGAAGAGACTTTTGGGACTTTGCGGAAGTACAAGATGAAACTCAACCCCCTGAAGTGTGTCTTCGGGGCTAGCAGGGGAAAATTCCTAGGCCACTTGCTCACCCCTGCAGAGGTGGAGCCTAACCCAGACAAGGTTAAAGCAATCTTGGAGTTGGGGTCGCCAAGAAACGCGAAGGAGGTTCAACAACTCACGGGAAAATTGGCTGGGCTCAGCAGATTCCTCTCCAAGGCGGGTGAGAAGTGAGCACATTTCTTCAAGGTGTTACGGGGAAACAAGAAGTTCGAATGGACCTCGGAATGTGTGGAAGCTTTCCAAGCTTTGAAAGGGCAACTCACCCAGACCCCTCTACTCCAGGGACCAAGGCAAGGGGAGGACATATCCCTATACTTAGGGGTAGGATCGGAGGCAGTAAGTTCAGTGTTGGTCCGGGAAGAAGGGAGGAGGCAGTTCCCCATCTATTATGTCAGCCGAGTGCTGAGGAAGGCGGAGCTCTGATACCCAATTTTGGAGAAGTTGGCTTTCGCCTTGGTGGTATCGGTCCGGAAGCTCAGGCCATACTTCCAAGCACACTCAATCAAAGTGGTGACCGACCACCCGCTTCGCAAATTTATGGAGGGGGTGGAGCATTCGGGGAGGCTAGCCAAATGGTTCGTGGAGCTAAGTGAGTTCGATATCGCGTTTGTGCCTAGGACGTCAATCAAGGCACAAGCGGTGGCGGATTTCATGGTGGACTACGCAACTGAAGTAGGGGAACATGAATCACCTTCCCCGGTCGCCTGGAAGATGCTAGTGGATGGGGCGTCAGGGAAGCACTCTTATGGAGGAGGAATCGTCCTGATAAGCCCCCAAGGAACAAAGATCGAGTACGAGGCAGTGATAGCGGGCCTGCGGCTGGCTAGGGAGCTGGGAGTGCAGGACGTGGAGGTCTCAACGGACTCCATGGTGGTGGCGTGCCAAATCAGGGGAGAATTTGAAGCAAGGGAGCCGACCCTCCAACGCAACCTAGAGAAGGTCAAGGGGGTCATCGGCCAATTTCGCACTTTTTCCATCACATATGTGCCGAGGGAGGAGAGCACCCCGGCGGCCTACTAGCCAAGTTCGGTCCCCAGGCAGGAGGGACAGTGTCGGAACTCTTCCGGCCTTCCATTGAAGAGGGGGAGCTGATGGAGGTGGATCAGCGAACATCGTGGATGGATCCCTTCATCACCTTCCTGGCATCGGGAAAATTCCCCGAAGGGGACATTGATAAGCGACGGCTCAGGTACAAATCAGCATATTATTCCTTACATGCAGGATCGCTATACCGCAAAACACTCTCGGGGCTCCTGGCTCGTTGCGTATCTGAGGAGGAGGTCCCGAGAGTCCTCGAAGAAATCCACTCAGGGGAGTGTGGCAGTCACTCCGGGAGCCGGACATTGGAGGGGAGAGTGCGGAGGCAAGGCTACTTCTGGCCTACCCTCAGCAAGGATGCAGCAGAATTCGCGAGGAAGTGTTCGAAGTGCCAGCTCTATGCTCCACTCCAGCTCCTCCCAGCCCAAAGGCTCCGGACCATCACAGCTCCGTGGCCCTTCGCTATATGGGGATTGGATTTGGTGGGACCCTTCCCCCAGGCAAGTGGCCAAAGGAAGTTCCTATTGGTGATGATAGACTACTTTTCCAAATGGGTCGAGGTGAAGGCGTTGGCCAAGGTAACATCCCAGGTAGTGAGAAACTTTGTTTGGGGTGAAATAATTTGCAGGCATGGGCTCCCTCTAGCCATCGTGACGGATAACGGACCCCAATTCGCCAGCGAAGAATTTGTTAGTTTTTGCACCCAACTCGGCATAGATCTTAGGTTCGCGTCATCCACCACCCAAGGAGCAACGGTCAGGTGGAGGCGGCGAACAAGATAATTGTCAATCTACTAAAGAAGAAGGTGGAGAACCTCAGGGGGAATTGGGTGGAGCAGCTACCCTCCGTTCTATGGGCCATGAGAACTACCCCAAGCACGGCCACAGGAGAGACCCCCTTCAAACTTTCCCACGTGTCCGAGGCCGTCCTCCCAATCGAGTTCGAGGTGAAAACCCCTAGGGTGGTCGCCGCGGGCGAAGGAGGCGAGGAATGGCTAGTGGAGAATGATGCGGAGCAGAGGCTATCGTTGGATCTGGTAGAAGAGCCCCGTGACCTCGCCACCATCCGGCAGGAGGAGGTCAAGAGGCGGATGGCCAGATACTTCGACCAGCACATCAGGATAAAGCACTTCGAAAAAGGAGATTTAGTAATAAAGAAGGTTGACGCGGTCGGGAGAGGAGCCGCGGTTGGTAAGCTAGAGCCCAATTGGGAAGGGCATTACATTGTAAGTAAAGTGCTCAAATCAGGAGGGTACCACCTCCAGGATGTGGAAGGGGTACCTCTCGGCCGAGCCAGGAGTGGGGATGATTTGAAGAGATTTTATCCTTAACAATTTTTGTAACTGACTTTTGAATATTTCCTACTCAATACATGTATTTTGGAGTAATTCTCTGGCAAGTTTCAAGTGGTTTGGTGCTGGAATGCCCCAGATCGATTCCGCTGCCGGGCTCTCATAGACGGTGGGTCAGGTTGATCTCTGGAGAGGCTGGCAATGTTTCAAGTGGTTTGGTGCTGGAATGCCCCAGATCGATTCCGTTGTCGGGCTCTCATAGACGGTGGGTCAGGTTGATCTCTGGAGAGGCTGGCAATGTTTCAAGTGGTTTGGTGCTGGAATGCCCCAGATCGATTCCGCTGCCGGGCTCTCATAGACGGTGGGTCATGTTGATCTCTGGAGAGGCTGGCAATGTTTCAAGTAGTTTGGTGCTGGAATGCCCCAGATCGATTCCGCTGCCGAGCTCTCATAGACGGTGGGTCAGGTTGATCTCTGGAGAGGCTGGCAATGTTTCAAGTGGTTTGATGCTGGAATGCCCCAGATCGATTCCGCTGCCGGGCTCTTATAGACGGTGGGTCAGGTTGATCTCTGGAGAGGCTGACAATATTTCAAGTGGTTTGGTGCTGGAATGTCCCAGATCGATTCCGCTGTCGGGCTCTCATAGTCTCATAGACGGTGGGTCAGATTGATCTCTGGAGAGGCTGGCAATGTTTCAAGTGGTTTGGTGCTGGAAAGCCCCAGATCGATTCCGCTGTCGGGCTCTCATAGACGGTGGGTCAGGTTGATCTCTGGAGAGGCTGGCAATGTTTCAAGTGGTTTGGTGCTGGAATGCCCCAGATCGATTCCGCTGTCAGGCTCTCATAGACGGTGGGTCAGGTTGATCTCTGGAGAGGCTGGCAATGTTTCAAGTGGTTTGGTGCTGGAATGCCCCAGATCGATTCCGCTGCCGGGCTCTCATAGACGGTGGGTCAGGTTGATCTCTGGAGAGGCTGGCAGTGTTTCAAGTGGTTTGGTGCTGGAATGCCCCAGATCGATTCCGCTGTCGGGCTCTCATAGACGGTGGGTCAGGTTGATCTCTGGAGAGGCTGGCAATGTTTCAAGTGGTTTGGTGCTGGAATGCCCCAGATCGATTCCGCTGTCGGGCTCTCACAGACGGTGGGTCAGGTTGATCTCTGGAGAGGCTGGCAATGTTTCAAGTGGTTTGGTGCTGGAGTGCCCCAGATCGATTCCGCTGTCGGGCTCTCATAGACGGTGGGTCAGGTTGATCTCTGGAGAGGCTGGCAATGTTTCAAGTGGTTTGGTGCTGGAATGCCCCAGATCGATTCCGCTGTCGGGCTCTCATAGACGGTGGGTCAGGATGGTCTCTAGAAGGGCTGAAAAGTAGATGACTCCTAGTAGGAGACCTGGCTCGCGAACAACTTCAAGGCCCTCGCGAGACGAGACCAGGAGCTCGCGTAAGAAAAAAGCCCGCGACGGAGCGACTGATCCTGTGGTTCGCAAGGCGCGCCGAGTCAGGCCCGAGTTCGCAAACTTTGCTAAATATAATCTCAATAACATGAACAAAAGCGGCAAACCGGGAGGGAGTCGCTTTTGCGAAGGCCCATGAGAAGCAGTGGCAGCTCACGAGAGGCGAGAGCGAGTGAGGTCAGGTAATGAGAACCCCGCTCGCAATATCTTCCTACAGGGTATCGCCTAAACAAAAAGGGAGTTCTAAAGGGTGATAGACTTATCGTCGCCACGGAAGAAAGAGGCGCGGGAGCGACCTAGATACAACGCTGAGATGGGCAAATTATTAGGCGAGAATAGGCGAACGCGAGTGTCGAAACAAAGACATTAAGACACGAGCGCAGGGAAAGCAAAAGCTTAGAAAGTCGGATCCGCGCGAGCATGAATGAACGTGCGAGTGCGAGTGAAAGATAAAAAAGAAATTGAACTCGAAAGATGGACAAAATATTTCTTCCATTGATCAAAAATATTTTACAACCAACGGCGAACTCGCCAGTCAAAAATATAAATGTTACATTTGGCAAAAGATTGAAAGTATCAAAATGACCCGTCGGAGAAGTCTTTAGTCGCTCCCGCGATCCTCCATCTCAGAGACCGGCGCGAACAGATCGGGGACGACTTCCTCCGCGGTGAGCTCCATGGCGTCGGGAACGATCAGGTCCGCCCCCTTAAGAGTGTCGAAGACAAGTTCGGCGATCTCCATCGATTTCTTGCGAGCGGCCTCCTTTTCGTCTCGCGACTGGCCGCGAGCTCCAGCTCGCGGAGGAGGAGGGGGAAGCACCGCAGGGTCAGGTCGCGAACCTGGGCCTTGAGGCAAGTGTTCTCCATTTCCAGGTCGGCGATCCTCGCGTTTAGTTGGCTGACGAACTCGGCATCCTGCAGAAAGGAAGTTAGCAAGGGCAAATCAAAGCGAGACATAAAAGGACTTTTGCGAGTATTGCTTACCAATCCGCCTTGAAGGCTGGCGAGGAGGCCCTCAGATAAGGCCTCCTTTCCCTTAAGCTCCGCGACCTCCTCTGCGGACTTCCGGAGCTCGACGTTGAGCTCTCTGATCTCCCTGTCCGCGGTGAAGTAACGGCAGCCCACCATGTGGGTAAACTCCGTCGCCCGGAACTGGGCTCGCATGGCTTCATATACGAGCCCCTTCTGTGTGAAGGACTTGAAGAGGGAGGCGTCCTCGCGGCCATATAGCCCGAAGGCGAGGGCGAACGCCTCGCCTCCAATTCTGTCACCCTCCACCCAGGAAGGGAGGAGGGAGGAGCAGACGATCTTATTCTGCTCGGAATCCCACGCGAGCAGCGGCTCGCCAACCGCGTCCGGAAGCTTCGCGCCGAGCCCAAAATTCGTATGGCTCGTCGGCTTGGGCTTGTCGATCGTCTCTTCTGGCTCGCCGCCCTCCTTGGGGGACTCTTGATTCGCTAAGGGGGACAGGGGGGTGTCTGGTTCGGAGAGATCCACGACATCCTTTCCCTTTAGGGCGGGGGGGCCTTCTTGGTTTTCTTCGGCAACCCCTGCGAGGCGGGCCGACGCAGAGGGCGAGAACGTTTCCTTCCCGCCGAAGAGCTCGGGAGGTCGCGAAAAGCCTCAGCAGCCACACTCGCGAGCGGGTCAGTGGCGAGGGAGGAAGATGGCGTGTGAGGGGGGTTGAGCGGAATGTCGCGCTCTCCAGCAAAAGTGACTAAGAACGTTAGTTAATCGAAGGAAAGAGGAGTGAGGAGATTTGCGAGCGCGAGTCAAACCTTCTCCTGGGGGACAGGCGGCAGCAGGTCCACCCGCTCTCGGAGGAAGGCGACCTCAAAATTCTTCCCCTTAAGGTATTGGTACAGGTTCGCGTCATAACCCCCTAGCGAGGCAGGAGGGCGGTAAGCGGCCTCGTCTCGCTGGGTTGGGGTGTAGGAGATATTGCCGAAGGGACCCTTCACCAGGACGTATTTCTGCGTCCAGTAGTGGGACTTGTTCACCGTTTCGCAGATGGTGACATGCTGGCTCGCGAAATGAGTCGTCCCATCTTTGTACGCGCGAAAAGAAAACACCTTGCGGAAGACGAGCAGGCTAAACTCGATCTTCTCCGCCCGAAGGTAACTGGCAAACGCGACCACCACGGCGATCGCGTTCGGCGTCAGCTGGCTCGGTAGAACGCCGAAGTATCTGAGTACCTAGAAAAATTGACAGGGGTTAGGGCGTAATTCGCGAAGCGAGCCAGGAATACTAGGGTCAAAGAGCAAACATACTTGGCGCACTTTCGGCCATAGGGGGAGTCGCAGCCCGTTCTCAAAATGAGCGATGGGGATAGCGAGCTCGTCGGGGTGCGGGTCGCTGATGGTGTCTCGCTCAGTAGGGCAGCGAGCCACGAACCCGGAATGGATGTACTGGTCGACAGTGGCGAGGTATTCCTCCTTTGTGAGGTTGGCGCAGAAGAAAAGGCCCTCAAGGAAGGCTCCGGAGCACTTGGCCCGCCCCTCTGCCTCCACATCTGCGACCATGGTGTTGGAAAGCTGCGAATCACAAAAGTGGCGAGCGCGAGCTAGATTTGCGAGAGAGTTGAAAGAAGAGGAACGCGAAGGAAGAACAGTAAATGCGGTGGTTGAAAAGTGAAGAGACCGACTATTTATAGAAATAAAAAAGGCGGGAAGAAGTTGAAGCGTCGGAGTCTGCAGATAGCGAATTCGCGCGGTACTCTTCCACCTCCAGGGGTCCTATTCGCTACCAGCGATTCAACACCTTGCCGAACTTCCTCCCGTTAGTCGTCGGCGAGCCAGCGCTGGATAACGAAATATAATGAAACGCGAGAGCGAGTGATAAAAGCGTACTAAGCGGCATAGGTGATCAATGAGTAAACGAGCCAAACGTAGCGAAAGAAAAAATAATAGTAAAAACGGAAAGTGCGGGCTCGCAAGCGAGTCAGAAATATCATTATTACAGACTATGGAATTGTTTGCGACCCCTCCCTACGAGTGGAAGTAAAAATAAAAGAAAAGCAACAAAGAAAGAGTCTTCAATAACGTAGCCATTTCCAGCGACCGCGACCCCGCACACCAGAGCGAGGGGGGATTCGCGGATAGTGATACTCGCGAAGTGACTGGCCCGCCTGGTTCATCAGCCGCGAGTACTCTTCAATCCGGGCAATGTACACCCCGGGGGAGGTCACCTCGCCATGGTCGGTCGGCCGCACCTCAGCGAGGACGCGCGCGTTCACATCCTCCATCGCTGCAAAACTTTCCTCAAATGCGAGCCGATCTTGCCGGTTTTGTTCATGTAGATCCCGCAACAGGGAGGTATGCTTCTGGAATATCTCGGTGACTCGCCTCTTCATTTGCTCTGGATCACTGGGGTGTAACGACCATAAAAATACTTATGCCACTTTTGAGCATTTTGACATCCCCGATGATGATAAAACGCAAGACAGTATAAATATATTTGTTTTTATTTTTGTTACACTTATTCGCGTTTTATTTGCGTTAAAATTTATGTTCGAGTTTTCTTGTTCAAGTCTTTATGTTCGAAATTTGTTAAGATGATGTAAATTGGGCTGTCAATAGCTGTATGAGTTGGTATTTAAACATATGGGCTGCTATATACTGTGGGCTGCTACCTTGATTGGTGGGCTGCCTTGTGGGTTGCTGCTGTTTTAAATGTGGACTGCTGTTTTGACTTTTATAAGTGGGCTGCCATTAGTAGTATGGGCTGATTAATGAGGTGGCTGAGTTGGAATAATGTTGTGACACTTGGAACCTTAGTTGTTGGCTAAATAGAGTTGTTTTGACACTTGCCAAGCCAAGTGTTAGCTGAATACTACCTTGGGGGTTTATGTAGTGACACCTCACTAGACTTGTTGGATTGAAATTGACTTCTCCTTGCTGCTGGCAAGCTATCCTCTGCTATAAATACAGCCTCTTGTTCATGTCTACATTCCATCTCCAGCTCTGCCTTCTCCCTTGTTAGCCGCTGCTTTTCCCCCTTGCTGCTGCTGCCCTGTGCCGCTGCCTGTACCGCTGCTGCCCTGTGCCGCTGCCTGTACCGCTGCTGCTATTGAGGTCTGCCGGCCGCCGACTGGAACCCTTGACCTCCTTCTGTGCTGGTATATATTTCCCTCCTCTCTCTTGGACTGGCAGTGGGATTATTCTACTTCTTCTCTATTGATTTGCTATGAATCTTATGCTGTGGGTTGCCTTCATGAACTTAGAAGTCTGCAGGGATTTCTTACTGATTATTGTATACTTTCCCTATTTACATTGTTTACACTCACCCTCACTGGTTTTGCAAAAGTTTCTCACTGATTTATTTACGGGGTCTTCACAAATGGTATCAAAGCGAGGTTTTCAATAAGTAGGAAGCAGTATCAAGACATAACACAAACCTTAAACTATAACGTCAATTAATACCCGTTTTGTGTATAGGAACCTGTTCACGTCTATTCCAGTCGCCGTGGTCGACGTCCTCAGGAGACTCAAGCAGATCCCGATCATCAAGAAATGACCCGATCAGAAGCAAGTGATAATGGTCATCAAAACCGTAGACGTCCTTCCGATTTCGTGTTATCCATCGTAGAGGCCTTGAAATTGGTCTTCCCAACCTTAACGACATTAGGACCAACTCTTCCACAAGAAGCTCCGAATCTCCCACAGTAGCCTCAACAATACCCAATGAATCCTCCCCTGAACATTCGTCCAACAGTGGCAACACCGACACCCCAATACCGACAAGTAGACTACGACCTCAAACAGTTTATGGAATTAAAACCACCAACTTTCGTAGGAGGTCTGACTCCCTTGGAAACAGAAGACTGGATACTTCGTATCGAAACCATCTTCCAAGTCATGCGATGCCCGGAAGATCGAAAAGTTGAATTCGCGTCTTTCTTACTAGAAGGCGCAGCAAAACGCTGGTGGAACAACATCGTCACTACCAAGTTTGGCCGACGTAGAGTAGTGACTTGGGAACTCTTTCTTCACGAATTCACTAACTGGTTTGTGTCGCGGTCAGAGAAGCGAGTTCTGCACGATCGATTTCTACGACTCGTTCAGGGAACAAAGACAGTTTTAGAATATGAAACAGAATTCTCAAAATTGGCATATTATGCCGATTCTCTCGTAACGACCGAAGAAGATCGCTGCCTACAGTTTCAACAAGGATTACAAGATGACATTCGCAATCTCATCGTACCCCTCGATATTCTCGATTACGGAAAGTTGGTCGAGCGAGCACGATTAGTTGAAATTGATCAAGGAAAATCACAAAAGAATCGGGAGAGTGGGAAGAGAAAAGTCACGGAGACTCCAACCCAGGTTGAAACGCAGAGTAAAGATACCAAATTTCTCCAGACTGGCCCATCAAGTAGTACCGCATCGCAAGCAACTACAAACAAATGTACGAAATGCAATAGATATCATCGCGGTGAGTGCTTGATTGGCGCTTGTTACTATTGTCGTGAGCCAGGGCACACAAAGAAGAACTGCCCAAAACTGCGCATGAAAGAACTCAATTCTCAACCTCCTCTTCAACGGCAGCTATATAATTTGATTGCTGAGTCTTTCGCATCAGCATCAACTGCTGCACCCGCGCCTCCCCCAGTACCTGCTCCTGTTCAGACTTCTGCTCCTCCTTCAGATGTTCCCGAAGAACGTCAAATTCAGCCCCGAGCGTTCAACTTAGAGCCCTATCGACGAAAGTAAACGTATTCCTTTATGTTTCAGGATTTTCGAGGACGAAAATCTTTGTAAGGAGGGATGAATTGTAACGACCATAAAAATACTTATGCCACTTTTGAGCATTTTGACATCCCCGATGATGATAAAACGCAAGGCAGTATAAATATATTTGTTTTTATTTTTGTTACACTTATTCGCGTTTTATTTGCGTTAAAATTTATGTTCGAGTTTTCTTGTTCAAGTCTTTATGTTCGAAATTTGTTAAGATGATGTAAATTGGGCTGTCAATAGCTGTATGAGTTGGTATTTAAACATATGGGCTGCTATATAATGTGGGCTGCTACCTTGATTGGTGGGCTGCCTTGTGGGTTGCTGCTGTTTTAAATGTGGACTGCTGTTTTGACTTTTATAAGTGGGCTGCCATTAGTAGTATGGGCTGATTAATGAGGTGGCTGAGTTGGAATAATGTTGTGACACTTGGAACCTTAGTTGTTGGCTGAATAGAGTTGTTTTGACACTTGCCAAGCCAAGTGTTAGCTGAATACTACCTTGGGGGTTTATGTAGTGACACCTCACTAGACTTGTTGGATTGAAATTGACTTCTCCTTGCTGCTGGCAAGCTATCCTCTGCTATAAATACAGCCTCTTGTTCATGTCTACATTCCATCTCCAGCTCTGCCTTCTCCCTTGTTAGCCGCTGCTTTTCCCCCTTGCTGCTGCTGCCCTGTGCCGCTGCCTGTACCGCTGCTGCCCTGTGCCGCCGCCTGTACCGCTGCTGCCATTGAGGTCTGCCGGCCGCCGACTGGAACCCTTGACCTCCTTCTGTGCTGGTATATATTTCCCTCCTCTCTCTTGGACTGGCAGTGGGATTATTCTACTTCTTCTCTATTGATTTGCTATGAATCTTATGCTGTGGGTTGCCTTCATGAACTTAGAAGTCTGCAGGGATTTCTTACTGATTATTGTATACTTTCCCTATTTACATTGTTTACACTCACCCTCACTGGTTTTGCAAAAGTTTCTCACTGATTTATTTACGGGGTCTTCACATGGGGTCCCCCAGAAAATCTGTGACCTGACTCGGCGAGGGGGGTGGAGACATCTTCAACGCTCCGGGCTCCGACTCGGTGAGCGGGGTAAGGGGATCACCTGCGAGGTAGAAATCAGCGAGAGAGAGCAGAAAATGGCATTCGGCAAGGGTGATCTAACCTGGTGAGAGAATTTGGGTACTGGGCCGCTGGGGAGATGTGCCTGGCTGGCCCTTGAACGCTTCAGTGAAGGCGGGGGTAACGGTTTTCCCCAGACCGGGGGAGGGCGTGGTTCTGGCGGCGATTCCGGGCTCGCCCAGTAGTGTCCCTTCAGGGCTCCTTTGTCCCATAACGCCGAATCTGGGAGTAATGATAGTCTGGTTCGGCAAGACCGGTGGGTCCGCGGGAGGAGGAGCTCGCTCCTCGGGATTCGCGAAAGGGGACGTTGCATGAGGAATAAGGGAGATTCAACAAGTAGAGAAATATGGGAGAAGGCGAGGAAAACCACTCACCTCATCACGAGGGCTAGTTCCGCAGGTCGACGACTCTCTCGTCTGCGAGAAGAGTGTCAACCCCGTCGGTGGGAGAAATGTGGGTCTCCGCGATTGTCTTCCCCAGGGTGTTCCCTTCCGGGGAAGCGCTCTGCGAGTAAGAGAGCAAGGTTAAAAGAGCTTGACATTAAATCGGCAAACTCGGCAGTAGTACCTGCGAGGCGAGCCCTTCATGAGAGGAGGGAGACGAAAACGAGGACCCATCCTCACCGGACGAGCGCCGAACGGCCTTCGCCATTTTAATGGAGGGCAGAGGCGGGGTACGCTGTGGAGAAGCCCAAGAGGCGATAGCGGAGGCTTTCCCTTTTTGGGCCGCCTGTGAGGCCTTCAGGCGAGCCAATATTTCGTCTTTCTTAGACATCGCGTCGGGGCTCGCGGTGAGTAAGAAAAGAGAAAGAGGGATACAAAAGTTCGAACGCCAGTAGGGAAGGGTAGTATTTATAGTGGTGGGCATGGTCCCCACCTAAAGATTCGCGCCACGTAGTCTAAAGGCTGGCAAATAACCGAGGTTGGATGATTCTTCGCGAGCCCGGAGAGCCTCGCGAAGAGCGGGGATTGTGTACAACCCCGATATTCGCCAGAAGGAAGGCGAAGGTGCAAGAAGTCAGCAGACGGAGGAAGAGGAAAAGCGAGCCAGAGCTTCGAATGTCGCTCGCAGGAAGGCGAGCGAGCCGAGCACTCGCCATGGGCCCGCAAGGAAGCGGGCGAGCCGGATTATCGTGGTCCGCTCGCAGGAGGGCGGGCGAGCCAGATCGTCGTGACCGGCGAACTCGCCGTCCAGCTCGACGAACTTCAAGTTGAGTTCGACGAAAGCTGTTCTGCACTCGACGAGCGTCATGCTCCAGGTCGACGAAGTCGTCTCAGCGGCTGGGCTGGGAAGGCCAGCCATCTCAACAGCTATTTCTACCCAGTCCCAGCGGACCCGCTGAGACAAGCGAGTGTCTCAGCGGGCTCAAGCACCTTCTCAGCGGCTCCCGGTCCAGTCTCAACGGGAGAGCTCGCAGGATGAAATGCGAGACCCGGACTCGGTGGATGTCGCCGGAAGAGGCGCGAGCGGGGTCTTCGCAGACCGCACACCTAAGTAGAGTTTCCGGTCCAACAGGTGGAAGAGGTAACAAAGAAGGCGAGTCAGGGCTTCAAGGGTCGCTCGCAGGAAAGCGGGCGAGCCAGGTACTCGCTGACCACTCGCGAGAAGGCGGATGGGCCGAATTTCTTCCAAGTGTCCGTGTTCGACGAAATCCGTTCCGCGTCCGACGAACTCGCGTCACATTCTTAGCTCGACGAATCGGTTTCTCAGCTCGCCGAACTCGATTGTCCCGCCGGTTCAGCAGATTTACACAAGGCCAAGGGGAGCTCGCAGGAAGGCACGCGCGTCGTGTCCCTGCGAGCCCAAGCCTCAAGGTCAGCTCGCAAGAGGTTGGGCTGAAAGGATCGGCCGTCTCAGCGGTTGGGCTGAAAGGATCGGCCGTCTCAGCGGTCACTTCTATCCCGTCTCAGCGGATCCGCTGGGACCGGGTTGTCTCAGCGGCTTTTCCCCCACCTGCAGCTCAGCTCGACAAGGAGTGAAATTACCTCTCTGCTCCCGGTGGTCTGCAAGTAGCCCCTCCAAACAGCGGAGTTTGGATGTTAGCAGGCCAAATTGGGGTGCGTTTAGTGAAACCAAAAGGCGGAATTCCGCTATTGACAGACCATGAGCAAAAAACTATAAATAGACCTTGAAGGGCACCTTGGGAGAGGATTCCAATCTCAGATCTCTGAGCTTCTTCTTCCCTTGGTTACTTTGGTTTAGCTCTCTAGCTCTCCAAGGTGCCCGAGTCTCAGCTTTGGCTTGGGAGGGGAAGCGCTCAACGATCTTCCGGGTTAGTGGAGGGACCTCCTCGCTGTGACTAAGGTCTTAGTCTGTGTCCGAGTCTCCAGCCTGCTGCTTCCGAGGGACTAGTAAGGGCTAGCTGCCCCTCAACTTGTTGAGGGCCCGAGCTTCACAAGAGACCGAGAAATCGGTTTCAACACTCAAGGTCACATGGCAACACCTTAACCCATGCGCCAAGGCCCCCCTTCTTTTTATTCATTACAGAAAAACACAAAAAATGAAAAACAAAAAACAAAAAATCCATTCATTTTCTGTCTTATTTCAGTCTCTGTAGGATATCGTAGGGCGATAGCACATATCGCCGGTGGTATCTCCTCTTTTTATGTACTTTTTGTTTCCCGGGTATAGTACTCCTGCTACAGTGGCTTTTCTACTGATTTGGACTATAATTCAACCTTTGTAGCAGTGTTTCTCGCTTATTTTGTTTATTTATTTTTTTTCTTTTACTATGGGAACGAGTAATAGAGAGACGAGTTAGACGAGAGACTAGCATCTCAGAGAATCAATTTGGATTCATGCCAGGGAGGTCAACCATGGAAGCTATACATCTCTTGAGGAGACTCATTGACAACTATCGGGAAAGACAAAAAGATTTGCATATGTTGTTTATCGATCTGGAGAAGGCGTATGATAGGGTTCCAAGAGAGGTCTTGTGGAGAGTCTTAGAAAAGAAAGGTGTAAATGTATCATACATTGACGTAATCAAAGATATGTATACAAATTCAGTGACCAGGGTGAGGACATCTGGAGGATTAACACAGGAATTCCCTATCGCTGTTGGCTTACATCAAGGGTCAGCTTTAAGCCCTTACCTCTTTACCCTTATCTTAGATGAGCTCACTGGACATATCCAGCAAGCAATACCTTGGTGTTTATTATTTGCAGATGATATTGTTTTGGTCGATGAGACGCGCGAGGGTGTAAACGCGAAACTGGAATCTTGGCGAGACACTTTAGAAAACAAGGGTTTTAGGTTGAGCAGGACAAAGACAGAGTATATAGAGCTTAAATTTAGTAGTGCAAGAAGGTCAGATGACTCCGTCATTAAATTGGGTGACCAAGATATTTCCCGCAGTGAGTGCTTTAAATATCTGGGATCGATAATTCAAAAAGATGGAGGTGTAGATAAAGATGTGATTCATAGAATCCAAGCAGGTTGGTTGAAGTGGAGAGGCGCGTCTGGGATCCTATGTGATCGTAAAGTACCACTAAAACTTAAAGGCAAGTTTTACCGTACTGCAATTAGGCCTGCAATGCTCTACGGTTCTGAGTGTTGGGCAGTGAATGGTGTACACGAGCAAAAAATGGGAGTCGCGGAGATGAGAATGCTTAGGTGGATGTGTGGTCACACGAGACTGGATAAAATTAGGAATGAATGTATCAGGGATAAGATAGGAGTGGCGCCAATTGTAGAGAAGATGCGAGAAGCTCGTTTAAGATGGTTTGGACATGTACATAGGAGACCATTAGAGGCACCTGTTAGGCGTTGTGAGAGTTTAGTCACTAGACATGTTAAACGGGGGAGGGGTAGACCAAAAAAGACTTGGAATGAAACTATAAAGAAAGACATGATGTACTTAGGCATTAATGAGACTATGCTTAAAGATAGGGCGCAATGGCGACAGAGGATCCATATAGCCGACCCCACTATGGTGGGATAAAGGCTTGAGTGTTGTTGTTGTTGTTGTTGTTGTTGTTGCTTTGGCTTCCAATTGGTGTGATTGTTTTTTGTTAGCCTAATTACAATTAATGCAATCAATTGTGTGATCATTTGGGTGAGTTTTAATCTTCTGTTATTTAATTAATAGCATATAGAATATTTGTCTACTGACATATTTAGGGGCAGCATTAGAGTCCAGCTAGTTGGTATTTAGTTCATCGATTGTATGTCTGCATGTAGTCTCACGTAGAGTTAGATCCACATTAAACCTTATAGGTTCGCCCTGCGTCAACAACAAATGTACATCTTAATGGGGACTTTGGTAGTCTCAATCACCGCGATCTAAATTTCCATAACCCAGTGGTACTGTTGAAACCATTCCTAGATTAATTATGCTCCTCTTCAAGGTTACTCAATACTCATTATTTACTTACGTAGAACATAACTGGGAACTCAGAATTTTGAAGTTGAGTGCATGAACAAAAGTAAACCATATGTCAAAGAAGACTTTCATCAACCAGAAGAAGCACAGTACAAAATCAACAGAAATACATGTACCGGTTTGGGAAAGCTGAAGTTTCATCTTTGCCTTGACTTTTTCTGCTGGTGTCTGTCAGGGAACAAATACACTAAATAAGCAGCATCCACACCAAAAAGCTAAAAAGTAATGAGACATCTTACTCATCATTCATATAGAAGTATTATTGTATTAATATATAAAATGGAAAAGGAAAACATGCTAGAATATACATGAGGTGGTTAGCAAAAATAATGACTATTGCTCCTCTTTGGCGGAGGCTTGGGCACTGAAGACAGTAATTCCTACTGAGCTCTGTAATGTGAGATCACGTCCAACTTCGTGTCGATCTCGCTTACCCTCCACGAGTTCCTGCTTAAAGATAAGGGTCTCGCTCCTCGTCGAGAGGCCCTCGGTCCTCGTAAAGGGAGGGTACACTCATTGGGATTTGATGACCTTTTTGTCCATGGAGATAGCGGTGGCGAGACCCGCATCAGCAGTGATCCTGGCCTCTGTCATGACATCAAAAGTTATACGCCCAGAAACTGCCGGCTCTACAGCATCACTCGCAGTCCCCCTGACGAGTTTACTTGCCACATCCGCGGCAGCCTTCTTCGCTGCAACCGTCTTCTTCTTCCAAGACTTCTTCTTCTCCCTCTCTTCCTTACCATCTTCTTCCTTGTCATTTTTCCTCCTCGCCAGATTCGGCAACACCTTTCCCCTTGGCCTCGATCTTGGCCCTCGCAGCGTCCTCCTCTTCTTCTTTCTTCTTCTTTCTTCTTCTTTCTTCTTCTTTCTTCTTCTTTCTTCTTCCTCTCCGCATCCTTAGCATCATCCTCCTCCTTTCTCTTCTCCTCCTCGGCCTTAGGCACTCGCACATCCGCCACCTTGATCTGATCCTGGACTCCCTTCTCCCTCTCCAGCTTCAAGGCAGCAATTCTCGTGGCATCCTCCGCTTCTTTCTTCTGCGGGTCTTCAAACTCTCGCTCCGCATGTGCGAGCTCTGCGGCCTCAACTTCAGCAGCCTCTTTGGCAAGGAGAGCGAGTCTCTTTTTCTCCACCAGTGTGAGTCTCGCCATTTCCTTCGTTGACTTCGGGGTCTCGCTGCTCCTATCGTCAACCTTTTCGCCTTCTCCGTCTCCTTTCTTCTCAGCCAGATTAACAACTTTAGAAAATGGCGCCTTATCTTCGCCTGAATCAACAACATCTCCGCCGACGCCAGCGAGATCTTCAGACCTTCCATGTTCGGGATCATCACCAAAACAATGTTTATAAAATGTATCACCCGAGACATTCAAACTCGCGGATGGTTCTGCGGTCTCGCGGGAAGGGGTTCCTACCTCAAGGGCATCAGAAGTAGTGGTGACGTCGATCACCGGAGAAGGAGTCGCTGCAGGATTTGGAGTACTCGTCTCGCCGGACTCACCAACCATTGGTGATTCCTTCAGTTTCTTCTTCTCATGCATCACTATGAGCGAGCGTGAATACTGGCACCAGAAGTGAGCTTGCTTCTCGCCATCTCCACAGAGAGTACTCGCACAGCTAAGGGAGAGAATCGGGTTGTCGTCAAAGATGGTTAAGGATCTGAAGGTCATGCTATATATAGGCGCAGAGAGCATTTATGGCGGAATAGGTCTCGCAGACACTATTTTTCCAAAATCTCCTTGCCAGAGATTTGAAAAAATGCAGGGATCCTGTCTGCTCAAATTTTGTCATACTCGCCATCAGCGGTTGAGGTGATAACTGCTTCTCCATCTCAGGCCAGAAGATCAAGCCGACCGCAAAGGTGGTCTCGCCAACCTCAGAAGCTTGTACTCGCCGACCACCAAAGGGATCTCGCGGACCACTCTGCATTCTTGTACTTAGCATTTTTTCCATATCATGTAAGCGGACAGCCCGTATTTTCAGAGGTTGCCAGTGGGCAGAGACCCCTACGTCTATAAATAAACGTGAACAGCAGCATTAAAGGCATCTTAGAAATCCGAGCCAAAAGGACCTTGAACTCGGTTCCTGCAAGTACCCGTGTATAGGTCATTCGAGCACTTTTGCAACGGTTGTAACCCTTATGATTGATCAATAACATCACGCACAACTAAGGTTCGTGCTATGCGAAATCTGACCTCACAGCAAGCGGCACCTTTTCTCGTCTCTCAAAGGTCTCAGCAGTCAGGGATCCCACGACGTCTCCTGAGATCTCGCGTCTCCACTCGCAGCTAGAGTATCCGACCACTCACAGAAACCCCCTCCCCTTTGTGATTCTTGTGTTGTGAAACATGGGGGGCACTTTTCACCCCAACAGAACGAACACGCGACCTTGAGATCTAAGTGATCGAAGAACGACAATGATGGCAGAACGTGATCTATTTAGGACGTCGCCTGAGGGATCTCGCCACGACCCCGAAGGAATCATCACCAGAGGAGAGTTCAATCTCCTGGTATCCACAGTTACTCAACTATCGGATCAAATCACTTATCTGGCCAGGGGATAACAACCCTGACACTCGCCCTCAGGTTCTCCAAACCGCTCTGTGAATACGAACCGAGGATGCAGATCTCGCCAACGAGAGGCGATAACACTTAGGGTGGCGGCGAATACCAGCTCGTGAGTACTCGACTATAAAGTATTCGTCGAGCCCCTGAAGAAGAGGATTCACCTCCTTTCTCAGACATGATCAGGTGGGAACAAGTCCCGATGGGATTCAGGGAGTCCCACATCTCTCGTTTCACCAAGAAAGAAAACCCCATCCACCACTTGCAGGCCTTCGAGTCTGCAATCACTCTCTGGAACCTCTCCAACGATATTCGTTGCAAGCTGCTATCTATGACCCTTGAGGGGAAAACCCGAGACCGGTTCTACAAATTGTTGTCTCGATCCATTAACTCCTTCAAGGAGTTTAGGAGAGAACTCCTCCTGAGGTTCGCTACCGCTAGGAAGCGGAAGAGCGGTCCTCGGACCCTCTTTCAAATTAAACAGGGGATTTCTGAGACACTCGGACACTACATCGATAGGTTCCAGGAAGAGATACTTGGAATCCATGATGTCGACTCGTCGATGTACCAGGTAGCCTTGAACTGTGGTCTGCGAGAAGGGCTCTTCAAGTTTGAAGTCAGTCGAAAGACAAGTTCCTACAGGGACTTGATCAACATGGCTAATCATTTCATCGAGGGAGAGACAACCAACCCAGGTTTTGTCTCCTCCCTCACCCAGTTGATCAAGAAGCAGCGGGGGGAGAATTCTCTCAGCCAACCTCCTGTTGCGCCTCACCGTACTCAGAGGCACCATCAAGGGTTCTTTCCACCTCCTCCGCAATATGGAAAGACCTTCCATCCACAACAACTGCATCCTCCGCGACACTTTCAGCAGATGAGACCACCCCGACCACATTCTCCTCCACGGAACAGGCTGGTACCATCTGAGAAAGCCTTCCCATCTTCATCGTCGCGACCATTCCAGACGAAGGCTTACCCCCCCCCCCCCCCCCTCGCAAGTGAATCGATATGACGATTAACAGGAGTACACGGATCTCATCCTTCCTCTTCCTATGGAGGAGGTCGTCCAAATCGTCCAGAAGCAATCAGGCTTCAAGAGACCTCCTCCCATGAGAGCAGAGTATGGAAATAGCAAAAAAGGAACTCTACTATGAGTTCCATAAAGACATTGGGCACGACAATGAGAATTGTAGAGCTCTCCGCGACCTAGTGGAGAGAATGCTCAACGCAAGGAAGCTGCAGGAATACGTAGCCCGAAAGACAAATGAGAAACTGTGAATCCCATCAAGGGGAAAGAAGTGGCAGAAGTACACCTCTAGCATCAATGGGAGTGTGTCCAGCAAGAAGACATCGGCTCCCTCAGAAGTATCAATTGTGTCCACGAGTGCCTAGAGATCAATGGCATATGTATATTCGGCCAAATTAACTACATTCATGGAGGAGCTGGCCTAGAATCCTCAAAGAAGGCAAATCTGAAGAGGGTTTGCCAGCGGGAAGTCACTTCTACCTCTCAAATCTCTCCCCTGAGAAGTGAGGTTCTCTTCAACGAAGATGACCTCCCGAAGACCGTCAATCCATTCAACGACGTTGTGGTTGTCAAAGCGGTCCTAGACAACTACTCTGTGTCGAGGATCCTGATTGACACCGGGAGCTTTGTAAACGTGATCTTCAAGCCCGCTTTTGAGGCAATGAAATCGGGCAGGAAGCTTCAAGCAGCCGACAGACCTCTCTATGGGTTCACCGGAGAAAAGGAGATCGAGGGGAGCGTCACCCTTTCAGTCACTCTATGTGGAGTGACTCGACAAGCAACGTTCGTTGTGTTTGTCGCTCCAAGCAGCTACAACGCCATCTTCGGCCGGCCACTACTCAATGAGTATCAGGCCATCAGGTCAACTTTCCACCATGTGGTAAAGTTTGGAATGGGAGGAAGCATTTAAGGGTTCGGAGTGACCATCGAGTTGCTCAGGAATGCTACGTAAGCTCGGTCAACATGATCGAGTCGTGTCCTCCCGCCACAAAGCCGGAAGAAGGAGAATGCTTCCAAACCACGGCGAACCGGAAAAACTTAGCAAGGAGAATGCTTCCCTGTCGGAGGCTTTGCTGCCAGAGAAGGCAACAACAAGTGGGCCAAACAAGTGCCCACTTGTTTAGGGAGGTGTGTTAGAGGCCAAACAAGTGGGCTTTTGCGCAGGGGGAGCCCGAGGTAATGGGATTTGTCCCCTGCTCTATAAACATGAGTAGGACATAGCCCATTCACCTCCTCCTCCCAAATCATCCTCTCTCATTCCCTCCATGCTTGAAGGACAACCAGGAGTTGTCTAAAGTCTATTACTTTAGGGTTTAGGGTTTATCTGTGTAAGAATCATAAAGAAGCTTTAAGTGTTAAAAATACTGTGATGAATAAAAGCAATCTCGTTCTTTTTCTCATTCTTTTCTTTTCTTTGATTAATGTTCTTTTCTCTAATCTGTGAAGTATATATATATATGATCATTTTCTTTTCTATGCAATGATTACTCTTATTAATGCAATGTAAAAGGCCAAATCTCTGAGAAACTCTATCTCAAATGATTGCTTTCATTTCTTTCTTTGCTTTTCTTGAAAATCACTCAAATATTGTTGTAAAAATTGGTATATCAAATAAGGAGAGATTGTTGGGAAAAACCCACCTCTTGATTTGATACACAATTCTAAGAGTGATTAATTAGGTCGTTACTCATGTTGTATAGAAGGGTAATGTATGTCATAAGGACTCAGTTTCTAGGATACAAATATGTGCCCTAAAAAAGCAGCAGAAGAACTCGGGTTCAAAGTTATGTTCAAACAAAGTAACGTCGAAATATAGTCAACACAACGTCAAGAGTAATCGACGCAACGTAAGAAAAAGATCTTAAAAATATTCTCGAACTCAGCGCTACGACTACCTCTTTGTAGCGTCAAAATATTCAAGCAGCGTCGAATTCTCTAAACAGCGATGAATCTGTCAGAAAAGCGTCGAAACCTCCAGACAGCGCTGAAACAGCCAGAGCAACGTCGAAATCGTGAAAATAAAGCTGACTTCTCCAAGAAACTCTGATGTCTCTTCTTTTCTATTCAGAGTAAACGTCGAAAAGTCTTAGCACAACTTTGTATTCTCCCTCTCCACTACTCAGAGATACGGCGTCCTCCCAGAAGGCCTCCAACGGCTATTTCTTGGAACTTGTCTCAACAGAAATCCTGGATAAGAATACAGCCGTTGAACTTCCATTTCCGGCAAGATATTTATGCCTATGGCAGTAGCATCTAGAAAAATTAACGATGAAGTTTTGGAATGAATTCAAAACAAAAGGGCGTATATAAGAATAAAGATCAGACAAAAAGACAAGAGGAAGATAGCAGAAATATGAATGTTATCAAGAAGAAAAGAGGAACTCTCTCTTAGTATGGTGTTCTACCACTGAAGGAGGTTCTTCTCTCGAAAACTCCAACTGTTAAGAAGAATCTTCTTCTCTGTCGGAAGATTCAAAAAGAAGAAGGTCCTTTCTTTTCTCAAGGATCAATCAGCTAAAGATTAAGATTCATCTTTCTCTCCTCCAGAATCTCGATCAAAGAAGAAAAAGTCTTAAACCACAATCTGTGGATACTTCACTCTCGACCAAATAACAAAGAGTTCTTGAATCTCTCTCTCAAAGATTCTAACGATTGAGCTTCCTTATCAACACCTCGTTCGATTTTGGAGAGACTTTATCAACAACTTCTGGTTGAGCTTGCTTATCAATAACTCACTGACTTTTGGAGAGGTCTTATCAACAACTCCTGGTTGAGCTTCTTTATCAACATCTCACTGGTTTTTGGAGAGACTTTGTCAACAACTCCTGGTTGAGCTTCCTTATCAACAACTCATTTGGTTCAGAGAGACCTTATCAACAACTCCACGGTCTTAAAGGAACCTTATCAAAAACCCCACACCGTAATAGTGGAATCTTGCTTGCGGGCAGAAGAGTTGACGTACCTAGATTTATTGGGGAACTACTATAAAACTCTTGTGTCGTCTGTATTGATTCTCTCTCTCTTTCTCTTTGTTATTTTCTTCTATATTATAACTGTTGCATGTGTGCTGATTGCTTGTGTTAATGATAATCCTAACCTAAGAAAGATCATAAGATCTAATCGGTTTAAAAGAAAAATCAAAAGAAATTAAAACACTCTATTCACCCTCCCTCTAGAGTAAATCACAAGTGATTACCGTCCCTTTCACCAAAGAATGTGATCAGCCTTTTGAGGAACTCATAAAACAGCTAGCGTCAACTCCTCTCCTCCAAAGTCCCTGTGAGGGAGAGAATCTCTTCCAATACTTAGGAGTGGGATCTAAAGTGGTCAGCTCCGTCCTGGTACGGGAAGAGAGGAGGAAACAATTCCCGATACACTATGTTATCAGAGTGCTACAAAACGTGGAGACGCGATATCCGATTTTGGAAAAGCTGGCTCTAGCCCTGATCATTTCAGCACGGAGATTTCGCCCATATTTCTAAGGTCATTCCATCCAGGTGGTGATAGATCATCCCCTGAAAAGCATCTTGTAGAAACACGAGCACTCAGGGAGATTGGCTAAATGGGCAATTGAACTCGAAGAATTTGATATCTCATACACCCCCAAGAGTGGCAATCAAGGCTCATGTCCTCGCAAATTTCATGATAGATTTTGCCGAGGAAAGGAACCTGGCAAGGGAAGTCTCAGTCCCCCTGGCCTGGGTGATGTACATAGACAGAGCATCAGGCAAGAATTCTTTCGGAGCAGGAGTCATCCTCATCAACCCAAACGGTGATCGAATTGAGCAAGCCGTCGGGTTGTATTTCTACACCAAGAACAATAAAGCAAAATATGAAACACTCATCGATGAGTTAAGATTGGCAAAAGAATTGGGGGTGGAAGACATAAAGTACATGTGAATTCATTGGTAATAGCTTCCCAAGTGAAGAGTACCTTCGAGACACGAGATCGGGTTCTAAATAAGTATCTAGTGGTGGTGAAAAAAGACATTAGAAACTTCAGAACCTTCGATATCCAGCATATCACACGGGTAGAGAATGCAGAGGCTGATGAGATAGCGAAGTATGGACTCCCTTCAGGAGAAACCATTACAGAACTCTTTCATCCTGCGATTGAGGAAGGGGAGTTCATGGAGATTGATCAGCGTTCATCCTGGATGGATCCATTCATCCATTTCTTGTCCACCGGAGAGTATCATTCAAGCGTCGCCAATAAGAGGAGGTTCAAATTCAAGGAGGCACATTACTTCCTTCTTTCAGGGACCTTATACCGAAGAACATTCCTCTCACCACTGGCAAGATGTATCTCGGAGAAGAAATACATATCATATTAAAGGAGATTCACTCAAGGGAACATGGAAGTCACTCAGCAGGATGTACCCTAGAGAAGAGAATACTCAGGCAAGACAACTTCTGGCCAAAGATGAAACAAGATGCAAAACAATGTCAGGAGATGCTTTCAATGTCAGAAGTTTGCTCCCCTACAACTGAAACTTGATTTCTTTCAATTTCCACTCCTTGACTAGGGATGTTCACAAATAGTATAGTTCGTGAATAATTCGGGATTCGATTCGTGAAGATTCGATTAGAATTCATATTTTTCGAATTCGAATCCGAATCCGAATAATTTTATTCTTGTTCGAAAGATTCGCGAATAGTTCGCGAATACTAAAATATATAATTAAATAAAATTTATATACGTAATTAAATATTATATATAATTATATTTAACATTATATATAATTAAATATTATAAAATTTGAATTCAAATTCGAATTTGAATTTGAAGCCAAATTCAAATCCAATATTTCATGACGAATTCGAATCCGACACCGAATATTCGATCGAATCTGAATCTGAATCTTTGTATTCTATGTCAAATTTGGATTCGATTGAAGAGTTATTCGATTCAATTCGATTCGGTTCGGTTCGTGAACACCCCTATCCTTAACCCTTTGCAATTTGGGGGATGGAACTCCCCGGACATTTTCCGATAGTGAGCGGGCAGAGGAGATACATCCTAGTGATGATTGACTACTTCAGCAAGTGGATTGAGGCGAAGACATTGGTAAAGACAACAATCCAGATAGTAAAGAATTTCATCTGGAGAGAGATCTTTTGTCGGCATGGAATACTGATACAATCATCACTAATAACGGTCCCCAATTCTCTGACGATGAACTGAAGAGCTTCTGTCAACATATTGAGATTGAGCTCCGCTACTCCTAAGTTCACCATCCCATGAGTAATGGTCAAGTTGAGGCAGTAAACAAGTTGATCGTCAACCTGCTAAAAGAAGATATAAAATGTCAGAGGTAACTGGGTTGAACAACTCCCTTCCGTTCTTTGGGCTCTCCAGACCACTCCAACCTCAGCTACAGGGGAGACACCTTTCAAGCTGTAACACGGATCTAAAGCACTCATTCCAAGTAGGGAAATGAAAAGTGGATGAAAGAAAATGAAGATGATATGAGGTGCAGTCTAGATCTAATCGAGGAATTAAGAGATCTAGTCGAGGAATTAAGAGATCTAGTCGAGGAATTAAGAGATCTAGTCGAGGAATTAAGAGATCTAGTCGTCACTCGGCAGGAAGAGGTGAAAAGGAGAATGGCAAAACGCTTCGACAAAAATATCAGGGTAAAACAGTCTGTCACCAAAGACCTCGTAATGAAAAAGTTAGATGCGGCAAAAAAGAATGACCTTGGTAGGGAAGCTCAACCTCAACTGAGCAGGACCTTTCATCGTCAAAGAAGCGCTGAAAAATGAAGGTTATCGTCTGCAGACTTATGACGATGAAGACATCTCAAACAACTGGAGCGAAGATGACATGAAGAGATTCTTCCCTTGATCTTGAAACATATCCTTTACATTTCAACTTTCCATGTACCTTTTTTACTTACTCTACTATACAAACACATGGAGAGATATCTACGAAGCTTACTTGTATCCCCCTTGAATCGAGATCTCTGAATCCAATCTTGCGGAGGACTTTAAGCGGGTTACTTTTCCCTAGGGACCGTCGCCGGAACTTGTTTGAACCTCATTGAATTGAGATCATTGGGCGTAACACCCATCATAATCACAACTCAGCTAGAATTGAATCGCGGTTGTGTAGTGATCGTCTGATCCAATCTCTTATGTTGGTCTTCAAGTTTCTGGATCTCTCTGTTTGGTATCTGTCAATCCCTCGATCTTTTGTTGTAAGACCCACCACGATTGCTCTTGCTGGAATTGTTCGTGACTTGCATAAGTGGTCGGCTGATCAGGGTGATAAAACAGCTCTACCTCGCATCAACAGAGATATCGCCAATGCTAAGGGCCTTTCTGAGGGCAAGTTTCCGAAAAGAACATGGATGTCTTATACCCAACTGGATATCCTTTCTGAGGACAAGCATTGTCTAGTGCAGATGACTTATGCTTACCTGGATAATCCTTTTTGAGGACAAGCTCCACGGATGTCTTATGCCCAACTGGTTTCCCTTAGTGGTCTGGCCCACGAGATCCTTTTAGATCGACATACGAGGTGAGGAAGTGGCCCCTTTTGAATCATAAAGGCACCTCTTCAGATGTTCGCCTAACTCAGATGAGAAAACTACGATATCTCATATCTAATGTCTGAGGGTTTCGACACGGATAATCTCAATTAACATCACGGGTATTGCAAGTATGAAGATAAATTTTCATCTATGACAGGTGTCGAGGGATCATTGTCAAGGGTATTCGCGACATCCTATATCACAGCATAAATATCTCTCTAGGATGGTACTTTCGGGTATTCGATATTACTCTCCAACAGGGATTCAGTACGCCCAAAACATATCATTTCGAAAGAGAAAAGAATCTCGCAGTATCCTGGTTTTCGATATTCATACCATAAATTATTCAAAAAGATGTATCTCGCATTATCAGCGATAGAATACACAGCATCATGATCTTCGCTGGCTTCATCCATAGTAGATTGTTGGGTATTGGTTGTTTGGCGATTCGTTCTTAACTAATGTTAGAACTCTCCATCTGAAAAGTATTCTTCATCATTCCAAGAGTAAAATTATTTCTAACTCAAGGGACAGGTAAAGATCTCGCGGGTCTGTGTCCTCCAAGGGGTATTCGTCGGACGTATTACAGCAATGTCGGCATCTATAGTGGTCTTCGGTTTTCTATTACTGTTTGTTAACAAAAGTTTATCTTTAGTGAAGTCGTTGGACATAATTCTAGATGTCGCAAAATCTATCTGCATAGACTTACTCTGGGTCATTTCAAATTATGTGAGGTTCCTCTCATTCACCCTCAGGACGTCGCTGACACTCAACTATGGGAATTCGCATCGTCAAGATTGAGTTATGAGGAAATCTTGAAAAATTACTAAATGAAATTACTTGAGCGAAGTCGCGAGACATCAGGGTGTGAGCGAGTTGGTTTACAAGCTTAACTTCAAACGGATGTTCAGGACATACTCGCGCTCACAATTAAGGTATTCGCATAACATTCAAATAAAGCAAAAATAAAAGGTACTCGCATGCAAATACGACAGAACAAAATTCCATTTTCATTACTTTCTGAAAATCGTTACAAGTATAAAATTAGGTACTCGCGGTTACAAAAAATATCACTCGCGAGTACCCTAAAAATGAAAAGAAAATACAACTAATCCTCCGCAGACCACTGGCGTCATCTTCGTTATCGATGTTGTTGCTCGAGGATTCGCTTTCGCTATCTGCCTCGCTGCTCGAGGAAATTTTCAACTCAGCGCCCGGAACCTCTGGATAGAGTTCAGCATAAGTCATGCCAACGAACTCATCATCTATCATGCCCCTCTTTTCGAGCTCCAAAATGGTCTCGTCGGCAGAGGTCTGCAATAGCTTGTTGGTCTCTTTCAAGCATTTAGTGCTCTTCGGGTCGAAGGGATTCTCCTTTCTCTTCCTCAACAGCCGGCGCAATCTCTGCAGCAAAGAAGAACTCGCCGTCAGTAAAAGCAAAGATGAAAGAGCAGAGAACTCGCGGTACCTAGGTGATATCCTCACATCATTGTCCTTTCATAGCATGATGTTGTTCTCCTTCGTCTGCCGACGTTTTTCCAACAAATGCTTTATCTAGGCAGTGACGTGATGGTTAATTACATGGTTGTGCATCATGTGCCTTGCCGCCGTGTTCGGGAGATCATGAAGATCAATTTCTCGCAGCTCATTGACTTCCACTTTGTTATATAGCATGTGAAGGAATTCGAACACGTCTGGCGAGCTCTTATAAAAGGGGAGACGCGAACTCACCGAGAAGCGATGCATCTCGTCATCCCACAAGACCAGGGCCTTCTGAATCCAACACGCCCGCAGCAGCGTGAGGAAAGGGATGACTGGTTCTCGATGGCGAGAACCCCTCCTCAGTCTGAAGAGATCGCATCATCGGCAAAGCCGAGGACTCGCCAACATCCGGAGTCGCTTTCCTCTGCATATTCGAATATCGGCTTCTGCGAACTTTTCACGTCTCCTACTTAGCGATCTCCTCTGGATCAATCTCAGGATCCACATATCCTTCAGGGTGGTAAGGACAGTTGCCCGGGAGGACAAGGCTAGCTGCAACATAGGGAAAATATTAGATCTCGCGGCACCATGTATCAACAAATATTCGTCGACGTATTCTTACCCTCTGTGGGATCAAAGTTGGCGACTTCACCCATACGTGACATATAGTAGTTCACGTCCAACGGATTGTTGGCGATGAAGTCGGCGATCTCCATCTCAATCCTTGTGGGAACAGTGGTCACGAAGACCTTCTCAGTACTCGTTGAAGGCCTATAGACAAGGGGGTCGAGATCGCCTTTGAAGAAGGCAAAGTGTTGAACCCAATAATGAACCTTATTGGGGGCGTTCAGCACTCGCAACCCCCCGAAGAAGATAGTTCCATCCTTATTGGACCTGGCCGAAAATAGGCTTCGGAAGACTGTCATGCTCCACAAAACCCTCTCCAGCCGGAGGTACATGGCGAAAGAGGTCAGGACCAGTAGCGAGACGGAAACTATCTGGGCAGGTACAACCCCATAATGGTTGAACACCGCGGCGAGTTCAGGCCATAATGGGGGTCGCAAGCCAAAGTTGAAGTCGTCAAAAGGGATGGAGACTTCACCCTCTGGGGGTTCGTTGATGTCGCATGTTTGAATTGTTGAAACATTTAATATAATATCTTGATATATGATATTTATGCCCTAAAACAATGACATCTAGATGTCAGTCATATTCAAATGTCATTTGATGAAGTCAAGGACTTCTTATAAATTCCATACAACCAAAGGATATCTTTAGACAATAAAGTCAAACCAAACACAATGACATCTAATAACACAAGCATCTTAACAGTACTGACATATAAATGATATCGAACCAAACACATCTACATCTCATAAACTTAAATAAGATGCTCAGTTACCTTAATAAACCAAATAATTAAAGTTAAATAAAGACGCTTAGCATTTATTAAAATAGTAAAAAAACAACAAAAATGAGGAAGGAGACTACATAGTTACCATTTGTGAATAGCCCTTGATGAGACTAGGATAGTCAAATTTATCTTTCTTCTCAGCAGAGATCATATGATCATCCCTCTTATTTGAATCCCTATGAGATGAAATCCTGGGAGAACGGCTCAGTTTCTCTCTCGGCGAACTATCTCTATCCCTCCTCCCATTTCTACTCTGGCCGTGCTCTGCCCCGTCTTCTTCGGACAATGAGAAACTCCTAGAACTTCGTCTCCCATCCCCACTGCGTGAGCTGCGATCCCTATCTCGTTCCGTCCGCAACTCCTTGCCGGAAGAGCGTCGTCGGGAGCTACCGTCCACCTCGCGGCTCCGGCGCTGGAGCTCCGAAGAACGGGAATCCGGAGAGGGAGAGCGCCGGGATCCGCGGAGCTTGGCCTGGATGGTCTCTAACTGAGCTTGCTTCTCGGTCTTGCTGGGACTAGAAGCACGGACGAAGTTGGAGAAGGGGGAGGAGTACGAGGAGGAGGGTTTCGGAGGAAAGGGAACGGAGGAGGTGGTGGTGGAGAATCCGAGCCCTTGCTTGAAGCGTGCAGCGCCCTCACCCTTGCGAGTAAGCTCCTCGTAGTAGGCGGCGGCCTTGGCTTCCTCCATTGAAGGGAGCCGCTGCAAGAAATCGGAATTAAAACGAGAAGAGATTTGTTATGCGCTTAGAAGTGAAAGTGTTGTTATAGCACATCAAAAATGGGTGGGCGCTCCAATTAGCACCGTAGTTTTGGCTAATCGGCGCATTTTCATCTAATTTTTTGTGCATTTTGGAAATACATCTTGTACATGCATTTTTAGGAAAAGTGTTCAACACGAAAGTTGTAGATCTCGTCGAAATATACAACTTTCGTGTTGGACAATTTTCCTAAAAATGCATGTACAAGGCGTATTTTCAAAAGGCGCGAAAAATTAGGAGAAAGTGCGATGCGACTAGCCAAAACAGTGGTGCTAATAGCAGCGCCCTTAATTTTTTATTTTCTCTTGTTTTACCCGCACGCTGCCTGATAATGCTCAAAGCATCCGGGTGAGCGTCTAGTTTAGAACGTCTCTACCCGTTGCCCCCAGCAGGGGTATTTATAGGCGGAAACCTAAATCTCTGACGACCCGTTATTGGTGCTTTAACATACCTGTTATTGGTGCGTTAACAGACCCGTTAAGGTTCCGTTAAAGACCCGTCAATATTGCTAAATATATCTTAACATTCTCCTCCTATATTGTAGCAATTGTATCACATAACGGATTAAACAAAACAAATATTAGATAATGACAAAATGAGTTTCAGGTAAAACAACATGAGTTTTAGAGCAAACGTCTAAACTCAAACAGGTTCCAAACATGCAAAAGCAAAAGCAAGAACAAAAATCTGAAGCAAACTCAAAACTGATGACAGATCGGTCTACTCAAACAGCAGATCGTGGAAACTCAAAACGGGCTGGTCGTTCGTCGAACGGGCTGGCCGTTCGTCGAACGCACTTTGAGTTCGTCGAACGCGCTTTGATTCGAACACTTGTCAACACGCTCCATACAATATTCACAATACCTGTGGAGCATTCAGTTGACTCGACCCGATTCTAATAAATCGTAGGATTGGTCCTTTACTCATATCCAATATAAGTAAGGCCAACACCATTCTTCCTCCAACTTCTCCAAACACTCTTGTGTGTGACCCCATAGGCTCATATCGCGTTGGCAGTGAGACTAGATACTTGACCACTTTCAGATCACCATGGAAACACCAACAACAACAACAACCTATGACCATTATATCATCAGATTTGGAATGATATGATGAATAATTCTGATATCATGGCAGAAACAATAACTTCAGTATTCCTTTTTGGAATGATACCCAATTCAGCCTTTGAAAAGAAATAGTTATGTAAGTCATCAAGTTTGGAATGACTAACAACTAAACAATCTCAGGCTTTCATCAAGTAGCACCTGGAACACTTCAGTGTACTCAATCTAGATGCGTGAATGTAGGCAGACTCGGTTCTAAAATCTTAAACATAATATAGGTATTAAGTCCCACTAAATAGACTTTAATCTCATATCCCCCGATGTTTTAGATGTAAGAACCTTGCATAAGTCCTTGGTAAGGACAACTGCTACATTATCTTTTGATCTCACGTCTAAGAGGGAAATGATCCCTTGACTTGTGAGATAGGTCAACCAGGCATGTTTCATCCGTAGTTGCATTCGCTTACCATTGAACAGTGAATTAGTTGCAATGTTTTTTGTGGCTTGACTGTCATAAAATATCGAGATAGAGTTCATTGTTAGACTCGTCATTGGAATATCCATAACCAAATCTCTAACCCACTCTGCTTCTTCGGCAGCTGAAGCAAGAGCATAGAGTTCGGATTCCATAGAGGATAGTGTTATACACGTTTGCCTCTGAGATTTCCAAGCTACTGCGGCTCCTCCTAGGGTAAACACACATAACCACTATTGGACCTACTATCACCAATGTCTGAGCACCAGGAGGCGTCAGAATACCCTTCAAGCACAGGATGGTGTCCAATGTAACATAAAGCATACTGCTCAGTATACTTTAAGTATCGCATTAGCCTTTCCAAGGCGTCTCAGTGGTCCTTTCCAGGGTTACTAGTGAATCTACTCAACATGCCGACCGTAAAGGCTATGTCGGGTCTTGTGCAGGTAGTAACATACATTAGACTGCCAATAAGTTTGGAGTAATCCAACTGTTTAATAGGTGAACCGTCGTGAGGTTTCAGTATATTATTATAGTCATATGGAGTCTCAATCTTCCTGCACTTATCATAACCCCACTTCGCTAGTAGAGTTCTGATGTAGTAACACTGGTTGAGGGTGATACCCTTATCCGTAAAGTTCACTTCCATGCCTAGGATGGTTTTCACCACACCTAAATAAGTCATGCTAAATTTTGACTTCAAGGTAACCTTAACGTCTTCCACCTCAGACTGATCAGTACCCAGAATTAGCATGTCATCAACATACAAGCAGATTATAGCGACGGAATTTGGACTTGTCTGTATGTACAAACATTTATCTGAAAGGCTGGATTTAAAATTCAAGTCTTTTACGCAAGTGTCAAACTTCTCGTGACATAGCTTCGGTGCTTGCTTCAATCCGTAGAGTGACTTAATCAACTTACAGACCTTGGTTTCTAGTCCTTCTACGACGAACCCTTCAGGTTGGTGCATATAGATCTCCTCAGATAGATCTCCATTTAGAAATGCAATCTTAACGTCCATCTGATGAACGACGAAGCATTCAATAAATGCGATAGCGAGGAGAATCCTGATCGTTGCAATGTGACAAACAGGTGAGTATGTATCAAAGTAGTCTATTCCACTCACTTGAGTGAAGCCTTTGGCAACTAGACGTGCTTTGTACTTAACGATACTCCCATCTGGATTCAGTTTCTTCTTAAGAACCCACTTGCTCCTAATGGTTTTAGCTCCTTTGGGCAGGTCAACTAATGTCCAAGTTTGGTTCTCCATGAGAGAGTTCATCTCATCATCAATGGCTTCTCTCCATAACAGGGAATCCCTGGATCGCATCGCTTCCTTATAGGTGGATGGATCAGCTTCAACGTGGTAAGTCACAAAGTCTGTACCGAAGCTTTTAGGAACTCGTTCCCTATTAGATAGCCTAGTGGACTCTAGGGAACTACTGTGAACTGGCTCAGTGGCAGGGAGTCATAGTTCCGTCCCAACAAGGGTATCAGAACTGGTGTCTGGCAGACCTGGAAGAGTCAGGTTTTTATCTTTAAGAAACTTGTCCTCAAAGAACACAACATCTCTAGACTCAATGACCTAGTTGGTAGAGAGATCTAAAAATCTGTCTGCAGCACTATCCACCGCACATCCTAAGTAAACACAAGTGTTCATCTTAGGTCCTATCTTAGATCGCCTTATGTCAGGTATCCTAAAGTAGGTGATACAACCCCATGTTGTGAGATTATCAAATCTGGGCGGTCTCTTAAACCAATGCTCATACGGGGTTTGCTTTAATTTAGCATCAGGAACCATATTCGGGATATGATTTGACGCGAGGGCTTCTTCTCCCCAATAAGTCGCAGGCATACCGACATTCAACAACATAGAATTCAACATTTCTGTTAAAGTTCTATTTTATCGCTCGGCAATACCGTTGGACTGGGGCGAATAAGGGGCAGTGGTTTCAGGAATTATGTCATTGCTGGCAAGAAAATCCCTAGACTCACCCGAGACGTACTCGCCTCCTCGATCACTCCTAAGTCTTTTAATTTTCAAATCCAATTGATTTTCAACTTTTTTTTGAAAATTTGAAATTTTTCAAAAGCTTCATCTTTGGTTTTTAAGAGATAAATGTGAGTATATCTAGAGAAGTCGTCGATAAAAGTTATCAGGTACTTCCGACCACCACGTGTGACAAAACTTTTATAGTCACAAATGTCAGAGTGTATCAACTCTAGTAAACGTGTACTCCTAGACACCTGATTGAATGGTGTTCTAGTTATCTTAGTTTGAGCACGTATCTCACATTTGTCAAATTTAGTTTTAGCGTCTAAAGGTATGTTGTGAGTTTTAGCTAGCATAAGTAGTTTTCTATAGTTCACGTGCCCTAGTCTAGCATGTAAAGTCTTAGGATCTATGAGAGTTGAACTAACCTGATTGACTACTTCATTTGCTAGACTCAGCCTATACATCCCATTTAGAACGTACGCGCAACCAAAATAATGAGAGTTGACCATTAGGGTCACCCTACCACCACTAATGTTAAAAAGACATACCGGCATCGCTTAACAGACTAATTGAAATTAAATTAGCAGCTAATGTAGGAATGAATTTAACATCTTTCAAAATTAAATGCGTACCTGACGAGAGGAGTAGATCCACAGTCCCTATCTGGAGCACCTCAGCAGTGGCTCCATTTGCAACTGTAACTGTCTCAGAGACTGGAGTGGCATCCTTCAGCAGAACGGGATTGTTGCAGATGTGGCAGGTCGCCCCCGAGTTCAGCGACCAATCAGTACTGGCCTAACCTTTCCCAACCATGGAAACAAAGTGGGAGGGCGCAGTCTGATGGAGCATATGAGCTCTATTTTCAGGCTTTGGTGGGTTGGCATCAGGCTTCTTGGGTTGCCTGCAGTTAGAAGAGTAGTGACCCCACTTGCTGCAGTTGTAGCACTTGCCCTTGAACTTCTTGATCTTCTTGCTAGTGTCTACTACTGCGGGTGCACTGGAGGGGGTCGAGTCCGATCAAATTTAGGCTTCCTTTTTGGGTGTGTGATCATATTAGCAGTAGATTGCTGCTTGCTCACCACCTCCATCGCATGCCTAGTATGATTCTCATCCTCAATGCAAATAAACCGCTTGAGGTCTTTCAGACTGACTTGAGTCTTCTTTTGATACATCTCCGTCTTGAAAGAGTACCACGCTGAGGGGAACTTGAAGATGATGGCACCAGCAACGAACCCATCTGGCAGAGGGACGTTCTCACTGTTGAGATTGGCCACCAGATTCTCCAGGTCTGCAATCTGGGGTAGGATGTCTCTGTCCTCAGAGAAAGTGAATCCCATGAACTTGTCCACCAGATGCGTCTTGGACATATTCTCATCCTCTTTGACTGATCTTCCAGTGCATTCCAGATTTCCTTCGTAGTCTTTAATTTCCCAAAAGTCTCTGCTAGCGAATTGGAGAGACAATTGAGGAGATAATCACGACAGAAATCTTCAACGTTGATCCACTGAGTCTCGTCGTCTCCTCCTTTGAAATCTGTGAAATCAGTCTGCAGTGTATAAAAGACATTCAAATATTTCATACTGAACTGCGTGTTCCGCTTCCAGGCACTAAACTCAGAATGGGAGAACTTCTCTTGCTTGATTATCGGCACCGGAGAGGACACATTGCTCCCTTTCAACATCGTGTGACTCCGACGAATACGGCTGAAGCTGGAGTTACCTTAGACACCACCCACGGAGGCGAAGAAATGACGGCCAACAAATGGCGGCTGGCGCCGGCGCTACCCACTAACGTCGGGCGGTAACGGTAGCTAGCGCCAGGCGGTAGCGGTGGTCGTAACGTGCACGATAGCACACCTTCTTCCTCCTCGGCGTGTTGCTGCGGTGACGGCGGCGAGGCGAACTGCGGCAAAAGCCGCACTTGAGCAGTGCACTGGAGTGGAGCAGCAACTGTACCGGCACTCCACCGCACTGGACTTCTTCGACAGCAGCAACTTCTTCTCGCTTGGCGCAGGAGAACCGATCGGGAGTTCACACTCCACTTGGCAGCGCATGCACAGGAGAAGATGCACGCACAGGACCGGCTTCTTCATCGCAGGGAGACGAGCGGTGAACTGCTCTTCCTTGCGGGCGTTCTTCGCTAGGGATGGACTGGGATCGATCGGCGGGGACGACACAAAATTGTCGCCAGAACAACGATTCCTCCTTTGACGGGAGCGGTTAATGGAGATTCCAGTCGGCAACGAAGACGTCAGAAATGAAGGCTCGGTGGGACGATCTCCTTCGACTATCTGGAGAACGAAGGCTCGGCGGCGGCGACGGCGACCTCTGGCCTGGAGACGTGAACAGGAGAGAGGGCACAGCGACGGCGCACGCACGGGAGAAAACCGTAACCGCTCGGGAGCGAGAGGGGGGGGGGGGGGGCTAGGGTTCACACCGAAAATCTTTGAGAATGATAATGCTCAAAGCATCCGAGTGAGCGTCTATTTTGGAACGTCTCTACCCGTTGCCCCTAGCATGGGTATTTATCGGCGAAAACCTAAATCCCCGACGACCCGTTATGGGTGCTTTAACGGACCCGTTAGGGTTCCGTTAAAGACCCGTCAATATTATTAAATATACCTTAACACTGCCGCACTCTGCCCGCACACTGCCTGTAACATCCTCAGAACTTCTAGACCCCTTAACTTCAATTAGGGTGAGACAAGTGGTGAGTGTTGTGAGTTTGTGCTAGGTTGCAACCTTAGGACACATAGGGTTAGGTGAACTCACATGTGATCTCCTTAGGACTCAAGTCAACCTAAGTCAAACTAGCTCAACATGAACTCACACCTACAAATTGATTCCACCAATGGATTATAAACACTTAAAGGAACCCTATGGACCCAAAAGCCCCATCATGGGGTCAACAATTTGACCAATTTGACCAAAGTCAACCTTTCCCCAATTTTGGTCAAAATCACACATATTGGCCAAATTAGCTCAAGTAGGCCTTCCCCATGACTCAATCAACCTTTGGTAGTGTAATTGGACTCAAGACCATCACATTGGACCAGTCAAATCATCAATTGACCAAGTCAAACCCTAAAGTCAACCCTAGGTCAAAATTGGACTAAAATTGGGTATTTGAATAAATTAAGCCAAGCCATATGGGCTAAAGCCCTCAAGGCCAGCCCACTCTGAAGCCCACATGCACAATGACCACTGAATCCAACATGCAATGACATGCAAAGGGGTAGCATGGTCATTTTCCCCTTCCTCCATTAGAGACAAAGATGATTTTGAGGAATGGAGGCCATGTGGCCCTCCATTCCTCTGCCCAAAGCTTTCCCTGAGCCCCCACATCAATTCCCAGCCATTTTGTACTGACTAGGTGCCATGTGGTGGCTGGGAGGAGCATCCAAGGGAGAGGCCGAAAGTCCAACTATTCAAACTCCTATAACCAGCCCTCCCCAGCCATTTTAGATGTTTCCATCATCATCAGAGAGCTCCAAGGAGTCGAGCCAGTGCTTTGGAGTGAAGCAAACGGTGGAGAATCGAGATTTCTGGGAGGATCGCCGGAGCTCGCCGCCACCATGCCGCACCATCATAATACCAGCTGTCAGCCCTATTTCAGGCACGGTTTCTCCCCCTCTCCCTCTGTGCTAGATGTTAGATCCACCTAGGAGTGATATCGGGATCAATTGAGCCCGATCCCATACGAGCTAGAGGGAGATTTTCCGAGCTTTAGTTCTTGCTCGGGATCGCCAGAGAAGTCGTCTCCGGTGGCCGTCGTCGTCAAACGATGACCACCACCTCAACGGAGGTGGTGGAGGCGGTGGCCGGCGGTGGTAGGCAGGAGGTTGCCGGGAAAAGCCAATGGAAGTCGGCCTAGGCGGAATCAATCCCAGTTGTAGGCTAACGGGGACGATGACGGGATGCCGCCGGATCCGCGCCAGGATTCGTGCAAATGATTTATTATATGCTTATATTAATATTCATATTAAATGATTCATTTTGTCACACTTTTATATGATTATTCATGCCCGATTTTAAGGCCCTTAGATGCCTTTTTAGGAAAAATTGCCTGAGATGGATTTTGTAGGCCTTGATGTCTACTTTCATTTGGAAGTATAATCGGACCATTTGAATCATTGTAAGACCCACAACACTCAATTTAGTGAGGCTGGTCAAAATAGAAATCAGGATTTAAAATGTGTATTTATCCTAAATGGTAGGTCTGATGGACTTGCAATTTTGGCCAGGCATGCAAGTGACCTATACCTATCTTAGGTTCAAAAATCAGATTTCTAGGAAATTAGTTTTCTAAGGTTTTATTCAGAACATGGAAAATCAAATAAATGGAATTTTTAGAGTTGTATAACTCCAAATGACCCCAAATTTGGGTGTCACCCTTATTAGGTCATCATTAGACCATGGTTAAACTTTGAGAGCAATTGGACCTCGTCATGTGGGGTAATTCCTCTTGCATGTTTTTGTCTAATAAGTGATATGGTGTGCCAGTAGCAAAAAGGGACATTTTGTATACTTAGCATAAATGGCTTAGTGATAGCTTCTGGAACCTTGGTCATACCTTTTTTATGACATAATACATTACTCCAAGAAAAATTAGGATTTTTGGGATAAAAAAATCCTAAGTAATTGATAAAATTGAATTATGTCATAATTATGTATTAATGAAATGTTTAAGACAAAAACCTTGCGGAAAAATATGAAACTTTGAGGAATACCTTGTAACATCAACTAGAACCTCTGGAAATTTTGTAGGAATTTTTAGAGATTATTTCCTTAGAAATCATGGAAATTATCATATGTTGCATTTTTGAATAACTGAAATTTTATTGATGAAAAATATTGGGAAAATTTTGAAACCCTGGAAAATCATGTGGAATTTAGTTATGAACCTCTGAGATTTTTGGTAGATTTTTGGATGGATAATACCTGGTGAAATTTCATATATTTAGTTTGTCACACTTCTTAATTTACGAAATAATTAAGGTGAAAAATCACTGGATAATTATGAAACTCTGGATAAGATGTTTTTAGGCTAATATTATACTACTGTAATTTTACCAGAATTTATTGTGACATGTAGATGGTAGATGTAGTGTATTCCCTTATTGGCACACCATTTGTATTAAATGGTAATTATGGATAAATACTCCTTGGAATATTATGAAACTTAGGCACTGAAGTTTTTAGGTCAATATTGTACTACTGTAATTTTCTCAGAATTTTAGGATGTCAAGATCTAGTACTTGTTGTACAAAGTCATTTTGTCCCCCTTTTAATGATAAATAGAAATAATGGGTTTAAATTTGCTGGAAAATTATGATCATCTGGAATTAATGTTTTTATGTTATTATAGGGCCACTGTAATGTTCTCAGAATTTTAGGAAGTCAAGATCTGGTACTTGATGTACAAAGTTATTTTGTCACCGTTTTATGATAAATAGAAATTGTGGGTTTAAATTTGTTGGAAAATTATGATCTTTTGGAATTAGTGTTTTTATGGCATTATAGTGCCACTGTAATTTTACCAGAATTTTAGGAAGTCAATATCTAGTACTTGTTGCACAAAGTCATTTTGTCCCCCTTTTAATGATAAATAGAAATTATGGGTTTAAATTTGCTGGAAAATTATGATCTTCTGGAATTAATGTTTGTATGTCATTATAGGGCCACTGTAATTTTCTCAAAATTTTAGGGAGTCACAATCTTGTACTTGATGTGTAAAGTTATATTTTCATTCATTTATTGAAAATTGGAAATCATGATTATATAACTGCTGGAAAATTATGAAACAATGGGAATCTTATTATTATGTCAAATATCACCTCTGGAATAATATTTAGCAAGTTTGAATTCACTAACCTGATATCTCCTTCACATTTTAGATTGAGATTATTAATTAATGAATTTTTATAGAGGTCAAAATTATATGAAACATGCTTAGATTCTGATCATCCCTTATTATATCCATTATGAACTTATGATAAAAATTAGACGTCATTTGGAAGTGATTTGACCTAGGTTCCAACATAGGAATCAAAGTTAGTTATATGTCATGGTCTGCGGATAGTGAAAACTCAATATGATGATTAGGACATCAAGATCACATAGGAAATCAGTGAAATTTGGATCATAACAAGATATGAGTGTAGACCACTTAGAGGCATTGTTGTATCAAGTAGTACGCGGATACCCTGTGTGTTCTTAGGGGCGTATGTAAGGTCTAGGTTGGGTGGTGTCACACAAGCCTAGAAGTGGACAACCCGGTCTACTGCCCTGTTTGCCTCAACAGGGTACCTGAGCGGAGACTCGAATAGAGGGCTAGAGGTGGTTCTTACCAGATAGTACGCGGATACCTTGTGTGTTCTTAGGGGCGTACGTAAGGTCCAGGTTGGGTGGTGTTACACAAACCTAGAAGTGGACAACCCGGTCCACTGCCCTGTTTGCCTCAACTGGGTACCTGAGTTGACACACTCGAACAGAAAGAACTATTAAAGGTCTGTGATCACAGAGTCGTGTGTGTGAGTTGCATCATTGCATTGCACATCATAGCATAGCATAGTATCCTGGTAGACCCTTATCATATAAATTAGTATGGGCTCTTTTATTTGATAAGTTATAATTCCGGAAATCTTAACTTATAAGTTGTATGGGCATTCATATAAGTTAAGGTACTCATGTGATGGTAGTGTAGAATAGCTTACTTGTTTACTTACTACTTGTGTCTTACTACTTTACATACTGCTTTAATTACTGCTCATACACACTGCTAGCTAGAAGTATTACATTTTTTACTTTATATACTTGCTAGCGTAGAATTCTTGTCACCTGCCTTGTTTCTTTTACCCCTTGTTTTTCCTCCGCTTCGTCCTCCCGCACGGTGCCTAGGAGTCGCGGGGGGGGGGGGCACAAAATCGGCTTAGTCTTTATGACTAATGGTCGGTTGTGACCGTAGGTGCCCAAGGTGATGGAGCCCCAGCTAGAAGAGGAGACAGGACCTGAGGAGCAGATGTCTCGCATTACTTCTACTACATTCGAGAGTTTGTTTAGCTTCCGCATAGATGTAGTGAGAGAGAGAGTTTTTGTACTTTACTTGGATATGTACCGGGCTTAAGCCCTTTCTCTCCTTTACTTGTTGTACTCATTGATGTAATTTTTATATTTTGTTGTATAAATGTGTGATTGTGGACATTCTTTTGTTTATTTTCCTTCTTAGCTCTTATTGGCCTGTTGATCGTTCTTGCCGGCAGGATCGACATCTTGCGGAGGCAGCTAACTTGGGTGTTAGTGTCACCGTTAGGGGTGCAACTCGGATCGGTTCGGTTCGGTTCCACCCAAAACCAATAACCGACCCATGTATGTTCGGTTCCAAACTTTTGGAACCGGAACCGACCCACGGTCCTAAAGTATAGAACCGGATCCGAACCGCTTGCTTCGGTTCGGTTCCGGTTCGGTTCTCGGTTCTACCTGTCTCAAAATAATTAAAAAAATGTCTCTTTCAACTCATGATTATTTGTAATATAACTATCAATGTCTTAAAATAATTGTATCATGATTCTCTATAATATTGAAGTCATACAACTACATGAGTACAATACCTATTCTCTTTAGTCATACGACAATATTCTCAATTATTTTTTCGTATCAAGTGATATGACTATAATAGTTGTTTCAAAATATTTTTTTTTAGCATTGATATTCGGTTCTCGGGTCGGTTCTGGGTACCCGACCCTTGGAACCAGGAACCGAACCAAATTATCGGTTCTGGTATTATGAGAACCGGACCCGGACCGAGCCTATTTGGAACCGACCCAAATCATTCGGTTCGGTTCGGTTCCGGTCCGGTTCTCGGTTCTTCGGTTATTTTTGCACACCCATAGTCACCGTAAGGCGGCGGTTCTGGGCATAAGATCTGGAAGCTCTCCAGGTGCGGGAAAGGGATCTTACAATTGGTATCAAAGCGCAAACGATCCAACGAGAAAGAAGTCCACAAACCCTGGGACACCCCCGCTCGAGTTAGTTTGAGGACAAACTAGCAGCGGAAGCAGTGGTGTGCCCATGTGTAAAAATCACACAAAATAGTCCATTAATCATTGAGTTAGGCCAACCCAACTAGGACATCGTTCTAGTCTGACGCACCAAGGCGATTGTATAACATACACTAATCCAAGTTTGACCTCAGGTATAGACTGGTTAAGACATTATGATACCCAGAGTGAATTTCAGGACCAGGGAGATAATCCTCTGTTTGGCCCATGGTTGCGGGCACCTTCTTCGACATCAAGATTTTCCTCCATCAGGGAGACGTTCGGATCCAATTTTTCTCTCACCACCGACTTCATCAGCTACCCCCACTCACAGACCTTCCACTTCTCCCCCTGTCATTCTGATTCTGCTCATTCTCGTGCGACCACTACTTCAAGCCTCTCCACTTCACAGAGCCCTACCACTACCTCTTCCTCTTGTCTCCATTCGCACTACAACCTCCATGCTTCTCCCGCTGATCATTCTTTCTCTTCTCTGACTATCTTCCATCCACCTCCATCCCCTATTCCTCTTGTGTATTTCCCGGAGGACTCACGTATCCCTTCTCTACCCACTCTCAGCACATTCATTTTCGTACTCGTTGAGGCTTTTCTCGGATCAACCTCCTCTCATCCGTCCTCTTGGGTATTTGGGGACAATAGTTTTTTGTGTTCCTTGCATGCTTCCTCTGCCCCTCCTTTGTGGATTCGGCAGCCACTTGCCATGTCAGTGGTTTTACGTGATGCCGATATGAGAGGGTCTCGTCGGGTCATCCGCCCAGGGGTCGTGGGTCCTCCGCTTGGGGGGTGCCTATAACGTAAAAGATTGGCTTCTGATCTTTTGGATTGTGACATTCCTCATGTGAATAAGAAGTGGAAGAGTATTGCACTCACTCAGGACTTTACTTCATTATGAAAACATTATGTTGAAACTGTCAGGGGTTGGGGGGAATCTATATAGTTCGTCATTTGGGTGAGTGATACGGTCATATTTATCAAATTATAGTTGAGATTCCTATTTAAATTCGCTTCAATTTAATGTATAAACTCATTGTTTTCATACTCATTCTCATCATAATAGTTATTTGCTCACATTCAATGAAGTTTTAACTTAAACATATGCATCAAAGTGTATTCAGGTTGAGAAATGCAGAATTTAAGGAAAGTGGACTCTACACGGCCAGACACACGACCACGAACACGACCGTGTCAATATATACGGCCTTCTACACGGTTGGATGATGTGCCATGCTCAGAGAATTTAGTCAACAAAAAAAACAGAGAAAGTCACGGCCAGACACACGGCCACGGACACGGTCGCGTCGCTGGAAAGCTCATCTACGAGCACGGCTTCATACACGGGCGTGTGAATGGATGTGTCCAGCAACACGACTACACATCTTCGACCTAACCGTTCCCCATCATTATACACGGCTACTGACACGACCGTGTGCACGGTCGTGTGCGACTATTTTCTTTCCTTTTCCAACACCAACTATAAAATGGATGGAAGTTCTTGAAGAAGGGGGTTTTGCTTTTGGCTGGAGTTTTCTGGAGTTTGAAGATCGTGAAGGAAGAAGAGCAAAAGGGATTCTTAGTATGTTCCTTTATTTTGATTTCGTGTTTGAACTTTATTTTTGTTTAGAAAAGATGATGTGGAACTAATCTCTTTTTAGCGTTGGGATGTAAGAACCATAGTTTGATGTTGTAAATGATTTGAATGCTCTCTTTTTAATCTCTCAATCTGTACAACCCCGATATTCACAAGGAGATGAGCAGAGATTGAGGGGTCAACAGGCGAGGGAAGTAACAAGGAGGGCGAGCCAGAGGCCATCAAAGGGCCCGCTCGCAGGAGGCAGGCGAGCAAGCCTCTTGGCAGCCGCTCGCATGAGACAAGCGAGTCGGTTTCCCGGTGGATGCCCGCAGGGAGCGGGCGAGCTGGGCTCCCGCCATCAGCTCGCAAGAAGGCATGCGAGTCAGGATCGCGAGAGGAAGACTCGGGTGCGGCTCGCCCAGCAAGGGCCCAGGGATGTTTTTACCCAAAATCCCCTGGTGGTCTGCAGTTAGCCCCTCCAAACAGCGGAGTTTGGCTGTTGGCAGACCATTTTGGGCTGCGTATAGTAAGAGTGTAAGGTGGGATTCCGCTATTGGCAGACCAGACTTAAAAAACTATAAATAGGCCTTGAAGGGCACCTTTGGAGAGGAGTCAGATCAGAGCATTCTGAACTTCCTTCTCCCTAGGTTTCCTTGGCTCAGCTCTCTAGCTCTCCAAGGTGCACAGTCTCAGCTTTGGCTTGGGAGGGGAAGCTCTCAAAGATCTTCCGGGTTTGTGGTGGGACCTCCTCGCTGTGACTAAGGTCTAAGTCTAGTTCTGAATCTCCAGTCCGCTCCTTCTGAGGGATCAGTAAGGGCTAGCTGCCCCTCAACTTGTTGAGGGCTCGAGCTTCACAAGAGACCAAGAAATTGGTTTCAGCATTTTGGTGCGGTGAGCGTGGAGTGTTGCTAGTCCAAGGAAGTTCCAAGGAAGGGACATGGCAGGAGATGAAGAGCAGGGCGAGGAGTTTTGCGGGTCACCCCCGGTGGTGACGCCAAGGATGTTCTCGGACTTCAGGAGGGAAGTCCTCGACACCCTCGGATTCACCGTCGCAGCGTTGCGAAGCGAATTCGCGACACCGGCGCCTCAGGCGTTCCCTCCTCCAGCAGCGGTTGACGAGAATGCCCCGGGAGGAAGGGCTGGAAAGGAAGTGGCCGGGGGGTCAGTGCAAGACCTGGAGGGGCGAGTGCTGTTTGCCAGCCCGTCGAACGTGATTCTGGCGAGCGCGGTGTCGGCGAGCACGGTGCAGGGGAGCGTGGCGCAGGCGAGCTGTAACACCCTCATCCGTTCGGGAGCATATAACAGAGGGTCCGGCCGGGGCCCCACGCCATATACTACAAAACAAACGGAAACGTCACTATTTGAAATATCGAACGACACTATACAACGATGCCTAACTCAGAGCATTCAATGCGGAAGCTGAAAAGAGACAAGATGAACCCCAAAACCCGTACCCGGGTATGTCCACTTTTACTAAAATAGGAATAAATGTTTTACAACACAAAATTTAGGCACAACGGCCTTACAATTTACCAACATCGGCGCGCAGGCCGGCCATACATGAAAAACAAAAGGAACATCCAAAAGGCCTTCAAGGGCCGCAGCAGCACAAGGGCTTCATCCCGCTATGAGCCCGCTATGTTCCCGCTCGGTCCAGCACCTGTACAACAAGCCCACCAAAAACGGTGGCAAAACAGGGCAACGGTCAGCTAAAGCTGACCAAAATATAACGACCCCACCCCTTCGAGGGGGTGGCAGTTCTACACATCCCTGCAAAACAACCTCAGCAACATATATATATAAGAGTGCGACTAGCAAAGCCCACAACAGTTCATACATATGCAACAATCACAAACGTGGGAATGACCTCCACGTCCCGTGCTCTCAGGCACTCTTTGGTGTACTCCGCCTTCCACCACCATCCACTCTTGATGGCTTCTGCCCTTCGAGGCTAAAGTCGGTGGCCCGAATACCAGGGCTCCCCCGTACTTTAAATGTGAACATCCCGTAGTCCGAAGACTCTTTCCCATTGCTTCCCGACATGCTGTACGAGACTCACTAATCAGGTGCTGCAATGGTGCGGTTTCAGGTTCGCCAAATGCCCGTTGTTCACAGCTCTCGTTGTACAACACGAAGAGCGGGTATGACGTCCCCTCAGCCCAGGTATTCTCAATTAGCCGGCTCTACGGGCCGCTAAGTCATCCACCAGGACACCCTCACAGGTCGGGCACACAGGCCTCAGGTCCTCTCAACAGGTGGGCACGACAACATCACCAGAATCAAGTCTGGGAGCTGTCGCCTGGCGATATCCAATATCACCAGCGACAGTGAACGTAACTCCATTTTGGCTTCTAGCTGTGGGTGCTTCCCGGGGCACACCCCCAGACATTGCTGCACATGCAGTAGCACTCCCACTGCCTCAGAAAGCACAAAATCACTAGAACCAAGTCTGGGAGCTGTCGCCTGGCGATAGTCAATATCGCCAGCGACAGTGAGCAGAACTCCTTTTCTGCTTCTAACTTCGGGTGCTTCTCGGGGCACACCCCCAGGCGTTGCTGCGCATGCAGTAGCACTCTCTAGTCCTACGAAGCAGGATATCAACACGGGGTTTTCCCCCGGCATGCACAATATCAAAAAGCATCACCAATCCGGACGAACCGTCTCGGATGGGCTTCACACAGCGCGCCTACGTCCATTTCATGCATGGACTCTACATGTATGCAAGATTTGACGGGGATAACACGAATCGACCCGTCGGAGGCCACGACCTCACCCCTTTGGGTAGGGGCCTCAACAATGCAAGGAATGGACTAGAACATGTCCAAATGAGGGTAGAAGTGATCGTTACCCTTAAACGCCGCTTCGAAGCCATGGCTTGACTTTTGGCACGGATGGAAAGGAGCGCCTTGCCCTCCTCTACGCGTAGCCACCAACGATGAGGGATTCTGATGAGTGTAGATCCACTAAACCCAAGCCCTAGGGTTTAGAAGCCATATTCATCTCCTTCTCCAAAGCTTCTCTCTCTCCAAAATAAAACCCTTAAGAGAATAAGGAATAAAGGGGGGTTTTCGGCCACCCTATGCAGCCACCGAACCTCCTCAGTCCAAAACAGCCCCCAAAGTCAAAGTGCCATAAATGCCCACGATTTCGGCTGCAAAGTACAATTTGGCGCTGTCGCCGGGCGACAGCGCTATCGCCTGGCGACAGCTCTAAGGAACCAACTCCGACCAGTCAACGCCACTGCTTTGAACAGTGCATGACACGTGTCACGGTGTCGCCGGCGTTAGACTTGCCGTCGCGCGATAGCCTCTCGACAGAGGCCTTCTTGCCAGAACGTTATCGCCGGGCGACAGCCGCTGTCGCCGGCGATAACTCTGGATTCCAGAAATCCAACTTTCTGAATCTTACAACCCTCCCCTCCTTATAAAATTTCGTCCCGAAATTTGTAAAAACAGGCATATATAAATATATATCCAAAAAGGTCTTTACATAAAGGGAAAAAAAAGATAAACGTCACCGAAACAGCTCGGGGAACTCCTCCATCATGGTCTGCTCACGCTCCCATGAGAGTTCCTCGCGACCGCAGTTGTCCCAACAGACCTTTACCATATGGATCGCCCTGTTCCGCAACTGACGCACCTCAGCATCCTCGATGCTAACGGGCCTGACCACCGTCTTAAGCCCATTATCCACGGGCACCTGATCCGCCGCGACCACATGCGTAGGCTCTTGCACTGCCTTTCGCAACACGGAGATGTGGAATACATCGTGCAGCCCGCTCAGTTCCGCCGATAGTGCAAGCCTATAAGCCGCCTCGCCGACGCGCTCGATGATCTCAAACGGTCCAAGGTATCTCGGACTCAGCTTTTTCAAGCGTCGAATCCTGGATACACCCTTGAACGACCTGATCTTCAAGTAAACCCAATTGCCAACGGCGAACTGGACGTCGCGGTGCTTCGCATTATAGTACTTCGCCTGCCTATCCTGCGCAACCAAAAGCCTCTCTCGGATCATGCGTACCGTCGAAGTCGCCTCTTCGACATCTTTCCTCTTGAAGAGCTTCGTCTCACCCGTTTCCGCCCAAGCTAAGGGAGTGCGGCACTTCCTTCCATAGAGGGCCTCGAAAGGCGCCATTTGAATACTCGCCTGGTAGCTGTTATTGTACGCGAACTCAACAAGGAAGAGGTGATCTTCCCACCCCTTGCCGAAATCCAGGACGCACATCCGGAGCATGTCCTCCATCGTCCTGTCGGTATGCTCAGTTTGGCCATCCGTCTGAGGATGAAAGGTCGTGCTAAACTGCAACTTCGTACCCAATAGACGGTTGACTAGCCTCCAGTCACTCGAAGTAAAGCCTCCATCTCGATCACTGACGATGCTACGGGGCACCCCGTGCAGTCGTACTACTGTATCAACATATAGCTTTGCCAACTTCTCCACCGAGTCATCCCTCCGGTTGGGGATAAAGTGCGCCACCTTCGTCAGCCGGTCTACGACTACCCAGATGGAATCGTTCCCGCTCTGCGACCTCGGCAGCCCATGCACGAAATACATGGAAACGTCATCGAATTTCCACTCTGGAACCGGTAATGACTTCAAAAAGCTACCGGGCTTCTGACATTCCGCCTTCACTAGCGCACAAGTGTGGCACTTGGCCACATAGTGAGCGATATTCCTCTTCATACCCGGCCACCAGAAAAGGACCTTCATGTCCTTGAACATCTTCGTGCTCCCCGGATGAACTGAATACCTGGTACGATGCGCCTTGTACATCAACTCATTGCGCAGCTCACCCACCTTGGGGACGCACAAACGGTCGCCTCTCCACAGCAACCCGTCACGCACCTGAAACTGGGCATCCGGCCCACCACCAGCCTCCTCCGCATAGCGCTTTAAACTCGGATCGAGTTCCCAAGCCTGGCGGACTCTATCTGCGAGGTCGTACTGCACCTCAGTCCAACTCAAACAGGCACCGGTACTGCTCCGCTTCTCTACGCAAGAAATACCCAAGGCCTCCAGGTCACGTATCAGGTGCTCATCATGCATCTGAATCCAGTTGGCCTGTGCTGGAGCCCTGCGACTGAGCGCATCTGCGACAACATTCCCCTTCCCGGGAGTATAGTGGATCTCGAAGGTGTAGTCCCCAAGGAACTCCATCCACCTCTGCTGCCGCATATTCAGCCCCTTTTGCGTCAGAAGGTACTTCAGGCTCTTATGGTCCGTGAAGATGTCGATCTTCAAGCCATACACATAATGCCGCCAAAGCTTCAGGGCAAATATCACGGCCGCCAACTCCAAGTCGTGGACCGGATAGTTCCGCTCGTGCACCTTCAGCTGGCGAGAGCCGTACGCTATTACCTTGCCATGTTGCTGCAGAACACAGCCAAGGCCGCTCCCAGAAGCGTCGGTGTAGATCTCGTAGCCTTCCGTGCCGCAAGACAAATATAAGATCGGAGCCGTGGTAAGCCGCCGCTTCAACTCCTCGAAAGCCTGCGAACACGCGGGCGTCCAAATAAACTCCTGCATTTTCCGAGTCAGCGTCGTAAGAGGCAACGCGATCTGTGAGAAGTTCTCCACGAAGCGCCTGTAATAGCCGGCCAGCCCAAGAAATCTACGGACCTCCGCTACAGTAGAAAGAACAGGCCACTCCCTGATGGCCGCAACCTTCACCGGATCTACCGCCACACCCTCTCCACTAACCACATGGCCTAAGAACGCCACGGAAGGTAGCTAGAACTCGCACTTCGAGAACTTGGCATACAGCTGGTTCCTCCTCAGAACCTCCAAGACTACTCGCAGGTGATCACCGTGCTCCTCCTCGGACTGAGAGTAGACTAGTATGTCGTCAAGGAAGACGACCACAAACCGGTCGAGGTACTCTCGGAAAGTCTGGTGCATCAAGTCCATAAACACCGAAGGCGCATTAGACAGCCCAAACGGCATCACGGTGAACTCATACTGCCCGTACCTGGTATTGAAGGCAGTCTTCGGGATGTCGCACTCCCTGATCCGCACCTGATAATATCCGGACTTCAAGTCCAGCTTCGAGTATACTGTCGAACCAACGAGCTGGTCGAACAAGTCGTCTATCCTCGGAAGAGGATACTTGTTCTTCTCGGTCAGCTTGTTCAGCTCCCGATAATCGATGCAAAGCCGCAGGCTACCGTCCTTCTTTTTGACAAAGAGGACCGGTGCACTCCAAGGTGAGGAACTCGGACGCACGTAGCCCTGCTCAAGCAGCTCCTGCAACTGCAGCTTCAACTCCGCCAACTCCTTCGGAGCCATACGATATGGCGAGCGGGCCACAGGATTAGCGCCTGGCACCAACTCAATCGTGAAATCTATCTCCCGCTGCGGTGGAGCACCGGGGAGATCGCTCGGGAACACATCGGGAAATTCTGAAACTACCGGAACATCCGCTAGGCTGGGCCTCGGCGTTGAAGCCTCCACTAGAGCAAAGAATAACTCTGCTCTCTGTCGCACTGCCTTGGACACCTGGAGAGCAGACATCAGCATCTTGCTCGATCCACGCATGCCCGCAAAGACCGTCTCACGATTGGCACACTGCCCAAACCTCACCTCCTTGGTGGTGCAATCGATGCACGCACGCTGTTCCGACAGCCAGTCCATGCCAAAGATTACATCGAACTCAACCAGAGGGAGTAACGATACTTTCAGGTCATACTCCTGACTTCCAACTAGAACTTTCACGCAGCAACTCCTCTCCACACGCATCGAATATCCATTCGGCAGTAGGACCTCCAGTCCATCTGCAGAAGCAATCGATGACGCTCCAATACGTTGGACGAAGTCCGACGATAAGAAGGAGTGCGAAGCTCCAGTATCGAAAAGCGCTCTCGCGGGAACGCCTAAAACATAAACAAAGTCTACGCCGCCAAACAAGGTTAGCATGAACACTAAAACAAGTATATAAAACAGTAAAGACTGTATCTTAAATTATACTTGTCACGACGTCCTTGGCTTTGATAGCCTCCTGCTGACCGAGGCTGAAGACTCTGGGCTGCGGGAGAGCCATACAGGAGGTCGTGGACTCAACCGCCTTTGCCTTCTCAGAATAAGGTGGCCCAGTCTTCTTCTCTGACCTTGGAAGCCCACTGCGGCAATCCCGAGAGAAATGGCCAGGCTTGCCACAAGTGAAACAAATAAGAGGGCCACGTCCAAACGACGCGCCCGAAGCAGAGGGAGCTGGCCCAGATAATCGAGCCTTCTTCCAGCGATTCAACCTCCGCAACTTCGCCGCACTCGGCGCCTTGCCCTCCGGCACTGCCTTGACCACAGCCACCTTGCCCTTCTCCCTGAGCATGTCCTGCTCAAGCGCTCGGGCTGAACCAACGAGGGTCATGAAACCCTGCGTCAACGGCCCTGTCAGAAGGTACCGCAACTCACTACGCAAGCCACCGTAGAACCTGTTCACCCTTCTCCCCTCGTCATCGAAAGAAGTTCCAGCGTAACGCCCGAGGCGGGTGAACTCGTACAGGTAGTCATCAACCAGTCAATCACCCTGCATCAGAGCCAGGAACTGGTTTTCCATCGCGATCTGCTGCGACGGAGGCACATACCTTGCTAGGAAGATTTTCGAGAACTCTTCCATCCGCACATCAACCAGTCGCCTTCCCGCAAACTGGCGCCTCTCTACCTCATCCCACCACCGCCTGGCTTCCTTTTCCAACAAGAAAGTAGCGAAGATCACTTTCTGCGCTTCATCCGACTGTGTCGCTGTCAGAATTCGCTCCACGTGCGACAGCCAGTCCTAGGCCTCAGCTGGGGATTCAACCCCGGTAAACGGAGGAGGTCGGAATCCCAGGAAGTGCTTCAGTTGATGCTCAGCAGCACGCCTCACGGGGACCTGCTCCACTCTTAGTGGCTCTGGGGCCACTTCCTGCACCGGCGGTTGACCTTGCCTTTCAGGCTGGCCATTCAACGCAGCTAGAATGACTTCTATAACTAGCCGAACCATCTCAGCAGACGGAGGTGTAGGAGCCTGAGCAGACCCGCTACTCTCAACCACGTCACGGGGACGCGACGGTCCCGCTGCACTTCGAGTGCCCTACACGAGTGCAACACACAGTTAGGCGACAACACAGTCGCAACTAGCAACAAAAGGAACACTCAGGTTCCAAAATCATGCAATAATTGTTGGTTTGTTGTTACATTTTATTCCTAAGTGGACATTTTTGGGTTTATTTTACGTCTCGACGGTAGCGCACACACGTGCTCACCACCCCTTAAAAGAATTCGTCCACGAATTCCTTAGAAGGATACGGAACCCTAGAAGCTGATACCAATTTGTAACACCCCCATCCGTTCGGGAGCATATAACAGAGGGTCCGGCCGGGGCCCCACGTCATATACTACAAAACAAACGGGAACGTCACTATTTGAAATATCGAACGACACTATACAACGATGCCTAACTCAGAGCATTCTATGCGGAAGCTGAAAAGAGACAAGATGAACCCCAAATCCCGTACCCGGGCATGTCCACTTTTACTAAAATAGGAATAAATGTTTTACGACACAAAATTTAGGCACGACGGCCTTACAATTTACCAACATCGGCGCGCAGGCCGGCCATACATGAAAAATAAAAGGAACATCTAATAGGCCTTCAAGGGCCGCAGCAGCACAAGGGCTTCAGCCCGCTATGAGCCCGCTATGTTCCCGCTCGGTCCAGCACCTGTACAACAAGCCCACCAAAAACGGTGGCAAAACAGGGCAACGGTCAGCTAAAGCTGACCAAAATATAACGACCCCACCCCTTCGAGGGGGTGGCTGTTCTACACATCCCTGCAAAACAACCTCAGCAGCATATATATATAAGAGTGCGACTAGCAAAGCCCACAACAGTTCATACATATGCAACAATCACAAACGTGGGAATGGCCTCCACGTCCCGTGCTCTTAGGCACTCTTTGGTGTACTCCGCCTTCCACCACCATCCACTCTTGATGGCTTCTGCCCTTCGAGGCTAAAGTCGGTGGCCCGAATACCAGGGCTCCCCCGTACTTTAAATATGAACATCCCATAGTCCGAAGACTCTTTCCCATTGCTTCCCGACATGCTGTACGAGACTCACTAATCAGGTGCTGCAATGGTGCGGTTTCAGGTTCGCCAAATGCCCGTTGTTCACAGCTCTCGTTGTACAACACGAAGAGCGGGTATGGCGTCCCCTCAGCCCAGGTATTCTCAATTAGCCGGCTCTACGGGCCGTTAAGTCATCTACCAGGACACCCTCACAGGTCGGGCACACAGGCCTCAGGTCCTCTCAACAGGTGGGCACGACAACATCACCAGAATCAAGTCTGGGAGCTGTCGCCTGGCGATATCCAATATTGCTAGCGACAGTGAACGGAACTCCATTTTGGCTTCTAGCTGTGGGTGCTTCCTAGGGCACACCCCCAGGCATTGCTGCACATGCAGTAGCACTCCCACTGCCTCAGAACGCACAAAATCACCAGAACCAAGTCTGGGAGCTGTCGCCTGGCGATAGTCAATATCGCCAGCGACAGTGAGCAGAACTCCTTTTCTGCTTCTAACTTCGGGTGCTTCCCGGGGCACACCCCCAGGCGTTGCTGCGCATGCAGTAGCACTCTCTAGTCCTACGAAGCAGGATATAAACACGGGGTTTTCCCCCGGCACACACAATATCAAAAAGCATCACCAATCCGGACGAACCGTCTCGGATGGGCTTCACACAGCGCGCCTACATCCATTTCATGCATGGACTCTACATGTATGCAAGATTTGATGGGGATAACACGAATCGACCCGTCGGAGGCCACGACCTCACCCCTTTGGGTAGGGGCCTCAACGATGCAAGGAATGGACTAGAACATGTCCAAATGAGGGTAGAAGTGATCGTTACCCTTAAACGCCGCTTCGAAGCCATGGCTTGACTTTTGGCACGGATGGAAAGGAGCGTCTTGCCCTCCTCTACGCGTAGCCACCAACGATGAGGGATTCCGATGAGTGTAGCTCCACCAAACCCAAGCCCTAGGGTTTAGAAGCCCTATTCATCTCCTTCTCCAAAGCTTCTCTCTCTCTCTCCAAAATAAAACCCTTAATAGAATAAGGAATAAAGGGGGGTTTTCGGCCACCCTATGCAGCCACCGAACCTCCTCAGTCCAAAATAGCCCCCAAAGTCAAAGTGCCATAAATGCCCACGATTTCGGCTGCAAAGTACAATTTGGCGCTGTCGCCGGGCGACAGCGCTATCGCCTGGCGACAGCTCTAAGTAACCGACTCCGACCAGTCAACGCCACTGCTTTGAACAGTGCATGACACGTGTCACGGTGTCGCCGGCGTTAGACTTGCCGCCGCGCGATAGCCTCTCGACAGAGGCCTTCTTGCCAGAACGCTATCGCCGGGCGACAGCCGCTGTCGCCGGCGATAGCTCTGGATTCCAGAAATCCAACTTTCTAAATTGGGGTCTTACATGAGCACGGCGCAGGCGAGCATGGTTCCGGCGAGCGCGGCGCCCATAAGTGCGGTTCCGGCGAGTGTGGCTCTCGCGAGCATGATTCCAGCGAGCTCAAGCCTGTCGAGGGAGCTCGGGGGGGGGGGGGGGGGGGGGGAGTGGAGCAGGAAATGGTGGCAGGTGGGGGGAGCCCCTTTTGCGAGCTGGTACTTTCCGCACCCATTCCAAAAGGGTTCAGGGAATGGGACAGGGTCTACTACCACGGCAGGGACGACCCTGTCCAGCACCTGCAGTCATTCGAGGACTCGGTTTCCATCAGGCCGATGTCGAATGCCTTTAAGTGTCGGCTCTTCGCCGTCACCCTGAAAGAGAAGGTCAGGGACTGGTGTCATCAACTCCCTGTGGGGTCGATCTACGCATTTGAAGACTTGCGTCGAAGCTTCTTATTGCGATTCTCGAGTTCAAAGAAGAGGAAGAAGGACGTCGAGTCCCTCTTCAAGGTTAAGCAGGAGCCCAGGGAATCGTTGGCTCATAATGCAGATCGATTCCAGGAGGAGGTACTGCTCACCCAGGAGATGCTTGGGTTTGCCCTCCAGCTCGCCTTCACGGTTGGGCTGAGGGAAAGTTTCTTCAAGATGGGATTGAAGAGGAAGGCCCCCGTCTCCTACGAGGAGTTGATGGAGAGGGTGGCGGAGGAAATCGAAGGGGAGGAGGCCAATCCGGAGCTCACCAGGAGGCTAGCAAAGCTCAGTGAGCCGGAGGTCAGGCAACAAGAGGTGCGAGGAAGAGAAGAGCCTAGGGCCCCGAAGGTGGGATGGAGGGAGCAAGGCGGAGGAATGCAAGGTCAAGGGAGAGGTTATGCCCCGGGAGGGGGTAATTTCCGTGGAGCTCAGGGAAGACCCCATCAGTTGGGATGGAGGCAGGGTCCGAGGCAGATGCCTCCCCCGCCTCAGCACGCGATGGCAATAGGGAGAGGAAGAAGAGGAAGAGCAAGGGGTGGAGCAGGCGCAGCAGCCCGAAGGAGGAATAGGGGGGTGGAAGTCGAGAGGGGGAGGTGACGTTGCCATATTGTGACTTCCATGATGAGGAAGGTCACGCGACGACCACTTGCCTGGAGTTCTTGGAGACGAAGAGGGCCGGAGCGCCAGCGGCGCGCATGTGAGGATTAAGGAGGTCCTGCCTCAGGAGGATGAGGAGGAAAGGTGTGAGGATAGGGTCGATTTGGGGACCCGAGGAGGGATCAGAGTGATCCACGGGGGTGTAGGGGTTGAGGCAACCCGCAAGGTGAGCCTCCGTACCATCTACCGTCGGAGAGTGGCTTCGACATCCAAAGCCCCACCCCGGCAGAAAAAATTACTTTCTCTCAGAGGGATATGCCGGGTCATGAAGACCCTTTCTACGATGCGTTGGTCATCCAGACCGCTATTGAGAACTTCACGGTGTCCCGGATTCTTGTGGACAATGGAAGCTCAGTCAATGTCATCTTCAAGAAGGCGTTCGATGAGATGAAGGTAGAGACCAAGAGGGGGTTGGCCTCGGATGGCCCATTGTTCGGGTTCTCCGGGGAGAGTAAGGAGGTAGAACAGGGAGTGGTGCTGCATGTGGTCCTGGGGGTCAGTCTCAGAATTGCCGCTTTGTCATAGTGGACTCCCCCAGCAGCTATAGTGCTATCTTCGGACGACCTCTTATCAGTGCTTTCCGCTGCGTACCCTCCACCTTCCACCAATGTCTCAAGTTCAACTCGGGAGGATTTCAGGTTCGGGTAAGAGGGGACCCAAAGGTAGCGAGGCAGTGCTACGTGACGGCCGTGAACACCATCTCCTGGATAGCTGAAGCAGAGGAATGGGATCGGGAGATGGGGGAGCCAGCGGGTCTCAGAGAAGAGGCAGAGGAGCAGATGGAGGAAGGGGAGGAGGAGAAGAAGGAAGGGAGGAGGACGCCGAAGCGTTCACTAGCGGCGAGGGAAAGGGAGGCGATTGGGGAGAGCAATCCCGACTGGAGGCCGTGGATGAGGTTGTGGAGCTCTAGGTCACCACCCGGGCTGGGGTGGTGGAGAAGGTCCGAATCAGCGGAGAGCTCGGCCTGGAGGAGCAAGATAAAATCCTAGCCTGCGTGCAGAAGAACGTGGACGTCTTCGCTTGGAGCGCGACAGAGATGCCCGTGATTGATGCGAACGTGGCATGCCACCATCTCAACCTCGATCTCGGCTCCCGACCCATCCGCCAAAAGAAGAGAGCCATCGCCAACAAGCTGGAAGGCCCCATAAGGGAGGAGGTGGGCAAGCTCCTCCGAGCAGGTTTTGTATCGGAGATCCAGTACCCAGGCTGGGTCTCCAATGTAGTTATGGTGAAAAAGGGGGGAGGTAAGTGGCGAATGTGTGTTGATTTCTCACTACTTAATAAATCATGCCCCAAGGATTGCTACCCCTTGCCTAGAATCGACGCGCTGGTTGATTCAGCCGTCGGTTTCTCTATAATGTCTTTTTTAGATGCATTTTCAGGTTATCATCAAATCCGCATGCCCCCCCCTCCGACGTCAAAGACGTCTCCTTCATCACGGGGGATGGGTGCTATTGTTATAAGATGATGCCCTTTGGGCTCAAGAATGCAGGGGCCTCATACCAACGAATGATGGACTGGGTCTTCCGAGAGCAGAAGGGAAGAAATCTGGAGATCTATGTTGACGATCTCATGATAAAGAGCCAAGACCTCGAGTCCCACCTCCAAGACCTCGAAGAGACCTTTGGGACCTTGCGGAAGTATAAGATGAAGCTCAACCCCCTGAAGTGTGTCTTCGGGGCTAGTCGGGGAAAGTTCCTAGGTCACTTGCTCACCCCAGCAGGGGTAGAGCCTAACCCAGATAAAGTTAAAGCAATCATGGAGTTGGGGTCACCAAGATATTCGAAGGAGGTTCAGAGCCTCACAGGAAAATTTGTCGGGCTCAGTAGGTTCCTCTCTAAGGCGGGTGAGAAGTGTGCACCCTTCTTCAAAGTGCTAAGGGGAAACAAAAAAATTGAATGGACCTCAGAGTGTGAGGAAGCTTTCCAAGCTTTGAAAGAGCAACTCACCCAGACTCCACTACTCCAGGGGCCAAGACAAGGAGATGATCTATCCCTATACTTGTGGGTAGGATCTGAGGCAGTAAGTTCGGTGTTGGTCCGGGAAGAAGGGAGAAGGCAGTTTCCGATCTACTACGTCAGCCGAGTGCTGAGGAAGGCGGAGCTCCGATACCCCATTTTAGAAAAGTTGGCCTTCTCATTGGTGGTATCAGCTCGGAAGCTTCGGCCTTATTTCCAAGTGCATTCAATCAAAGTGGTGACCGACCACCCGCTTCGTAAAGTCATGGAGGGGTGGAGCACTCGGGGAGGCTGGCAAAATGGTCCGTGGAGCTGAGTGAGTTAGACATCGCGTTTGTGCCTAGGCTGTCAATCAAGGCACAATCGGTGGCAGACTTCATGGCGGACTACGCAACCGAAGTGGGGGAGCATGTATCACCTCCCCCGATGGCATGGAAGATGTTGGTGGATAGTGCGTCAGGGAAGCACTCCTATGGAGGAGGAATCATCCTGATAAGCTCCTAAGGGACTAAGATTGAGCAAGCCTTAAGCATCCACTTTCCAATTACCAACAACCAGGCCGAGTACGAGGCAGTGATAGCGGGCCTGCGGCTGGCCCGGGAGCTGGGAGTACAAGACGTGGAGGTCTCAACGGACTCCATGGTGGTGGCATGCCAAGTCAGGGGGGAATTCGAAGCAAAGCAGTCGACCCTCCAACGCTACCTGGAGAAGGTCAAGGGGGTCATCAGGCAGTTTCACACTTTCTCCATCAAGCGAGCACCCCGACAGACCTCTTAGCCGGGTTTGGCCCTCGAGCTGGGGGGGACAGTATCGGAACTCTTCCGACCTTCCATCGAGGAAGGGTAGCTGATGGAGGTAGATCAGCGAGCATCATGGATGGACCCCTTCATCGCCTTCCTGACATCGGGGAAGTTCCCTGAAGGGGACGTGGATAAACGACGCTTCAGGTATAAGTCGGCTTATTATTCCTTGCATGCAGGGGGACTATACAGGAAAACACTCTCGGGGCTCCTGGCCCGTTGTGTATCAGAAGAGGAGGTCCCGAGAGTCCTAGAAGAAATCCACTCGGGGGAATGTGGCAGTCACTCCGGGAGCCGAACCTTGGAAGGTAGAGTGTTGAGGCAAGGCTACTTTTGGCCTACCCTCAGCAAGGATGCAGTGGAGTTTGCAAGGAAATGTTCAAAGTTTTAGATGTTCGCTCCTCTCCAGCTCTTGCCAGCTTAAAGACTCTGAACCATCACAGCTCCTTGGCCCATTGCTATATGGGGTTTGGACCTGGTAAAATCAGACAACCGTATCAAAAGTGACAGACAATGGGCCACAATTTGCCAGCGAAGAGTTTGTCAGTTTCTGCACCCAACTCGGCATAGACCTCAAGTTCGTGTCGGTCCACCACCCGAGCAGTAATGGTCAGGTGGAGGCATCGAACAAGATAATTGTCAACCTACTCAAGAAGAAAGTGGGGAATCTCAGGGGCAACTGGGTAGAGCAACTGCCCTCGGTCCTTTGGGCCTTGAGGACTACTCCAAATACCGCCACTAGGGAGACTCCGTTCAAACTCTCTCACGGGTACGAGGCCATCCTCCCGATAGACTTCGAGGTGGAAACCCCCAGGGTGGTCACCGCGGGCGAAGGGGATGAAGAATGGCTAGTGGAAAATGATGCAGAACAAAGGCTGTCCTTGGACCTAGTAGAAAAGCTCTGAGACCTCGCTACCGTTCGGCAGGAGGAAGTTAAGAGGCGGATGGCCATGTACTTTGACCAACATATCAGAGTAAAATAGTTCAAGAGAGGGGACTTGGTCCTGAAGAAGGTAGATGCGGACGGAAGGGGAGCCGTGATAGGAAAGCTCGAGCCCAACTGGGAAGGGCCATATATTGTAAGTGAGGTGCTCAAGTCGGGAGGGTATCACCACCGGGATGTGGAAGGGGTATCCCTCGACCGAGCCCGGAGTGGGGACGACTTGAAGTGGTTTTACCCTTAAACATTTCTTCATAATTGCCTTGTTACATATCTGACTCATTGCATGTTGTGTTCAATATTTCTTTTAAGCATGAGGTAACAAAGGTTGGTGATGGATTGCCCCGGATGATTCCGCTGTCGGGCTCTCACTAGCCGGTGGGTCAGGTTGATCTCACGGAGAGGCTGGCAAGGTGACAAAGGTTGGTGATGGATTGCCCCGAATGATTCCGCTGTCGGGCTCTCGCTAGCCGGTGGGTCAGGTTGATCTCACGGAGAGGCTGGCAAGGTAACAAAGGTTGGTGCTGGATTGCCCCGGATGATTCCGCTGCCGGGCTCTCGCTAGCCGGTGGGTCAGGCTGATCTCACGGAGAGGCTGGCAAGGTGACAAAGGTTGGTGTTGGATTGCCCCAGATAATTCCACTGTCGGGCTCTCACTAGCCGGTGGGTCAGGTTGATCTCACGGAGAGGCTGGCAAGGTAACAAAGGTTGGTGCTGGATTGCCCCGGATGATTCCACTGCCGGGCTCTCGCTAGCCGGTGGGTCAGGCTGATCTCACGGAGAGGCTGGCAAGGTGACAAAGGTTGGTGCTGGATTGCCCCAGATAATTCCACTGTCGGGCTCTCGCTAGCCGGTGGGTCAGGTTGATCTCACGGAGAGGCTGGCAAGGTAACAAAGGTTGGTGCTGGATTGCCTCGGATGATTCCGCTGCCGGACTCTCGCTAGCCGGTGGGTCAGGTCGATCTCACGGAGAGGTTGGCAAGGTAACAAAGGTTGGTGATGGATTGCCCCGGATGATTCCGCTGTCGGGCTCTCGCTAGCCGGTGGGTCAGGTCGATCTCACGGAGAGGCTGGAAAGGTGACAAAGGTTGGTGTTGGATTGCCCCGGATGATTCTGCTGCCGGGCTCTCGCTAGCTGGTGGGTCCGGTTGATCTCACGGAGAGGCTGGCAAGGTGATAAAGGTTGGTGTTGGATTGCCCCGGATGATTCCGCTGTCGGGCTCTCGCTAGCCGGTGGGTCAGGTTGATCTCATGGAGAGGCTGGCAAGGTGACAAAGGTTGGTGCTGGATTGCCCCGGATGATTCCGCTGTCAGGCTCTCGCTAGCCGGTGGGTCAGGTTGATCTCACGGAGAGGCTGGCAAGGTGACAAAGGTTGGTGCTGGATTGCCCCTAATGATTCCGCTGTCAGACTCTCGTTAGCCGGCGGGTTAGGTCGATCTCACGGAGAGGCTGGCAAGTAGGTTATTCCTGACAAGGGATTGGTATCGCAAAAATCTTAATACCCAGGCAAGGCGAGCCCAGAGGCTCGCTTGTGTGAAAGAAAAAACCACGACGGGCGAAAAGTGCCTAAGTCCAAGGGTAAAAGTGGGGCGACTAAGCATGGTGGTCGCAGAGAGTAAATTTCAGTGGCATATGTAAAAGCAGCAAACCAGGAAGGGTCTTTTGGCGCGACAGTCAATAAGTAGCGTTGGAAGCTCGCAAGAAGAGAGTGCGAGCGAGACACGGTAAGGTTGAGCCTGCTCGCAAGGTTCCCTATAGGGCGAGCCGGAGGAGCGAAGCGGCTCCGGCTTCACCCCGACGTAAAAGTTAAGTGGGCCTCTCAAATGAAGTCTCTAAGCAGAGAAAATTCACTAAAAGAGGTAGCCATATAACCATCACCGAAGAGGACGGCGCGGGAGCGAATATGACAAAACATAAAGATAAGCGAGTTGCCAAGCGATGAGATGCGACCGCGAACGCTAATAAAGACATTGAGACGCGACTGTGAAAAAAGTATAAGCATAGAAACATACAGCCAAGCGGGCATGAATAAAAGTGTGAGCGCGAGTGAGAGATAAGAAAAAACATATGACATTAAAAGAGACAAAATATTTCTTTATCATTTCTCAAAAGCTGGTTACAGTTAGCGGCGAACTCGCCGATCAAAACAAAGTCTTTACATTTGAAGAGATAAAAATATCAAGACTGATCGCCGGAGAGTTCCTCAGTCGCTCCCGCGATCTTCCACCTCTGAGATCGGCGCAAATAGATCAGGGACGATGTTTTCGACGGTAAGCTCCATCGCGTCAGGAACGAGCAGGCCCGCCCCTTTGAGGGTGTCGAAGACGAGTTCGGCGATGCCCATCGAGTTCTGGCGGGCCGCCTCCTTTTCACCTCACGACTGGCCTCGAGTCCCAACTCGCGAAGGGGCGGGGGGAGCACCGCCAAGGTCAGCTCGCGAACCCGTGCCTTGATATAAGCATTCTACATCTCCAGGTCAGTGTTCCTCGCGGCAAGTTGACTCGCGGACTCAGCATCCTGCAGAAGAGAAATCAGAAAAGGCAAAGAGTGGCGAGCAAAGAAGAGGTTTTGTACGAATCACTTACCAGACCGCCTTGGAGGTTGGCGAGGAGGCCCTCAAACATGGCCTCCTTTCCCTTAAGCTGCGCGACCGCGTCCGTGGCCTTCTGAAGCTCGCTATCGAGCTCTTTGGTTTCCCTATCCGAGGTTAAGTACCGGCGGCCCACCATATGGGTGAGCTCCATCGCCCAGAACTGGGATCGCATAGCCTCATACACGAGTCCCTTGGGTTTGAAGGCCCTGAAGAGGGAGGAGTTGGATCTGTATGCGCCCTTAGAGGGGGGGGGGGGAGGGGTGAATAAGGGTTTTAAAAACTTTAAACTTTAATATAAAACTTTTGATATTTTGGTCGAAGTAAGTTAAATCAAAAGTAAAGAAATAATGAAATTAGAAATGAAATCAATTTTATTAAACAAGAAAAGACATGATTATCATTTATAAAATTGATTACAAAATCTGATTTCAATGACGCTAGAAATCGAAGCGAATAATATGAAAACACTTTTTGTTTTCTATACCGACTCGTATCCCCACGAACCGGTTGGATTTAGCCGATCTCTCCCCAGATATGGCCTCAAGCCGCTCTAGCCAATCTATCACCAGAAAGGCCTCGAGCACCCCCTAGATCTACTCCCTAGACCCAGTCGCCAACACGAGGCGAATTTCTCCCTAAGTCCTACCTAGACCTAGTCGCCGTGTGGCGAATTCACGAACCGATTACAATTATAAAATAAAAGACAAATACACAACAAAAACTAAAAACTCCCTCAAAAGAAGAACTTGATGTCTTCAACTTCTTTGCGTTCACGAACATTGACGGAGTTCTTCGGGCTGCTTGGGGAAGGCTCTCACGAGTGCTCTGAAAATATGTCTTCAATTCCTTCTGTATCAGCAAGCCACAACGGAGGAAGCACGCGTCATTAAATAGAATCAGCCGCTACCCGCCTGCGGTAGTACTACCGCCCCGCGGTAGCCACATTAGGCAATGAACAAGCACACAGATCGTGGCAGATTAGGCAACTTTTGAGCGCCAAACTTTGAGCTCCGCCTAGCGCGCCGTGGTAACGCTAATGCTCCGCGATAGCGAGATAACCTTCCTTCAGCCAATATCTCCTTCCATATTTGCTCCTCAATCACATGCAGACGGGAGGATTCCAAAAGCTACCGCCGGGCGGTAGACATGTCGCGTCGCGGTAGAGCACGCTAAATATGCATCCCGCCAATCATTCCTTTTTCTCCACTGTTTCCTTCCCGTCAATTGTTTTCATTTATGCTAGCGCCAGCGGTAGTGCTAATGCTCCGCGGTAGAGCACACTTCTTTTCGTCTAACAGCAGCTTATTTCGTTGAACGCCATTTTCGTCGAACGCTAGTTCGTCGAACGGCATCTATTTTTGTCGAACACCATTTCGTCGATTCTCTAGCGCCAGCAGTAGTGCTAACGCTCCGCGGTAGAGCATATCTCTTTTCATCGAACGCATCTCATTTCGTCGAACGTTGTTTTAATTTCGTCGACCTCAATTTTGTCGAACGCCATCTGCTTTCGTCGAACACCATTTCGTCGAATGGCATTTTCGTCGAACAGTATCAATTTTCGTCGAACACCATTTTGTCGATTCGCTAGCGCCAGCGGTAGTGCTAACGCTCCGTGGTATCAACAGAGAATCATCCTGATGTCGCTTCGACGTCTTTCTTTTTCAAACTCCTTTGGGGATTGAACGTTGAAGATCATGCACACTATAAACACAATGCAAGTATGATCAAATACAATATGATTTGTTATTGTCAAACCAAGAGATGCGGAAAGCATGTTCCAACAAACTCCCCCTTTTGATAATAACAAATCTCTTTAGAAAGAAATAGTTCAAAAGATAAGAATTGTGTTTATTAAAAAGGATAAGCATGAAATTTAGGACATGCGCATATGCTCCCCCTAAATGAATGCTCCCCCTACAACAAAACTTCCTATGAACTTGACTTCCCCAAACATGTAGAAGTATTAGTAAATGTTTAGAAGTATCAAAGCATGCTAAAGACAATGTTCAAAGTAGTTTGAAAATATGAATCACAACATTGTAGAAAGTCTTAAATGATAGAAGAAATCATGCTTGATATTTACAATAGAGTCCAAACAGCTTATTTTTGATATAAAAATGATTTTATATTTTTGTATTTAATTTTGTTTTTGTTTGCACACAAAAAAGACAAATACTCATAAAAAATAAATGTTTTTTGTAATTTTGGCTTTTGTAATTTTGTATTTTAATTTTTCTAAAATTAATGAAATGCAGTAAAGCAAAAATAAGTAGGAAATATAGAAATACATATTTTTGTTGATTTTTGGAAATTTAAAAAAGAAAGAAAATCAGAGCCTCGAGCTAGCGTCGGCGCTAGCGCTAGCGCGAAATACAGCACACGATTTTTGTGAGATTTTGAAAAGTTTGATTGTTGATCTTGATTAAGTGTGCCAATGGTAGGTTCATGCAGAAATTTCAGAATTTTATGAGATGTCTAGGTAGTATAAGTTTGCATGAAACGATTGCGTTTTCGTATTTTACTTAACCAGAGAGGTCTAGGACACTTAATTCACGTCTTAGCAATTGATTTATAAACTATGATGTTGTTTGAATTTTATAGTTAAAATTTTTAGACTCACATAGTTTTTCTACCTTTTGATTTATTATGGCATCATTAGATAACTAGCATGAAATATAGTATTGATTAGTTGATAATGCTAGAAAGAATAGTTTGATCACAATTTTATGGCGTAAGATTTATTGCGTTAATGTTGCATGTATTCAAATCTAGTCATTCAAATTTTGGACATAGAATGAAGTGATGATTCTAGTTAATTTATTATTTTAGATATAAAGATGATTCTATGATCTTCATATAAATGAGATACATGCAAAAAACATAATTGATTCATATAATGGTCATGATCACAAACTATTTGATGGAATCAATAGGATCTTTTGTAGATATTTAATATTTGAGTTAAAAAGATCTATTGAATTGGCAAGATTATTATACATGATCATGAATTTTAACACATAGGAATTATATACTCATAATTAATTGTTCATGATGATATAAATGAGATATTATTAAAGAACAATCATATTCATCCTTTTTGAATGATTAGAGAGAAATATTATAAGGTGGAAACTTAAGATAAATATAAAGAGAAAAATATTTTTGGTTATTTAGAAAGGTTTTGTGAATTTTCTCTTTGATTTTTGAAATCTTAAATAAATCACGTATATATATAGTTTTATGAAAGCATAGTGATGATAAAGGTAATACAATAATTTTTCAGAAAATAATATTTTAGATAAATCAGAATTTAGGAAAATTATGCTACCATCAGTGTTAGAACCTAACGTCAGGCGCTAGCAATAGAGTTGAGATTCTTTATTTAAACACAAATGATTTTTGTATTTTTTTCAATTCCGATTTGACATGATTATGATTAAACATACTAGGGGTAATCAAAATGACGCAAATATATTAAATATCTAAGCAAACCTTGCACATTTTATAAATTTAGCATAATACCCCTAAAATACCTTTTAAATCCATTTCGACAATTATTTCATTCGTCTTAATAATACATAACAAATTTAAGATTTAATTTATATATGACTTTCATAGGAAATGGATCTAGAAGGATAAACAAAGTATAAGTAGATCACTTGAAAAATGATATGACTTGTTATTCAACATTATTCAATTTGATTTATTTATGAATTTTGGTTTAATATGTGAAAGTCATATCACAGGTTATATAAAGTGATCATATCATGATGGTTCAACAAAAAGGAAAATAAACAAACAAAAAAAGGTTAGGCATATCATGAAGTAGAATAATGATATTTCATTTTTAGTTGATTTCTACTTCATGCAAATGATTGGATACTAATGAATGAGAGATTTAGGTATCCAAAGAGGACCGGGTGTGGCGGTTCCTTTGGGTACCCAAATATATCGTGTTTGCTTTTGGGGAGATATGATTGAATGAGCCCTTTTAATTTGAGTTTGTCTTTCATCTTTAACTTTGGGCCGCCATTCATACATTGGTTTAATATTATTTTTATTTGTCAAATTTCCAAGATGATTTTGCAAAACATTATTTATAGGAAATTTGTTTATCTTTAAGTTTATTTTGGGAGAAAGATGATGTTGTAAATGATAATGATTTGGAATTTCATTTTCAAGCATTTGATATTTTTCATTTCCTTTGTTAGGCTTAGACATATTATGAAAATTCACATTTAACTTGCTTTTGGAATTTGCTTGAAATTGTTGATTTATGTGTTGAGAATTTTTCTTTATAATTTCCTTAAGCAAGTTGACTTTAGTTTCCAATTCATAATTCTTAACTTTAAGTTTATGTCTTGCTTTATTATAGGCTATTGTGCTATTTTTAAGAGTGGATACAATAGACTCAATATGATTTTGATAATTGTTTCTAAATTCTTCAAATGTTTCATCCATCTCTTTAATTTCAATTTTATAGTTTTTGCACAAAGCACAATTAGTTTTTAATGATGAATTTTCTAAAGATAGTTTTTCATTTGATTCTTTAAGATGCTCTTCTTCATATACCTTGAGTTTTTCTTTAAGAATATTGCAATCAAAACAAGGATTTATATTTTCAATTAAAGAGCATGATGAAGAAACCACATCACAACTAGATTCTACATTAACACTAGTTTTTAACCTTTTATTTTCTAAACGTAATTTTGCAGTAGCCATTTTTAATTTCTTAATCTTACGTTTAGTAGTTTGTAGTAATTGTAATGTAGAAATAGAAGTACAAAAAATGGAATTTGTTTTCCTTACATTGCTTTCGAGAGAGGCACGATTTGAACATATAGTTTCTTTGACAACTTTTTGGCACTCCTCTTCCGAAGATAGTATTTCTTCTTCTCTTCCATTTGATGTGTGCTCCATTGATCCATCACGAGAGGAGCTTTCTTGAACATCTGTGCAAGCTTGTATGTTCTCCAATTCTTGCATTCGTTCCATACCTACAGAAAGAGAATCATAAGTTCTTTCAAGAAAATTCCAAATCTCATAAGCGGTAGGTAAAGTATAAATAAGTTTGAAAATATTTTGATCTAACGCACAAAATAAACTATTCATAGATTTTGCATTTAAAATAATTTCGTTTCTAGTTAGTACGCTAGGTGGCTTTTCAATAGTAATATTCCAAACTTTTTCTTCTAAGGTCTTAAGAAAATTTTTCATTAATATTTTCCACCCTTTATAATTTTTGCCCATAAATAAAGGTGGTGATAATACATTTTCATTTATATTAAAAATTTTCCCACTAGTAGAAGCGAGATCATGATCAAGAGACGCCATTATTCCCAGTTGTTAAGCCGATTTGGAATAACCTAGCTTTGATACCACTTGTTGGATCTGTAGGCACCCTTAGAGGGGGGGGGGGGTGAATAAGGGTTTTAAAAATTTTAAACTTTAATATAAATTTTTTGATATTTTGGTCGAAGTAAGTTAAATCAAAAGTAAAGAGATAATGAAATTAGATATGAAATCAATTTTACTAAACAAGAAAAGACATGATTATCATTTATAAAATTGATTACAAAATCTGATTTCAATTACGCTAGAAATCGAAGCGAATAATATGAAAACCCTTTTTGTTTTCTATATCGACTCGTATCCCCACGAACCGGTTGGCTTTAGCCGATCTCTCCCCAAATACGGCCTCAAGACGCTCTAGCCAATCTATCACCAGAAAGGCCTCGAGCACCCCCTAGATCTACTCCCTAGATCCAATCGCCAACACGAGGCGAATTTCTCCCTAAGTCCTACCTAGACCTAGTCGTCATGTGGCGAATTCACGAACCGATTACAATGATAAAATAAAAGACAAATACACAACAAAAACGAAAAACTCCCTCAAAAGAAGAACTTGATGTCGATGTAGATGCGATCAGATTGGTCTTCAAGTTCTTTGCGTTCACGAACGTTGACAGAGTTCTTCGGGCTGCTTGGGGAAGGCTCTCATGAGTGCTCTGAATATATGGCTTCAATTCCTTCTGTATCAGCAAGCCACAACAGAGGAAGCGCGCGTATTTAAATAGAATCAGCCGCTACCGCTTGCGGTAGTACTACCGCCCTGCGGTAGCCACATTAGGCAATGAACAAGCACACAGATCGTGGGAGATTAGGCAACTTTTGAGCGCCAAACTATGAGCTCCGCCTAGCGCGCCACGGTAATGCTAGCACTTTGCGATAGCCAGATAACCTTCCTTCAGCCAATATCTCCTTCCATATTTTCTCCTCAATCACATGCAGACGGGAGGATTCCAAAAGCTACCGTCGGGCCGTAGACATGCCGCGCTGCGGTAGAGCACGCTAAATATGCATCCCACCAATCATTCCTTTTTCTCCACTGTTTCCTTCCCGTCAATTGTTTTCATTTATGCTAGCGCCAGCGGTAGTGCTAACGCTCTGCGGTAGAGCACACTTCTTTTCGTCGAACAGCAGCTTATTTTGTTGAACGCCATTTTCGTCGAACGACCTCTCCTTTCGTCGAACGCCAGTTCATCGAACGACATCTTCGCTGAACGACATCTATTTTCGTCGAACACCATTTCATCGATTCTCTAGCGCAAGCGGTAGTGCTAACGCTCCGCGGCAGAGCACATCTCTTTTCGTCGAACGCATCTCATTTCGTCGAATGCCGTTTTAATTTCGTCGACCTCAATTTCGTCGAACGCCAGTTCGTCGAACGCCAGTTCGTCGAATGCAAGTTCGTCGAACGCCATCTGCTTTCGTCGAACACCATTTCGTCGAACGACATTTTCGTCGAACAGTATCAATTTTCGTCGAACACCATTTTGTCGATTCGCTCGCGCCAGCGGTAGTGCTAACGCTCCGCGGTATCAACAGAGAATCATCCTGATATCGCTTCGACCTCTTTCTTTTTCACACTCCTTTGGGGATTGAACGTTGAAGATCATGCACACTATAAACACAATGCAAGTATGATCAAATACAATAGGATTTGTTATTCTCAAACCAAGAGATGCGGAAAGCATGTTCTAATAGGAGGCGTCCTTATGGCCGCAGAGCCCGAAAGCGAGGGAGAACACCTCACCCCCAACCTTATCACTCTCCACCCAAGAGGGGAGAAGCGAAGAACAAACAATTTTGTTCTGATCCGGGTCCCACGCGAGCACCGACTCGCCGACCGCGTCCGGGAGCTTCGCGCCGAGCCCGAAGTTCTTGTGGCTCGCTGGCTTAGGCCTATCGGCGGCATCTCTGGGCTCGCCACTCTCATCGGCGGGCTTCTGGTTCGCCGACGGGGAGAGGGGGGTCTCTGGCTAGGACAGATCCACAATTTCCTTCCCCTTAGATGGGGGGGGGGGGGCTTTCTTGGTCTTCTTCGCCAATCCCTGTGAGGCGAGCCGACTTGGAGGAGGGGGATGCTTCTTTCCCGACGAAGAGCTCGGGTGGTCATGGCACGCCTCGGCGGCCACGCTCGCGAGCGAGCCAAGGGTAAGGGTTGTGGGAGGCGCGTGCGAGGGGTTGAGCGGAAGATCGCGCTCTCCTGCAAATAGGTTAGAAATGTTTGCTAACAAGAAAGAAAAGGTGTGGGGAAGTTGGCGAGTGTGATTCAGACCTTCTCCCTAGGGGACGGGCACTAGCGAGTCCACCCCCTGCCGGAGGAAGACGACCTCGAAGTTCTTCCCGAGCAGGTATTGGTATAGTCTGGCGTCGTCGCCCCCAGCTAGGCGGGAGGGCGGTAGGTGGCCTCGTCCCGCTGGAGGGGAGAGTAGGAGGTGTTGCCGAACGGACCCTTCACTAGGACATACTTCTGCGTCCAATTGTGGGTCTTGTTCACTGTTTAGCATATGGTGACGTGCTGGCTCGCGAAGTGAGCCATCCCATCCTTGTAGGCGCAGAAAGAGAATACTTTGCGGAAGACGAGCAGACTAAACTCGATCCTCTCCGCCCGCAGATAGCTAGCGAAAGCGACCACCACAGCAATCGCGTTCGGCGTCAGCTAGCTCAGCAGTACGCCAAAGTACTTGAGTACCTAGAAGAATCGGTAAGGGTTAGAGTAATCTTCGCGAGGCGAGCCATAAATACTATGGCCAAGAAAAAATATATACCCGGCGCACTTCAGGCCAGAGTGGGAGTCGCATCCCATTCTCAAAATGAGCGATAGTGATGGCGAGCTCGTCAGGGGAGGGATCGTTGATGGTCTCTCGTTCGGTAGGGCGGCGAGCCATAAATCCAGAATGGATATACTTGTCCACCGTGGCAAGATATTCCTCCGGAGAGAGGTTGGCGCAGAAGAAAGGGCCCTCGCGGAAGGCTCCAGCGCACTTGGCCCGCCCCTCTGATTCTACATTTGCGACCATGATGTTATTGGGCTGCGAGTCAGATAAGTAACGAGCGCGAGCTAGGATCTGCGAGAGAGCCGGAAGAAGAGAAGAGCGAAGGAAGAGCGGTAAATGTGGTGGTTAGAAAGTAAAAGACGGAGACTATTTATAGAAATGGAAGTGGCGGGAAGGATTCGAAGCATCGGTGCCTGCGGATAGCGGATCCGCGCGGTATTTTTCCTCCTCTTGGAGCCTTATCCGCTCCTGGCGAGTTGGCGCCCCGCAAAAATCCCTCCAGCTAGTCACGGGCGAGCCAGACCTGTGCAAAGAAATAGAGCGAGCCGCGAGAGCGAGTCGCGAGAGCAAGGCGGCCAAAATATAATTATTAAGGGAAAAGTATGTAAGGGGCGAACGAGGTTGATATAGCGATGGAAATTTAAAAAAAGGCGGGCTCGCAAGAGAGTCAAGAGTATTAATGTTACAGATCGCCAAATTGTTTAAAACCCCCCATAAAGGGGAGGAGAAGGGAAAGCAAATAGCAAATTACAAGAAAGGCCTTTTAGTATCGAATCCACTTCCAGCGTCTGCGAACCCGCACACCCGAGCGTGGGGGGACTCGCGGGTAGTGGTACTCGCGAATCGATTGGGCTTCGCGATTTAGCAACCACGCGTAATCCTCAATCCACGCGATGTGCACCCTGGGTGAGGTGACCTCGCTGCGATCGACCGGCCGCACCTCGGCAAGGATGCGCACGTTCGTGTCCTCCATCGCATCAAATTTCTCTTCGTATGCGACCCGATCCAGCCGATTCAGTTTGTATAACTCCCGCAACATGGAAGTACGTTTCTAAAATATCTCAGTGACCCGCCTCTTCATTTGCTATGGATTTTTTGGGTCCCCCAGAAAATCTGCGACCTGGCCCGGCGAGGGGGGTGGCGGCATCTCCACCTCTCTGTGCTCTGACTCAGTGGGTGGGGCCGGAGGATCACCTGCGAGGTAGAGATCAACGAGGAGGATGAGGAAAAAGGCACTCGGCAGGGATGGTCTAACCTGGTGGGGGAATAAGGGTACTGGGCCGCTGACGGGAAGTGCCCGACTGGCCCTTAAAAGCTTCGACGAAGGAGGGGGTAACAGCCTTCCCCAGGGCGGGGCGGAACGTGGCTTCGGCAGCGAGTCCGGGCTCGGCAAGTAGCGTCCCTCCGGGGCTCCTTTGTCCCATAAGGCCGAACCCCATGGTGATAATGGTCTGGTTCGGCGGGACCGGCGAGCCCACCGGAGTGATGATTCGCTCTCCCTGGTTTGCGAGAGGAGACACTGCACAAAGGATAAAACGGGTTCAGCGAGTGAAGAAAAACAATGGAGGGTGAGGCGAATTACTCACCTTGCCGCGAAGACGGGGGCCGCATATCAGAGGTCTCCACGACCAGGGGTGCAGGGTCGATCCTCCCAGGGTTTGGGTTGCGAGTCACCGTTGTTGTTTGCCCCAGGATAGTTTCCCCTGGGGGTGGATTCTACGAGTAATAAAGCAGCATCAATAAGAAAGAATATATGGGTTTAGCGGATCCTCGGTGTAGTACCTGCGAGGCGAGCTCATCGCGAGGGAATGGGGATTGAGGGGAAGATTCATCCTCGCCAGACGAGCGTCGAACGGACTTCGCCATTTTGAGTGGAGGCAGGGGAGGCGCACGCTGCGGGGAGGCCCAAGAAGCAAGCGCTGCGGCTTTTCCTTTCTGGACCGCCTGCGAGGCCTTCAAGTGAGCCAATATTTCATCCCTTTTGGACATCGCGCTGACTCTCGCGGCGAGTGAGAAAAGAGATAAAAGAGAGGGAAAAGTTTGAACACCAGCCGGGAAGAATGGTATTTATAGCAGCGGGCATGGGCCCCACTGAAAGATTCGCGCCACGTCATCAAGAGGCTGGCGAATACCAGGGGTTGGATGTTTCTTCACAAACCTAGGTAGCTTCGCGAAGAGCGGGGATTGTGTACAACCCCGATATTCTCCAGAAGATAAGCAGAGATTCAGGGGTCAGCAGGCGAGGGAAGTAACAAGGAGGGCGAGCCGGAGGCCATCAAAGGGCCCGCTCGCAGGAGGCAGGAGAGCAAGCCCCTTGGCAGCCGCTCGCATAAGACAAGCGAATCGGTTTCCCGGTGGATGCCCGCAGGGAGCGGGCGAGCTGGGCTCCCACCGTCTGCTCGCAAGAAGGCATGCGAGTCAGGATCGCGAGAGGAAGACTCAGGTGCGGCTCGCCCAGCAAGGGCCCAGGGATGTTTTTACCCAAAAGCCCCTGGTGGTCTGCAGTTAGCCCCTCCAAACAACGGAGTTTGGTTGTTGGCAGACCATTTTGGGTTGTGTATAGTAAGAGTGTAAGGAGGGATTCCGCTATTGGCAGACCAGACTTAAAAAACTATAAATAGGCCTTGAATGGCACCTTTGGAGAGGAGTCGGATCAGAGCATTCTGAACTTCCTTCTCCCTAGGTTTCCTTGGCTCAGCTCTCTAGCTCTCCAAGGTGCCCAGTCTCAGCTTTGGCTTGGGAGGGGAAGCGCTCAAAGATCTTTCGGGTTTGTGGTGGGACCTCCTCGCTGTGACTAAGGTCTAAGTCTAGTTCCGAATCTCCAGTCCGCTCCTTCCGAGGGATCAGTAAGGGCTAGCTGCCCCTCAACTTGTTGAGGGCCCGAGCTTCACAAGAGACCAAGAAATTGGTTTCAACACAATCCTTTTTGTTAATTTATTCATGCAATTCAACTACGTCGAGTTTTACTTTTCCAGAATTGTAATTCTTGTGTGATTTCATCCTTTGAGATTGAGAAATCCTTAGCATGTTAAGATCTTGCATGAATGAATGGAACAGATCGCAACTTTAGAGATAGCTTGCGATATTCTTTCGTGTTTGAGATAAAAGTCTATTCGTGTTTAAAGCAAGTGAAGGGGTTTTGATTTAGGAGAAATCATAATCAATCAACATTACCTTAGTATTAACTTGCTCAAGAGAGAGGTTAATTATATTTAAATCTTCTCGGTTGACTAGGTTTTGAGAGTTTGAAGTAGGGGCCTCAAGGATCTATTGCTTCATCTAGGTGTTATCTACATCCGAACGCTATCCTTCAATCATCAGGTCTTTCTCTCGCAATTTACCATTTTTATTAAATAAGTAACTCGGTTTAAATTGTATTTCTAAATAAGAAAATCACTCTTGATTCGCTTGGTAGATAATTGATGAGAAGTGAGTACGAGTAGTTGAAGATATCCTTTGGAATACGACATAAGATAGGGATATCATATTTATTACAATTGATAGGTTCGCTTGCCTTAAAAATTTATTATTAAGTGAGAATTGCAAATCATCAAGTTTTTGGGGCCGTTGCTAGGGATTTCTATTTTCGTTATTCTGAAAACTTGGATTTTATTAATCTACCTTTATTATTAGTATCATTGACATTATATTTTATGTTTGTGTTTATTTCACTTGATCTTCTTTTGTAGTACTCTAGTTTGTGACCAGGAAACGGAACACTGTCCTTGTGCAATATCAGTCTGAACCACAAAGAATACATCGTCAATCACAATCGACTAATTTGGAAGCCAGTGCAAGTTTAGATAATCAGTCGGTGGAGGAGACATCAGTTCTACATATAAGCAAATCTAACATCATGACAAATAATCAGGATGAAGCGAAACGACAATGAACCATAGCCGATTATGCACGTCCTAATAAACTAGAACATGATCCAGTATTACTCGACCAGCTGTAGAAGCAAATAATTTCGAACTCAAATCGGGGGTTATTCAGATGGTTCAGTAGTACATCCAGTTCGATGGACTCCAAGACGAAGACCCTAATATGCATATATCAAATTTCTTGGAGATCTGTGATACTTAAGATCAATGGAGCAACCAATGATGTCATGCGATTGAGACTGTTTCCGTTCTCCTTGAGACATAAAGCAAAGCAATGGTTGAACTCTCTACCAAGGGGGTAAATCACAACTTGGGATACATTTGTTGAAAAGTTTCTACTGAAGTATTTTCCGCCATCAAAGTCTGTTAAGCTCGGAAATGACATCAACACCTACTACCAGATGAAAACAGAAATGTTATATGACACCTGAGAACGCTACAAAGAGTTATTGTGTTGTCTACCACATCATGCAATATATGTCTGACAGCAAATCCAAACATTTTATAATGATCTGAATCAAGTTACAAGGCAATTGTTAGATTCTGCCGCAGGAGGAGCATTGAACAACAAAACCCCCGACGCAGCAACAGAGTTGATAGAAGGAATGGCCATGAACAACATCCAGTGGGGCGTACCTCGAACCAAAACAAATAAACCCGACGGTGTATATGATATTGATGTCGTAACCGTATTGGCGATACAAGTGCATAAACTTCATCAAAAGTTGGAAAATCTCTCGCTTGCCCAAGCACCTCCTACGACAGTACAATGGGACCCGACAAGCGATGGCTCTACGGAACATGAACAAATGGATTATTTGGGCAATACAAACAGACCCCCTTTCAACCCCGCAAACAACCCATATAGTGCAACTTATAATCCAGGATGGAGAAATCACCCGAATTTCTCATGGGGAGGACAAGGTCCTAAGTAACCAAATGCCATGCAACCGGGATTACAACATCAACAATCACCACTTGAACAACAGAAGCATTCAGTTGAAGAAAACTTAGCAAAGTTCATGCAAACAGCCGAAACGTCTTTCCGAAATCAAAAGAGTTCAATCCGAAATTTGGAGAACCAAGTTGGGCAATTAGCGAAACTCTTCTCAGAGCGTGCTCTCGGAACCCTTCCAGGAAACACAGAGACAAATCCAAGGGAGCATGCCAAGGCAGTCACTTTGCGTAGTGGGAAACCGCTCCGCCAACCACTTACGATTACGGAAGAGAACACTTCATCACCAGAAGTAGTTCAATCACCATCAGAACCACTTCCTCCCTTTAAAGAATACAAACCCCCGATACCACATCCGGCAAAGCTGAACAAGGATCGTATAGATGCACAATACGGTAAATTTTTATCCTTATTTAAACAATTACACATTAATTTGTCTTTTGCAGAAGCAATGTCTCAAATGCACAAGTACGTGAAGTTCCTCAAAGACTTACTTTCTAATAAAAAGAAATTAGAGGAGCTTTCCACAGTCACGTTGGGTGAAGAATGTTCAGCAATCTTACAAAACAAATTACCCAAAAAGCTAACGGATCCAGATAGTTTTTCTATTCCATGTTTAACTGGTGACATGCAAATTAAAAGAGCTCTAGCTAATTTAGGAGCAAGAATTAATCCCATGCCTTATAAACTCTTCTTAATATTAGGAATAGGCGAACTACGCCCAACTAGAATAAGTGTTCAACTTGCTGATCGAACGGTAAAATATCATAGGGGAGTTATAGAGGATTTTTTAATAAAAGTTGATAAATTTATTTTCCCTGCGGATTTTATTATATTAGATATGGATGAAGATAATGAAATGCCGCTCATTCTTGGTCATCCATTTTTTGCAACTTCTAGAGCTTTGATTGATGTTTTCGATGGAAAATTAGTTTTACGAGTTGGAGAGGAGGAAGTTACATTTCAAATTAAAAATGCTATGAAACAACCAATAGAGGCTGATGACACGTGTTATTTTATTAATAGTATTGATCATGTTGTTTCAACAATACTGTACAACCCTTATTCTCCGAGGGTGGGTCTGTCTAAAGGCCACGTAGGCAAAAGTCAAAGTCAATGGTCAGCATTGATATCAGACAGCGCAACAGGATCAGGAGACTCGGGAGTGCGAGTAGGGATTTGCTCGCCCCCAATGACGAGAAGGAAGGCATGTCCGAGTTATCCAGTCGGCCGAGAGAGAAGGTCATACCTACTCGCCCACCTAGGCCTTTAATCAAACCATCTCCAAGGGGATCAGGGATAGTCGCCTGCTTCCCCTCCCTCAAGATTTGTCTATAAATAGACCCCCGGGGGTACCAGGAATGGCACTGATCCAAAATTAGAACTTCACCCCCCTTATAGGCGAGAATCCTTCCTAGTCAGTGTCTTCCTAGTACCAAGCTCGACCATTCGTGGTTTTGGAGGAGAAGACTCCTTTGAGCTTCTAGGTAAGTGGTGGGACCTCCCTGCCGCAGCACCTGGGGTTGTGTTTGTTATCCCTCTAGTTCATTCATCGTGGCTAACCAAGTCTTCTTGTCGGATTGCCGAGCGAGTAGACTTCAGCTGCATTGATCCGAATTTTGGATTTGTACAACCCTCATTCTCCGATGGTGGGCCCATCTAAAGGCCACGTAAGCAGAAGTCAAAGTCAACGGTCAGCATTAATATCAGACGGCGCAACAGGATCAGGAGACTTGGGAGTGCGAGTAGGAACTTGCTCGCCCCCATGACGAGGAGGGAAGGCGCACCCGGAGTTCGCTACCCGGCCGAGCGAGAAGGTCGTAGGCCTGGACATTCTCGCCTATGGACGACTTACACAAACCAACTCGCCAGTTTAGGCCGAGGTCTCTACCTACACGCCTGCCTAGGCCTTTGCTCAAACCATCTCCAAGGGGATTAGGGATAGTCGCCTGCTTCCTCTCCCTCAAGATTTGTCTATAAATAGACCCCCAGGGGTACCAGGAATGACACTTGTCAAAAATCAGAGCTTCACCCCCCTTATAGGCGAGAATCCTCCCTAGTCAGTGCCTTCCTAGTACCAAGCTCGGTCATTCGTGGTTTTGGAGGAGAAGAATCCTTTGAGCTTCTGGGTACGTGGTGGGACCTCCCTGCCGTAGCACCTGGGGTTGTGTTTGTTATCCCTCTATTTTGCTCGTCGTAGCTAACCAAGTCTTCTCGTTGGACCATTGGGCAAGAAGCCTCCGGCTGCATTGATCCGAATTTTGAAGCTTAGGATTTTCCTGGCTTCAACACTTTGGTGCGCTGAGCGTGGATCGTAGTCAGAGGAAGAAAGTCTGGTTGAGAAAGCGAGATGGTTACAGTTAGCGACCACGAGGAAGTGGTAGGTAACCCGGCCAGAGGTGGCGAGTTCGTAACTTTGGCTGTTTTTGAGGAATTTGCGCGGCGGATAGAAGGCTCCATGCGAGAAGCTCTTCAACCTCGCACGGAGGGAACGGTGACCTCGGCTCATCGTCCGGGTCTGTCAGAGGAAGTTGCTCACCCTAAGTGAGCAGGGAAGGAGCATATGGAGGAGTTCGAGCGACCACGGAGGTCGCAGTTCAGTCCACTGGCATCACAAGGAGCTGGCGGAACTCGGTTCCGCGAGGAGGAGGATCAAGCGAGATACTTCGGTACTCGCCAGGCTAGCGAGTATGGAGGAGATACTCGCCAAGATGAAGGTCGTCGCCAGATTGGGGGGAGGAGCCCATTCTGTGAAAAGATCATTGGCGCGCCAGTGCCGGAGGGGTTCAGAGATCCCGCGATGAATTACTACTCGGGAAGGGATGACCCCCTCCGACACATCCAGTGGTTTGAGGATGTCGCCTCCATCCGGACCATGTCTGACGCCTTCAAGTGTAGGCTGTTCGCAATCTCCTTCCGATGGAAGGCAAGGGACTGGTTCCACCAGTTGCCAGTAGGTTCCATCTACTGCTTCGAGGACTTGTGTCGGGGGCTGACCATGCGGTTCGCCACGGCCAAGAAGCTGAAGAAGGAGGCCACTGCCCTTTTCCATTTGGTGCAGTGGGCGAAGGAAACGTTGGGGGACTATATCGACCGCTTCCAGGAGGAGGTGTTGGACATCCAGGAGGTGGATGGTCGCACCTTGCAGCTGGCCCTGACTTTCGACCTTCGTGAAGGCCTCTTCAAGTTGGAGCTCGGTAGGATCCCTCCCTATTCCTAAGGTAATCTCATCGAGAGGGCCAACAAATTCGTCCAGGGTGAGGCTTCCAACCGCGGCTTCCTAGACAGGCTCACCCGAGTGACCAAGGAAGATGAGGAGGAGGAAGAAGAGAAGGTCCCCGAGAGGAGAAAGAAGGAAGAGCCCAGGAGGGCAGAGAAGAGGAAGCCAGAAGGAAGGGGCAGGGAAGAGAGAAGGGGAAGAGAGCCCAGGAGAGAGGAGCAAAGAAGAAACGATGAGAGGAGGCTCGTTGTAGCCCCAGAGCATCGGGAGGAGGAGAGGCGCTACCAAGTTCCCGTTAACCGGCCACCTTGGAAGCCGGCCAGAGGACCTCGGCGTCAGGAACGGGGAAGGAGATCACCGGAGAGAAGACGCTTCGACAGACCGGAGAGGCGTCAGGAAAGGAGAAGGGAAGAAGCGATGGTGGTTGCCCGGCGCGGCAATCGGCAAGGCCGGAAGAACCAGAAGCAGAGGAGGCCGCAGGTAGAGGAGGTTCCCCTCTATTGTGACCTCCATCAGGTGGAAGGACATGGCACGATGGCTTGCCCGGACTTTTGTGAAGTCGGGAGAAGGTTGGAAGCAGGAGAAGTAGAAGGGAAGCAGCGGATGATTGAAGCCCCTGTCGAGCCGCCGGCAGTTCAAGCCGTCGGCCGAAGGAGGAATGAAGATCGCGTCGACCACGGAGGTCGAGGAGACCTCATCCAGGGAGGTAGAGGAGTCGGTGTGATCCACGGGGAGCAGGGGTGGGAGCTTCCCGCAAGGGGAGTCTTCATCAGATCTATCGAAGGAGCGTCGCTTCGACTTCGCAGGCACCGCCCCCGTTGGAGGAGATCACCTTCTCAGAGGAGGACATGCTAGGGAATGAGAATCCCTTCCATGATGCCCTCGTGATTCAAGCTGCCATAGAGGACTTCACTGTTGATCTAATTTTGATCGATAACGGTAGTTCCATGAACATCGTTTTCAAGAAGACGTTCGACGGACTAGGCGTCGGAGCAGCAAGAGTCCGGGCGCTGGATGGTCCCCTCTTTGGCTTCTCCGGAGAGAAGAAAGAGGTGGAGGGAGGCGTAGATCTCCTTGTAACTCTCGGTGGCACCCCTCTCCAGTGTCGTTTCGTCATCGTTGATGCCCCGAGTTGCTACAAGGCCATCTTCGGTAGGCCGCTTCTCAACACCTTCAAGGTCGTTCCATCCTCCTCCCATCAGTGCCTCAAGAACTGTCAGGGGGACGTCCAGGTGAGGATCAGGAGTGATCCAAGAGCCGCCCGCGAGTGCTATCTTAGCTAGGTCAGCACTATCAGCTGGATGGCTGACGCGGAGGAGTTTGAATGGGTAACAGGAGGCACGGCCCGGCTGGAAGCGTCCGAGGAGGTTGAAGAAATCGAGGTACTCTCCGCGGCAGGAGTACCTAGGTTGCTGAAGATCAGAGGATCGCTGAAGGTCAGTGAGAAGATGGAGATGGCGACGTGCCTGCAGGAGAACGTCGACATCTTTGCCTGGAGTGCTGCTGAGATGCCCGGGATCGACCCAGAGGTTGCTTGTCACCACCTCAATCTTGACCCCGCGGTGAAGCCCGTCTGCCAAAAGAAGAGGTCAAGTGCCACCATGTTGGTCGGACCTATCCGTGAAGAAGTGAAGAAGATGTTGGAGGCGGGTTTTATGTCAGAGATCCAGTACCCAGGCTGGGTCTCAAATGTTGTAATGGTAAAGAAAGTTGGGGGTAGCTGGAGGATGTGTGTAGATTTCTCTTTGATGAATAAAAGCTGCCCGAAGGATTGTTATCCCTTGCCTAGAATCGACGCGTTGGTTGATTCAGTCGTCGGTTTCCCTGTAATGAGCTTCCTTGATGCGTTTTCAGGATACCACCAGATCCAGATGTATCCTCCTGATTGTCGCGATGTCTCCTTCATCACTGGAGATGGCTGTTATAGCTACAAAATGATGCCCTTCGGGCTAAAGAATGTAGGAGCGACCTACCAGCGGATGATGGACCTCGTCTTCAAAGAGTATAAGGGGAGGAACCTGGAGGTGTATGTGGATGACCTCTTGATCAAAAGCAAGAGCGTCCGTGAGCATGTAGATGATCTGGTAGAGACCTTCGCAACGCTAAGGAAGTTCAAGATGTGGCTCAATCCGGCAAAATGCTTGTTCGGAGCCGGAAGGGGGAAGTTTCTGGGGCATCTCATCACCCCGGAGGGAGTTGAGCCGAACCTCGACAAGGTCAAGGCAATCCTGGAGATGGCCTCATCGAAGACCATGAAAGAAGTCCAAAGGCTGACAGGAAGGTTGGCGGGTCTTAGCCGCTTTCTGTCCAAGGCAGGAGAGAAGTGCTCTCCCTTTTTCAAGACGCTCCGTAAGAGCGAGAACTTCGTATGGTCCGACGAATGCAAGAAGGCGATCGGTAGGCTGAAGGAGCAGTTGACTCAGACACCTCTCCTTTAGAGCCCGAAAGAAGGCGAAGACCTGCTCATCTACTTGGGAGTAGGGGTGGAAGCAGTAAGTTCCGTACTGGTCCGGGAAGAAGGAAGGAAGCATCTCCCCATTTATTATGTTAGTCAGGTGCTCAAGAAGGCGGAGTTGAAGTGTAACGACCCAAAACGTGCAGCGACCCAAAAAGAAATAAATCAATTTATCGTGCATGTCACGTAATTGTGTCGATGTAACGAATAGTTATTGAAATGTTATTGAAATTGGTGTGCCAATAATATTTTAATGTTGTTATATTAAGATAATTTGATGAAGTTGGTGTGCGCATAGTAAAACGATTTGGTGTGCCAATAAAATTAAAAGTTGAGTATAAATTTGGGTGCTAATAGGAGGCTTTGGTGTGCGTATAGTGAGATTTAAGAAATTAGGCGTGGAGTTTAAGCGGTGGAGTGGCCGACCCTTAAAAGAACCGATCCTATGGAATTCCAAATTAACGCACCCCTCTCTCTCGTGAACGTCGCTCTTGCTTCTCGATACTAGGAGCCGACGACATCTTCCCCCTCTCTGTTCTTTCTAGGGCTCGACGAAGACACACAGATGCCTGCTGCCTGCTTCTGCCGCCGCTAGTTGCTGTCGCTGCTGCTTCTGCCGTATGCTAGGGCCGACGAAGACCCTCCTCCTGCAGCGTGAGAAGAACGAAGAAGAGGGCTCGACGACTTCTCCTGTACCAGATGACATCAACAGCGACCATAGCCTTCTTCCCTCTTCGATTCGACATGGGCTCTCCCGGTAGAGCTCGTCGTTGGTCGTGTTTGACTCTGTAAGGGCCAATCAAGCATTTCATTCACTTGCTCTCGCTGTAAGCTCTCTTCCTCTTCTTTAACCTCTTTCTTTATCCTTTTTAGGGTGATAAATAATTAGTGATGTGTAAACCTTGTCATGAAGTGAAGTTAGGGTTTCGATTTATGGGATTGATTAAAGTTTCAGAAGGTTGGCTGTCATGTTTGTCATGTGGGGAAATTAGTTTCAAGTTCAGGTAACATTATTATGGAGTTTTCTTCATGTCTTGTTGGCCGGCTTTGGGTATGAGTTATGGAATTGGTTTTGGGCATGACATCTTTTACTCTAGTGGTTGTTACTAGTTTTGGAGAATATGATTTGTGATATCTATATATAGAGAGAGAGAGAGAGCTTAAGTGTAGGGCTTTGTTCTTTATGTGGCCGAGAAATGGAGATGTTGAAAGTTTTAGAACTTTATTTCTTGAATGAGTGTATGGGCTTTTATATGATGATTTCTTGAAATACAGTGGGCATATACTAATTGGTTTGGGTGAGAAGGGATTATGCTTATGTTGGATTTGATTAAGAATAATTAGCGATAGGTAATTCCTAAGCAAAGGATTTTGTGGTTGGAGATTACTCATGTTGGTGATTTGATGAAGTGTTAAGCAATCCGTAATGAAAAAGTTAAAGATGTGTGTAAATGTTATTGAATATGATTTCAAAGAGTTTAAATCTTTGGATAGAGTCCATGTTGTAGCTATTAAAAGATGTTTAATTCATACGACACTTAATAACAGATATCGCGAAGAGTGATACCAGATGGTAGAATTGACGAGAAGTCAGAACACTACAAGAAAAGAGAACAACAAGGTGAGTACTTATTTCTTTAATTATGCATAGCTTTGACTTATTTTGAATATACATATGATAATATTCTTATACTGAAAGCATTTCAGTGATTGTGCATGAACATGAAATTGAAATCGCACACATTTATGAATCACGGATTAATATGGGAATGTATAGAAGATGTTGAATCAGAAATAACATGAATTAAGCGACAAAGGAAATTCTGAAAGAATGTTTGAATATACGAAGATTGAATGCGAATATTGACAGTATGTACGTGAATAAGAACAACAAGAAAAGATAAAAGTTGAATAAAAGATAATAAGCATCGATGCATAAGAATAATTGAAATGATAAGGGTTAACCCAGTAGCCGTAGTGGGGGTGTGAATACGCTACGGCGGAATGTGCTTTTGATATTGATTGAGGCCGTTGAAGGCCGGAGGCCGTTGAAGGCCAAGAGGTCGTTGAAGACCAAGAAGGAATCTACAGCAACCCTTATGATTTCCTAAATTTAATAAAGCGAAAGATAAACAAGGAATCTGATTCAGAAACTGATTATGAGAACATCTGATGATTGACGATGGAAAATGAATTAACTGAACTACAGTTGAAAGAATCTGAAATTGATGAACAGATTTCGAATAAAAGAAATGAAACGACCGTGAACGAATAAAAACTGAATGTGAATAGAAGTTACGAAGAAACGAAATGAATACAAGAATTTGAAAAGTAAACGTATCGTTATTGATATGTCATTTCCTATTTAATGCATTTATCTACTGTAATTTGAATTCGATGATGAAAGGTGAATAAAACTTCTGATAATTGAAAGTGACTCATAAGAGGTATGAACGAAGAAGAAATATAAGAATGAACGAATATAAACGTGAATGAATAAGACTAGAACATTCGACGAAATGAACTAGAAAGAACATAAGAATATCAAGAACTTGAAGAACCTAAAGAACTGTATGCATATTGATACTGATATTTCTTGGTTGCATGTACCGCAGTTAAAGAAGTATGTTATTCACTTAGTCATATTCGTTATGACTAAGCCCGTTGACTTCATTTTTTTAGGAAGATGCGCGTTTCCTGAAGACTCTTAAGAAATCAAAGTGGTTCAGAAAGGAAAAGAAAACTAAAGATTAAGCTAAGGTATGAGTTTTTATTATGTGTTTTATTCTGTATTCACTATACTTACTTCTAGAACATCCTGGCATGAATGATATGAAAATAAGTTTTGATACAGTTTCATGTGGGGTCTGAATAGGGGCCTCACATGAAGTATCCAATCTTGGAGAAGCTTGCCTTCGCCTTGGTGGTGTCGGCGCGAAAGCTCTGGCCTTATTTTCAAGCTCACTCCATCTGGGTCGTGACTGACCATCCTCTCTGAAATATCTTAGAAGGGGTGGAGCATTCAGGGAGGCTGGCAAAATGGTCGGTAGAACTCAGCGAGTTCGATATTTCCTTCTCGCCCCGGGTGGCGATCAAAGCACAGGCAGTAGCGGATTTCTTAGCCGACTTCTCGGTATAGGCGGAGCCGGGAGAGGAGGCTTCTACTCCCATCCCTTGGAAGATGTTCATGGACGGAGCCTCGGGCAAGAGCTCTGTGGGGGTGGGCATCGTTCTTGTCAGCCCACAGGGAACTAGGATCGAGCAAGCAGTCGAGATCCTCTTCCCTGTCACGAACAATCAGGCGGAATACGAGGCTATAGTAGCAGGCTTGCGCCTCGCAAGGGAGCTAGGCATTCAAGACGTCATGGCTTTCACTAATTCAATAGTGGTCGAGTCACAGATTTGGGGAGAGTTCGAAGTACGCGACACCATTCTGCAAAAGTACCTCGTAAAGGTGAAAGGATTGATTGGGGGATTCCAATCTTTCTTCGTCGAGCACGTGCCGCGAGAGAAGAACTCGGCAGCGGATCGTCTGGTCAAGTACGGGCCAAGAGCAGGAGGGACCATCACGGAGTTATTTCGATCATCCATTGAGGAAGGGGAGATGATGGAGATCGATCAGCGCCCCTCGTGGAGGGATCCGTTCGTGGCATTTCTGAACACCGGGAATCTTCCTGCGGAGGAGGGGATCAAAGGAAGTTCTGGTACAAGGCGGCGTACTATTTGTTGCAGGATGGGGAGCTATATCGCAAGACCATCTCGGGCCCCCGGCTAGATGCGTCTCTGAAGACGAAGTACCTCGAGTGCTGGAAGAAATCCACTCGGGAGAGTGCGGAAGTCATTCTGGGACTCGCACTTTGGAGCAAAGGATCTTGTGGCATGGCTACTTCTGGCCCACTATCCGCAAGGATGCGGAGGTCTTCTCAAAAAAGTACCAGAAGTGTCAGATGTTCGCCCCCCTTCAATTGCAGCCGGCCCAGCAACTTCGTTCGATCACCGCCCTGTGGTCGTTCGCTATCTGGGGAATGGATTTGATAGGCCCCTTTCCTTCAGCTAGCGGCCAAAGGAAGTTCGTTCTCGTCATGATTGACTACTTCTCCAAGTGGATCGAGGCCAAAGCTCTGGCCAACACCACCTCTCAAGTCATGAAGAACTTCATATGGGGAGAAATCGTCTGCAAATTCGGAATTCTCCTCGCCATCGTCACCGACAACGGTCCTCAGTTCGCCAGTTTGGAGCTGGAGGATTTTTGCAGACAGCTCAGAACTGATCTCTGGTTCGCGTCAGTACATCATCCAAGGAGCAATGGACAAGTGGAGGCCGCCAACAAGCTGATCATCAACCTACTAAAGAAGAAAGTCGAGAACCTAAGAGGTAATTGGGCGGAGCAGCTCCCCTCGGTGTTGTGGGCTTTGAGAACCACTCCTAGCTCAGCCACAGGGGAAACCCCGTTCAAACTCTCTCACGGGTCCAAAGCTCTCATTCCAGTAGAGTTCGAGGTCAGAAGTCCTAGGGTAATTACAGCAGAAGACGGAGATGAATAATGGTGACTGGAGAATGTGGAAGCCCAGAAGCTGTCCCTCGACTACATTGAAGAGCTCCGAGATCTAGCTTCGGCTCGGCAAGAGGAGATCAAGCGTCGCATGGCGAGGCACTTCGACAAATACGTTCGCCTCAAGCACTTCCAAGCAGGTGATCTAGTCCTGAAGAAGGTGGACGCGGCCGGGAGATCGGCAGTCGTTGGAAAGCTCAACCCCAATTGGGAGGGACCCTTCATCATCCACGAATCACTTGCAACAGGAGGATATCGCTTACAGAATCTCGAAGGGGAGCTATTGGGGAATACATGGAGCGGCGATGACCTGAAAAGGTTTTATTCCTAAGCAGGGACGTATACACTTCTCTCCTGTAAATTGATTGCTTATAAATAAATTCTTCATCTCCCTGAAACATGGGACGGAAGGAGTTTCTCATTTCTATCACAGTAGCAAACCTTTAAAAAGAAGAAGAGCAGAAAAAGCCGACCTCTGAGTCAGGTTGGGAAACTGGCCTCTGACTTGATTCTCGTAAGATCCAGAACAGATGATAGGACGGTGCCTCGATAGTGCATTCCCCTAAGACCAAGCCTCTGCACTGACGGTAGAGATCGCCCCCCCCCCCCCCCTGCACGATGGACGCGGTTCCCTCCGACCGCATCTCTCGTCCTACTGGAGAGATTATCTGGAAAAAGTCTTGACGCCGACCTCCCAACTCGACAAGAGGATGATCGACTTAACCTCTCGGGGGACCCTGGAACAAAGGCGGCGTAAACCCTCAAGAGTGGAAAGCTCGTGGCGTAGCTTTTTTACGTTTGATGGCCTCATCCAATCATTTGAGTTGGTATGTTTAACCCCTTCTGATTGTTGAGTATATCAAGAGAAACTTCGTCGAAACAGAATCAACGCCCCAGTAGGATGAAGACCTCGGGATGATGTGTCTACGGACCTCCCCGACAGTCAGTCCCTACTCGAAGATCTATTCACCAGCATCAACTCCCCAGAAGGATGGAGACCTCGGGATGATGTGTCTACGGACCTCCCCGACAGTCAGTCCCTACTCGAAGATCTCTTCACCAGCATCAATGCCCCAGTAGGATGGAGATCTCGGGATGATGTGTCTACGGACCTCCCCGACAGTCAGTCCCTACTCGAAGATCTCTTCATCAGCATCAACATCGCAATAGGATGGAGATTATCGGGATTGTGTGTCCCCTTGGAACCCCCGACCGTCTTTCCCTATCTAACATTTTTTTAGCAGTCAGAGTGCGAGTAGGAAACTAACTCGCAAGGTTAAGCGCGAGGAACCCTAAAGGCGAGCATCCATTATGTGGACAAAAAGATCAAAGAAGTGAGTAAGGTGAGATAGTCGGCAGACCCCGATCTCATCCGAAGTCGCCTGGACCAGAATGACAGGTAAGCATATACGAGTGAGCCTATGAGCCTAGCGACATCACAACAGTACACGAAAGATCCACAAAGAAAATAAATATCACTATCAAAAGAAAGGTTATCTACCAAAAAATATATACTCGCAGAGCCGCGAGAAGCATCAAAACTGTTCAAAAAATACGAAAGTTCACTTGGACGACAGAGCATAGTCGGATGAGTTCGACTCGTTCACCTCCTCGTCGTCTTCCTCCTCGCTCACATTCAGAATGTCGGAGAGGAGCCCCTCTGTCATCAGTTTCTCTGCTCCCGGAACCACCAAGTCACCGGCGGCGAGGTCTATCTCCCTCCGAAGAGACGAGAGCTCCTGCGAGGTCATGAAAGATCCTTCAGCCCGACAGGAAGGTCCAGCTTCCAAGGAGGTAGGGCGGCCATCCTCGACTCCAGCTCGGCATTGCGAACCTGCGTCGCCTCCAGCAAGACCTGGCTGGCCCGCAGATCACTCTCGAGCTTGGAGATTGTCTCGGCCGCGACCAACTGCTCTTCCTGCAGATGCGAGAGGGATAGGTTACAAGGTATAGAAGAAAAAGAGGGAGTCTCAATACTAGCTCATGCGGAATACCAAGGTCACCTCAAAACCTCTGCTGGACTCGGCCTTGTCCTCGACAGCTTATGCCCGCTTCAAGGCCTCCGCCTCGCGCTTCTCCGCATCCATTGTGAGCTTCCGATGTAAGGCAAGTTCCTCTTCGGCGCCGAGGAGGTTCCGTGCGGTCTGGTGGAAAAGCTCCGAGGCACGCAACATTGCTCGCGACCCCTGATCGGCGAGAAAGCGAGGGAAGCCTCCCGCAACACCTTCACATCATCGCGACCGTACAGTCCAAACAAGACGCAAAAAGCATCGTCGTTCGGGACCTCGTCCTCGCTCCACGAAGGCAGGCGAGTACACAGGGATACCTCATTGCGCTCCCTGCTCCAGGAGATCAGCGGCTCGCCATCCAAGCCCCTGTTCAGCGAACCCTGCCCAAAGTTTGGGTGATTCTCGAGGACACTATCTTCCTCTTCGCATGCCCGCTCCAACGCCACACGTCGGGCGATCTCCTTTCTCTTTCGCTTCTTCGTCTCCGGTGGTTCATGATGGACAAAACTATGCTTGCAAATGACAACGGCAAGTGTACCGTATCGAATGTAGTATAGGTTATAAAAAACCAAGGTCGTATTAGACTCGGGGCGGTTGAGTACTCTTACTTCAAGAAAATCTCTATTATTTTATCAAATAGAACTTGGGAGTGATTTTGCAAAGGAAAATAAAAACAAGATTAAAACGACGAGTAAAAAGGGCTAGAACTCGATCTTTGAATCACCTTGGAATAAAAGGATAGAAGAAACAAGAAAATCTAGATCTCATAGGAAATTTGCTTTGACCGTGGAGGTTCCCGAATTATGAACGCGCCTCTCTCGAGGATACGCCCAACTAAGATTAGGTGGATCAACCGAACTCTCGTTCTATAATTGAACCTAATACTTGCTTTATCGTAATGAACCCCTCTATTGGATTTGACTCCAATCCGGGAGATTTATGTCATCCTTACTAAAGGGTTGCATTCAACTCTCTTTATCCTTGAATGATCGATTCGTCTTACGAGCTTGTTCGGCTAACTAAAGAACGAAAACAAAAACGAGAATTATATATCGAAAATATAATCTCATTTCATTAAAATCAAGGATAAATCAAAAGTATTTCCAAGAAGAGAAAAAGATGTTCTAAATTACTTCATGATAATTATTTTTCCTCGGATCATCTCGACCGAGTACTAAAAGAAATCTAAGTACTCATGGAGATAGAGGAATTAAAGAAGGTAAAAGAACACATGAAGAGGGGAGGAGAAATAAGAGAATAGAACTATTTTATTAATTGCAATTGAAAAGAAATATAAGCTAGAAATTGAAAAGTACAACTATTGAAATAAAAGAACAACTACAAGACTACTAAAACATGAAAATAAAACAAGAAATGGAGATTTGAACTCCCAAAATTCGTCCTTGAACATCTGCTGAAGCTGGCTTTTTATAGCTGAAAAGTTGAGGTTACACGCCCTTGGTCACGCCCGTGACCAAGGGCGTGTAAGGGGCGTGATCGAAGCAGCAGCGGAGAGGGCGCCTTCTGGAGTAATTGCGAGCATTTCGGCCGTGTCACGCCCTAGGTCACGCCCGTGACCTGGGGCGTGTAATCTTGAAATAGTGCTGCTGGCGGGAAACTCTGTTGGGAAGAAGCGCGGGGCGAGTCACGCCCTTGACCTGATGTCACGCCCGAGGTCACGCCCGTGACCTGGGGCGTGTAACTTTAAATGACGTGGCAGGCGTGCTCTGGATGCTGTGGCGAGTCGCGGCCGTGACACTGGGTCACGCCCTTGGTCACGCCCGTGACCTGGGGCGTGTACTTGGCGAATTCTTCACGGAACGCTCCCTGGTGGAGGAATTGGGTCTGGAACACATCTTTGACTGTCACGCCCTTGGTCACGCCCGTGACCTTGGGCGTGTACTTTGGATTTTTACTCAAAGTGCCCAGAAAACCTGCAAAACATAAAATAAGCTTAAATTAGTTGAAGAGGTTAAAAAGGAACAGATTAAATAAGAAGATACATAAAAATTATATAAATTCAATTTAAAACTATATTAAAATAATACTAAAAGATGAGTACAAAAAGTACTCATCAAACACCCCCATACTTGAGGTTTTGCTATTCCAGAGCAAAAGAGTGAGGAAAGAATTACAAGACATCGATATTATTTCTAATTAACTAAAATTTTATTAAACCATGAATAAGTTAAAGGCAAATTTTAGGAATTCAAGAATTAAGTCATAAGTTATGTTGATAATTTAAACAGAGAAATTTATTTAGCTAACTACTTCTCAAGATAACTATTTAGCAATCAAAATTATAGAAATTTTCAAACAAAATTAGATTGAAATTATAGACACTCTAACATAAAAGAAGCTTAAGGAAAAGACACCTACTAAAATACTGCTCTCTCAATAATTTAGTTTAGGACTAGAAACAATGAAATTGGCTAGGGATGGGTTTGAACGAAATGGCAAATGAAGAGTTCTTGAATAGAGGTGATGAATTTTATCCTCTCACCTCATTTGAATACGAAATTGTATATGTTTAGGAAAATAATGAATTTTATCCTCTTATTTTCCATGCCATATAATCTTTTAACAATTCTCTTCAATCACAAACCCAAAATGTATATGTTTTAGATGTAATGAATTTTATCCTCTTACATCATGACATATAATCTTTTAAATGATTTTGGGTGCATATGTTTTAGGAAATAATGATTTTTATCCTCTTATTTCCATGACATATGATCTTTTTCTACATTTTTTTTATTTGCCAACAAAGGGTGAGGGGGGAGAAATACTTCTAGTTTATAAATTAAACTATTTTGAGAGCAACTTTTTAGTGGAATGAGATTTCCTAAGATCTTAAAGTTAAAAGTGAGTATAACAAAAAAAATCTAAAGATGTTTAGCCAATTTACCACACAGTGAAGCTATTTAAAATTAAACGGAGAAGTAGTGCTAATTTAAGTCTCTAATCGAATTAAAAACATAAAGTGTTTCTTAAAACCAAATTACTTCAAATTTAGATTTAACAAATTCTGATCAAATAAAATAATTAGCTAAATTAAAAATGTAGGAATTCTTATAATCGTACCTCAAACTAAATTTCTAAAACATTAAAAACAACAAGGCTAGGCGTATTTATTATTATTTTATTATTTCTTGGACTTCCCAAGGGCTACCCGGTGAAGGGTTCGCAAGGTACTAGGAGCTGTGATGGGAATTCAAGCCCAAAGCGCCCTTTCCAAGAAATTAGATTTTTATAAGTTTTATATAGATATATATATGTTTTTTTAAATAAAAATACAACAAAGCTAAGCTACACCCCCATACTTAAAATTAAACAGTGTCCCCAATGTTTAAAACTAAGTATGAAGAACACTTGAAAAATAAAAAAAAAATTTTAAAGAAAAATACATTAAATTAAAGATAAGCAAGGGGTGCCTCCCAAGAGCACTTTCTTTTTCCCGTCTTTAAGCTAGACGGTTATTGTTAGGAAAAGGGAAATTTAAAAGAGAGGTGGACAGGCAACTCCCTTAATTTGCGCTGAGGCGAATGTGCCGGCATCAGTCGTCCGGCTACTCCTCCGCTGTAGTCTTGATTCTTTTGTTGTCGGTGAGCTTGAAATTGTGAATCCAAATTACCTAAACAAACCTTAGGTAATTTGGAAAGCTGAAGATGAGCGGCAAATGGATCTCTGAAGACGTTTGGTTGCAACGGCTCATCATCTACAAGGAAATTATTAGTATCAAAAGAATCAGAACTAAGCGATTCAGAAAATGTTTCGCAAGGAAGAAGCGCTTGCGAAAATATATGATTAAGCTCCGGTTGTTCCTTTTCTAAAATAAAATTTTCATTAGGAAAATCTAGTGCATTACCAAGCGGGATAAAATTTTCGGACACAAAATTTTCATGAATTTTTGGTTTGATAGAAGAAATTCGCGAATGTTCATGACAAAGAAAATAAAATCCGGGTGAAGTAGGGGAAGAAACTTGTTATTCTTCTATTTCATCCAGGGCGCCAATAACTTTAAGAAATTCTTGGTAAAGTAATTTTTCTTCATCTTCGGTAAAAGAAGTTATGGGATTACATGAAACCACATGTTCCTCCGTAACTAAATTATCCAATGATGGAGAAAAAATACTAGAACAAATAAAATTTTCCTCTAAATTTTGGGGGGAAGTATCTATTTGAATTGGCGGACATTCCCCAAAATTAGAGTGCGAAGGTTGCGGCGCAAAAGAAGAAGAACAAGAATTCGGATCTAAAGATTTATCTTCATCGCCCCGTAAACTATCCGGGTGACCTTGCCACGAGGAATAATCAACTTCGGAGCGAGAAGAGCAATTATTAAATGCCGAAAAATTATTCTCATTAAAATTAGAAAAATTAATTTCATCAAAGTTTAAAAAATTATTTTCATTAAAAGATGAAAAATTAATATCGTAATTATTATCAAAATTATTTACATAATATTGAGGATAATTATTTCCATAATAATTATTCTGAGAATATGAATGTAAATAACATTCCTCACTTTGATGAGGCGCACCACAATAATAACAACTAAATTGGCGCCTTTGAGCGGCTTGTAAAAGTTCAATTTGGTTTCGAAGCACAGTAATTTTAACGACCGCTTCTACTAATTTCATGATAAAAAGGAAACAACTTTCACTTAAATAATTGGAATTTTTTAAAAATATTTTAATTAATTTTTTTTTCAAAAAGCGGGTTAAATTAGTCCCGGACTCCCAAGATCTACCCGGTGAAGTGTTTGCAAGGTACTAGAGGTTATGATGGGAATTCAAGCCCAAAGCGTCCTTTCCGAGAATTTAGATTGCGCTTTTTAAGATTTTTTTTTATATATATATAAAAAAATTAAAGAGAACGGGGAGAAGAAAGAGAACGATAAAATTAATAAATATTTCTTTTTTCTAAATATCAACCGTGTCCCCGGCAACGGCGCCAAAAACTTGATGGACAAAACTATGCTTGCAAACGATAACGGCAAGTGTACCGTATCGAATGTAGTATAGGTTATAAAAAACCAAGGTCGTATTAGACTCGGGGCGGTTGAGTACTCTTACTTCAAGAAAATCTCTATTATTTTATCAAATAGAACTTGAGAGTGATTTTGCAAAGGAAAATAAAAACAAGATTAAAACGACGAGTAAAAAGGGCTAGCACTCGATCTTTGAATCACCTTGGAATAAAAGGATAGAAGAAACAAGAAAATCTAGATCTCATAGGAAATTTGCTTTGACCGTGGAGGTTCCCGAATTATGAACGCGCCTCTCTCGAGGATACGCCCAACTAAGATTAGGTGGATCAACCGAACTCTCGTTCTATAATTGAACCTAATACTTGTTTTATCGTAATGAACCCCTCTATTGGATTTGACTCCAATCCGGGAGATTTATGTCATCCTTACTAAAGGGTTGCATTCAACTCTCTTTATCCTTGAATGATAGATTCGTCTTACGAGCTTGTTCGGCTAACTAAAGAACGAAAACAAAAACGAGAATTATATATCGAAAATATAATCTCATTTCATTAAAATCAAGGATAAATCAAAAGTATTTCCAAGAAGAGAAAAAGATGTTCTAAATTACTTCATGATAATTATTTTTCCTCGGATCATCTCGACCGAGTACTAAAAGAAATCTAAGTACTCATGGAGATAGAGGAATTAAAGAAGGTAAAAGAACACATGAAGAGGGGAGGAGAAATAAGAGAATAGAACTATTTTATTAATTGCAATTGAAAAGAAATACAAGCTAGAAATTGAAAATTACAACTATTAAAATAAAAGAACAACTACAAGACTACTAAAACATGAAAATAAAATAAGAAATGGAGATTTGAACTCCCAAAATTCGTCCTTGAACATCTGCTGAAGCTGGCTTTTTATAGCTGAAAAGTTGAGGTTACACGCCCTTGGTCACGCCCGTGACCAAGGGCGTGTAAGGGGCGTGATCGAAGCAGCAGCGGAGAGGGCGCCTTCTGGAGTAATTGTGAGCGTTTCAGTCATGTCACGCCCTAGGTCACGCCCGTGACCTGGGGCGTGTAATCTTGAAATAGTGTTGCTGGCGGGAAACTCTGGCGGGAAGAAGCGCGGGGCGAGTCACGCCCGTGACCTGATGTCACGCCCGAGGTCACGCCCGTGACCTGGGGCGTGTAACTTTAAATGACGTGGCAGGCGTGCTCTGGATGTTGTGGCGAGTCGCGGCCGTGACACTGGGTCACGCCCTTGGTCACGCCCGTGACCTGGGGCGTGTACTTGGCGAATTCTTTACGGAACGCTCCCTGGTGGAGGAATTGGGTCTGGAACACATCTTTGACTGTCACGCCCTTGGTCACGCCCGTGACCTTGGGCGTGTACTTTGGATTTTTACTCAAAGTGCCCAGAAAACCTGCAAAACATAAAATAAGCTTAAATTAGTTGAAGAGGTTAAAAAGGAACAGATTAAATAAGAAGATACATAAAAATTATATAAATTCAATTTAAAACTATATTAAAATAATACTAAAAGATGAGTACAAAAAGTACTCATCAGTTCACTTTCATCCGGCCATCCTGTAGCGCGAAGGATCTCGGTCGTGTCGCCGACCCCAGGAGGAATTCCTGAAAGAGGGGACTCCTGCTCGCCTTCTTCCTCCTCGCCTTGCTGTATTGTCACTAAAGTTGCCGCGGGAGATAGAGGAGGCGGGGTCTGGCCCCCCACAGGAAGAGGCGCGGATGGTAGATGTCGGTAGCCTAGAAGAAATGTGTTAGACAAAGAAGCAAAGATAGAACCAATTTAAGCGGCGACTAAGAAACGTTACCCTCGCCAGGCTGCACATATTCGAGATGATCAATGTTCTTGCACCAGAACACGATGTCGAACTTTTTATCTTTCAAGGCGAGGAAGAGGTCCTCGCGATTACCTCAGAGCGAGGGGGTGGCGAGCGCCGCGGGTGGTCTTTGCTGAGGGCAATTGGGTATCTGGGAGAAGTCGCCAGTTACAAAGATGAACTTCTCGTTCCACCGATGGACCTTGTTCGACGTCCCTGTTATCTTGCAATGGTGGCTGCCGAAGAAGATCACCCCGTCCTTGGTCGCGCCCATGTAGAACATCTTCCGGAAGACGTCGAGGTCAAAAGCGATCTTCTCGCTGCGAAGGAAGCATAGGTAGCCGATGATAATCGCTACCCCGTTCGTGTTAATCTGGGCGGGGACCCAGCCGTAGTACCTCAGGATCTGGCAGAATTCATGCCAGAGAGGAAGGCGCAGGCCGACCTCGAAGTGCGGAAGGGGAAAGGCGAGTTTCCCCTCTGAGAAAGTGTTGATCCGCTCGCCAGAAGCGGGAAGGCCAGCGCGGAAGCCCCGAACGAGGTACTGATGGACGAACCTCTCCAAGTCGTCCGAGCGAGTAACGAACTTCTTGAACTTATGCGCGATAAAGTTCTCGGCATAATTCAAGCCCCGAGTTTCAGCATCCACTGAGGGCGTCATCGTAAAGCGGAAGAAGAAAGCAGCGAGTTAGTAACACAATTGAAGAACTTCGGGAAAGCGCGCCGATTTTGGGACCCTACCCCCCCCCCCCCCTATTTATAGAAATCGGGTGGGGGGGGGGGGGGTCGCGATGTAAGCGCGTGCGAGGTGTCTACCTACTCGCTTATTTCAAAGTCGCATGCGCAACAACATACGCGAGTTATGAATTATCCTTCTCGCGCCTAAGCGACGAACTGCGAAAAGCGTGAGAAAGCCCTGCATAATATATAAGCAACACGAGTGCGACTAACCAGCATAGTTCGAAATTACAACGAGCAATTCAAGATTTTTACAGATACATGCGGAATAATGTTCTTAAAAATGTGAAGGAAAAGACGATGCTAATTCACAGAAGGGTCGCCGCGCCTGTCTGAGGTAGCACCATGCCACCCGTTGAAGCCCAGTTGACGAGCGGAGGCCATCTGCTCATTAGCTCTCGCCAAATGTTCCTCTCTAAGCCGAATGTGTTCTTCCATACGATTCAATGTCCCGAGGGACCCAATACTTGCCCGCAGGCCGCGCACGTCCGCCCTCAGCGACTCGTAGCGTTGTTCCATGCCCGCGATCCGGCACTCCAGCTCGGTGACGAGATAATGCTTTCCTTCTGCCGCCTCCAGCCGATGCTCGAATCCTTCAATGTTCGCAACGCGCCCTTCAAGCAAAGTTATTCGTCGATGAACCTCATAGGCCAGCAACCTTTCGACCTTTATCTCTAGATCAAGGTAGGCCGAAGCCATCTTCGTCCTATATTCACGAGTAGGAAGACCTAGCGCCTCGATAAAGGCTGACTCCGGAGACGTCGCATGGGCTGAAAGGTAGCAAATTAGGAAAAGAGTCACGTAAAGACAGCGCGATGCAATGATCATACCTACCCGCACATGCGCCGCCCTCGGTTGATGACAAGGAGAAGGTGACCACCTAGGAGCGTCCCTGCGAGGAGGAGAGACAACCCGACGAGGAGACGAAGATCGCCGAGGACTGAGCCTCCGCCGAGGAGGAGATCTACGAGGGAAAGGTGAGCGCCGATGAGTGTTATGCCGGCCCCCTAAACGACCACCCCGTCCATTAAGAGACGACGACGACGCGTCAGACCGCCGAGGAAGATGAGTCGTAGGCGTTATCGAGGAAGACCCTCCCCCTCCACTTCCTCCAGAAATTTGGCCACTAATTCGAAGGGCCTCAGGCGAAGGTGATCTCCACGAGATGGTAACCCTGGAGTTCTTTAACATCATCCGGGTTCCGCCTGTCGCGCGCTCGGGAATGGGGGATGACGGGCGAAGAGGTTCCCGCCCGGGGATGACCCCTACGGGAAGGACCGGTGGAGGCGGTAAGTGCTCGGTACCTACGCGCTCTCCCACCGGGGACGTCTACGTGTTCACTTCCGCGGGAGGTCCACCTACAAAACAACGTCGGCATCAACGAAAAGTTCACGCAAGAATTACGATATCTCGAGAAGATGATTACCTTCTCGGAGAGGACCCGGATGGACATTCAGCGGTCCATCCTCGGCAGTTGACCGAGGAACTTCGTCCCCCAACCCCTCATCGTTCGGTAGCAAGAGGGAGGGCTCGGGCGCAGAGGCCGCAGGATTGACCGGAGGCACCTCCTCGCCCGGCGGGTTAGGGCGACGATCGGAGGACCCCCTCTTCCTCTTGCGGGTATCCGAACCTTTTGTCTTCTTCATCAGCTTCATCAGTATCTCGGCCTTCGCAATCACCTCCTCGGTAGACAACATCTCGTCGAATGTGAAAAATGGCGTGCCAGGGAAGGATCATCCCCCTCTATTTATAGATTTCTAGGGCCCCCCCCTGACTACCGAGTAAGCTAGTATCCCGCCAGAATCAACTCGTCGAATACGGGTTGGATGATTCTTTCCAACCAACTACGTTGCTCGCAAAGAGCGGGGATTGTGTACAACCCTCATTCTCCGAGGGTGAGCCCGTCTAAAGGCCACGTAAGCAGAAGTCAAAGTCAATGGTCAGCATTAATATCAGACGGCGCAACAGAATCAGGAGACTTGGGAGTGCGAGTAGGAACTTGCTCGCCCCCATGACGAGGAGGGAAGGCGCACCCGGAGTTCGCTACCCCGCCGAGCGAGAAGGTCGTAGGACTGGACATTCTCGCCCATGGACGACATACACCAACCAACTCACCATTTTAGGCCGAGGTCTCTACCTACTCGCCTGCCTAGGTCTTTGCTCAAACCATCTCCAAGAGGATCAGGGATAGTCGCCTGCTTCCTCTCCCTCAAGATTTTTTTATAAATAGACCCCCGGGGGTACCAGGAATGGCACTTGTCAAAAATCAGAGCTTCACCCCCCTTATAGGCGAGAATCCTCCCTAGTCAGTGCCTTCCTAGTACCAAGCTCGGCCATTCGTGGTTTTGGAGGAGAAGACTCCTTTGAGCTTCTGGGTACGTGGTGGGACCTCCCTGCCGCAGCACCTGGGGTTGTGTTTGTTATCCCTTTATTTTGCTCGTCGTAGCTAACCAAGTCTTCTCATTGGACCATTGGGCAAGTAGCCTCCGGCTGCATTGATCCGAATTTTGAAGCTTAGGATTTTCCTGGCTTCAACAGGAGCTTAGGAATTTCCTGGCTTCAACAAATACCTTCTGAATTGCTTTGCGTTCATCCTTTAGAACTTTGTATTGCTCATTGTCATTTAAAAGATTTTACTCGTATTGATGTTTGTGATCAATTAGCTTATCTCGAGGATTCTCGATCTTTAACTAGAAAAGTGAATTTTGATGTTATAAAAAACGATAAAGATCATTTAAAAGAAATCACAACTGATCCTCCAATTGCAGAATTAAAGAAATTACCTGATCATCTTGAATATGTATTTTTGGGAGTTAATTCTACTTTTCCCGTTATTGTCTCTACTAATTTATTTGAATCTGAAAAAGCAAAATTGGTCGATGTTTTAAAAGAGCATAAGAGAGCAATATCATGGTCAATTTCTGATATTAAAGGAATTAATCCCTCATTTTGTTCTCATAAAATCTTTATGAAAGATGATTATAAACCATCTATCCAACCTCAATGTAGACTCAATCCAAATTTGAAAGAGGTTGTGAAAACGGAAGTTTTAAAATTACTAGATTCTGGGATGATTTATCCTATTTCTAATAGTTCATGGATGAGCGCTATTCAAGTAGTCCCTAAAAAGGGAGGTCTTACAGTGGTAGCCAACGAACGAAATAAACTTGTTCCTACACGTACTGTCACAGGATGGCGAGTTTGTATAGATTATAGGAAACTAAATGATGCTACACGAAAAGATCACTTTCCACTTCCTTTCATCGATCAAATTTCAGAGCGTTTATCGGGACACGCTTACTATTGTTTTCTAGATTGATTGTCAGGCTACTTACAAATTCCTATCGCCCCGGAGGATCAAGAAAAGACCACCTTTACTTGTCCTTTCGGTACTTTTGCATACAGACGTATGCCCTTCGGATTATGTAATGCGTCTGCTACTTTTCAAAGATGCATGTTAGCCATATTTAATGAATTAGTTGAAGATATTATGGAAGTGTTTATGGATGATTTTTCAGTTTTTGGGGATTCATTTCACTTATGTTTAAAAAATCTTAAAAAGGTTCTTGCTCGATGTTAATAAACTAATCTTGTACTTAATTGAGAGAAATGTCATTTCATGGTACAAGAAGGTCTGGTTCTGAACCATAAGATTGCATGTCGTGGAATTGAGGTGGATAGAGCAAAATAGAAACTATTGAACATTTACCACCTCCCGCCACGGTAGTGCGTAGCTTTTTAGGACATACAAGTTTTTACCGAAGATTTATCAAAGACTTTTCAAAAATTTCAAAACCGTTAACAAAATTATTAGAAAAAGATACTCCTTTTAATTTTTGATGGTGAATGTCTAAAAGCTTTTGAGATACTAAAAGAAAAATTAATTTATTCTCTCATCATGATTGCACCTGATTTTTCCCAACCTTTTGAATTAATGTGTGATGCTAGTAGCTTTGTGGTTGGTGCAGTACTGGGACAAAGAAGAAATAAACATTTTCACCCCATTTAATATGCTAGTAAGACTTGAATGTTGCACAGGAGAATTATACAACAACTGAAAAAAATTACTAGCAGTTATTTTTGCATTTGATAAACTATGTTAGTACTTAACATTGTCCAAAGTGATTGTTTACACTGATCATTCCGCTTTACGTTATTTACTTACGAAAGCTAATGCAAAACCCCGGTTGCTCCGTTGGATCTTGCTTTTACAAGAATTCGACTTAGAAATACAAGATAAGAGGGGAGCCAAAAATTTGGTGGCAGACCACCTCTCTCGTCTTGAGAATCCATATTTAGAAGTATTAAATGAATCCGCTATAAATGATAGTTCTCCCGAAGAACGATTATATATGCCTGAAATTCAATCTCATATAACACTTCATGGCTTGCGGATTTTGCAAATTATATTGTTGTTAAGGTCCTTCCATCAGATCTTTCACATCAACAAAAGAAAAGATTCTATTCTGATCTAAAATACTACTTTTGGGAGGACCCTTTTTGTTTCGCATTTGTGCAGATTCGATCATCCGGAGATGTGTTTCAGAGGAAGAAGGGTCGAAGATCTTGGAGCATTGTCACTCAGGACCTACGGGAGGACACTTTGGGCCAAATCGTACGGCAAAGAAAGTACTCGATTCAGGTTTTTATTGGCCCCATCTATTCAGGGATGCCCAGAGGTTTGTTCGTTTATGTAATTTTTGCCAAAGATCAGGTAATATTTCAAAAGCAAATGAAATGCCACAAAAATTTATCTTGGAATGTGAAATATTTGATGTTTGGGAAATTGACTTTATGGGCTCATTTCGTAATTCGTATGGTAATAAATACATTCTAGTTGTCGTAGACTATGTTTCAAAATGGGTAGAAGTGCAAGCCTTACCAACGAACGATGCTAGAGTTATTGTCAAATTCCTTAGAAAATTGTTTTCACGGTTTGGAACGCCTCGTGCCATCATTAGTGGGGGACTCACTTTTGTAGTTCTCAGTTTAATAAAGTTTTAACTAAATATGGGATTACGCATAGGGTAACCACTCATTATCATCCACAAACCAGTGGGCAAGTCGAGGTATCCAACCGAGAGTTGAAACACATCCTAGAAAAATCAATAGAGGGGAATAGGAAACAATGGTCTACAAAATTGGACGTCGCTTTATGGGCCTGCCACACTGCATTTAAGACACCAATATGCACTACACCGTATAGACTAGTATATGGTAAGGCATGTCACCTACCAGTTGAACTTCAACATAAAGCATATTGGGTTATTCGTACTCTAAACATGAACTTAGATCTATCAGGAGAGAAGCGAAAATTTCAACTCAATGAACTTTGACGAGATGATTTTCATACTTCCTATCTATATTTTTCTCCATCTTTTCTCTTCATCCCATGGCTTTTCATTGCCACTTATAGGGAATATCATCCATTCGGCATGTCAACTTCTCGTCAACGCTCGAATCGACGCCGCTCTGATCATTCCGCCGCCCGTCCTGCCACCAATCACGTTGAAGTCGGCATGCTTCAATTTGAAGACCCCACTCATCTCGCCCAAATCGAGCGACTCCGCAAGCGAAAATTTCAAAATTGTCGATGCATAGATTGGGACGTGTTGGAGGAAATCCAGTTGAACGAGGAAGTCGGGCTCCTCATCGGACATAGCAGTTGGGACGCATTTTTTGCCATCAATGAGATCATTTATCACAAGGTTACGTTGGAATTCCTTTCCACATTCAACATGGAGCCGAGCTACTATATAGTAGCGGGGAGCACGAATCGCTCTTCTATCACTGCCACCATTACGTTTTAGGTTCAACGTCATGTTTACTCGCTTAGTCTTCAGGAGTTCACGTCATTCCTTCGACTCTACGACGAGTAGTTCCTCAACAGTCCATAATACCATGACCATCACTACCACCTACCCCATGGAGTGAACTCCGAGTCCGTATGGCGTAGCATTGCAGACGATCCGCCTTATGAAGCCAAGAGCTCCAAGGCCTCCTATTTGATCAGCCCCGATGTCCACTACCTCCATCACCTTTTGAGCCACACTTTGACTGGGCGAGGAGAGAGCTTCGGAGTCGTCGGTACCAAAGATATTCTATATCTTTATAGCATGACGAATCATTTTCCTCTTCACTTGGGATATTTTGTTGCCACCTTCATTCGCCACCAGGCCGAGCATGGCCGAGTGGGAACTATTTGTATCGCATTATACACCACACTCCTTCTGAAAGGCATGAATCTCTTTGACGACCTTCCTCCTATGGAGGTGGCCGCTCGCACTATACCCATTTCAATGGCTTCACTTCGATCGCTTAGGATAGTTTGAGCCCGTCCTGGAGTTGGCAGACCCGTCTATCATGTAGCTAGACACCAGGATGATGTGGGAGATGAGGTTGAGTAAGAGAGGAATAGAGATGAAGAGGAGGAGCCACATGATGTTCTACAGCATACACGATATTCACATCCAGGTGTGTTCTCTTCTCACGCACCCCAAGAGCATCACTCATATGACGATCTATATGACTCATACGCCTTCTTTCGTATGGATATGACTCGGAGGTTGGATAGAGTCGAACAGAATCAGGAGGCTATGCCAGATATTTTCGCCCATATAGATTACAATCAGGAAGAAATATTACGCAATCAACGCGATATGCAGGAGCAGTATGAGGAGTCCAATCAATGGACTCAGAACGCTATTCACCAGCTCTGCGATCACTTCGAGGTAGCCATGCCACCATCGCCACATTCCTCTAGTCAACGTCGTCGTGACCCACCACCACCACCTACCTTCTGATTGTGTCTTGGGGATGAGTCTATGGATATCTACTTGTTTCAGTTTTAGTATTTTCTTGAACTATATCTTGTATTGTTTTTATTAACACTGATCTGTTATGGTACTGCTCTATTTTATTACTCTATGATGGTCGCTACTCTGCGGATATATACCTATGCCGCTTGGAGATTTTTGATTTGCACCTCTACACTTGTTTTCTATTCATGCTTAGGGCAATGGGGACATTGCATGATTTCAGTTGGGGGATCAATGTTAGACTTTTATATTCTCAAATTACAAAATTTCAAATCATTTGCTCTTTTTAAATACCCTTACAATTTATAGCAAATACTTTTCAATCTGTTCATGCGTATTCACTAAAAAAGTAATAATTTAATTAGATCTCTCTTAATCAGTTACCCAATTAACGCATTACAATTTATGTTATTCGATTGTGGATGTTGTAATTTGCATAACTCCGTTGTTTTACTTCAAATTGTGATAAAAAAAACATTTTGAAATTTCTATATTCTATACTTAGTTTAATCTAAACTTTAATTCACGTAACATTTCACTTATTCTTTAAAGCAAAAATTCTATTAGATTATCAATTATTTCACTCTATTGAATTATGGATCTTGCTCTCATACACTCCATATGCAACTCAATATATCATAACTATAAGGTTATTTGAAATGATCTATGCCACCTTTAATTAGTTTGGACCTTTTCAACTCTTATTCTACTCCTATCAATTACCATTACACCCTTGACATACTGAGATTCTTTGATATTATTTACAACCCTCTAAACATTTGTTTCTCTACAACCTCAGTACTCATCATCACAGGTTATAGTTAAATTGTTTGAATAAATGGAATATGATTAATATATGTTGCATCACATCATTTGAGTATATCCTTTTGATTGATCTCTTCTATGTGAGAGAGATCTATTATATTTATTGGCTCAGTCTGATTTTCCCTCCTTGTTCCGAAAAAAAATGAGCATACAAAAGTTTGTATCTAAAAAAAGGAATAAAAAGGGGAGAAAAGAAAAAAATGATTAGCCATTATTCTTTTTCAATATGATAATGTCATGATGTGTTTCATAATCATGAGTTTATTCACTAGTTTAAATATATTCTTATATGATGAGAAATTGTATTTAATATCATTGTTTATCATATCCTAGCCCAGGTCAAAGTTAGCACCTCAAAAGTCCTAGTGATCCTTTAATCTTACTATTTCTTTCTATGAGTTGAAGTTGATGTTTACTAGCAAGCCCATGTAATTCAAAATAGATTTCAAAACTATGAAGTGTAATATTGAGAAAACTAATAGAATCTTATTTAAGAAATTGATGGTAAATTCAATACGTGTTTTTTTCTGGATTGATTGGAGATAAGTACAAGAATATTGATAATTTCATAATTTATTTTTATCACATTTGAAGGTAAAATTTCTGTTTTAAGTATTGAAAATTCTCGTCCACTAATTGAATCATTGAAAATAATGTTAAATTGGGTAACTTGCTTATTAAAAATCTAGTTTTAGGGTTGTATACGCACGTCCTTTATTCATGTATTTTGCTCTGGAATAGCAAAACTCTAAGTGTAGGGGTATTTGATAAGGTCATATTTATCAAATTATAGTTGAGATTCCTATTTAAATTCGCCTTAATTTAATGCCTAAACTCATTGTTTTCATACTCATTCTCATCATAATTGTTATTTACTCACATTCAATGAAGTTTTAACTTAAACATATGCATCCAGGTGTATTCAGGTTGAGAAATGCAGAATTTAAGGAAAGTGGACTCTACACGGCCAGCTACACGGCCATGGACACGGCCGTGTCAATATATACGACCTTCTACACGACTGGATGATGTGTCGTGCTAAGAGAATTTAGCTTCTACACGGCTAGATGATGTGCCATACTCAGAGAATTTAGTCAACAAAAAGAACAGAGAAAGTCTTGGCCAAACACACGGTCGCGTCGCTGAAAAGCTCATCTACGAACACGGCTTCATACACGGTCGTGTGAATGGTCGTGTCCAGCAACACGACTACACATCATCGACCTAACCGTTCCCCCTCATTATACACAACCACTGACACGACCGTGTGCACGGCCATGTGCGACTATTTTCTTTCCTTTTCCAACACCAACTATAAAAGGAATGGAAGTTCTTGAAGAAGGGGGTTTTGCTTTTGGCTGGAGTTTTCTGGAGTTTGAAGATCGTGAAGGAAGAAGAGCAAAGGGGATTCTTAGTATGTTCTTTTATTTTGATTTTGTGTTTGAACTTTATTTTTGTTTAGAAAAGATGATGTGGAACTAATCTCTTTTTAGCGTTGGGATGTAAGAACCATAATTTGATGTTTTAAATGATTTGAATGTTCTCTTTTTAATCTCTCAATCCTTTTGTTAATTTATGCATGCAATCCAACTATGTCGAGTTTTACTTTTTCGGAATTGTAATTCTTGTGTGATTTCATCCTTTGAGATTGAGAAATCCTTAGCATGTTAAGATCTTGCACAAATGAAGGGAATAGATCGCAATTTTAGAGATAGCTTGCGATTTTCTTTCGTGTTTTGAGATTAAAGTCTATTCGTGTTTAAAGCAAGTGAAGGCGTTTTGATTTAGGAGAAATCCTAATCAATCAATCTTACCTTAGTATTAACCTCGAGAGAGACATTAATTATATTTAAATCTTCTCGGTTTACTAGGTTTTGAGATTTTGAAGTGGGGGCCTCAAGGATCTATTGCTTCATCTAGGTGTTCTCTACATCCGAACGCTATCCGTCAATCATCAGGTCTTTCTCTCGCAATTTACCATTTTTATTAAATAAGTAACTCGGTTTAAATTTTGTTTCTAAATAAGAAAACCACTCTTGATTCGCTTGATAGATAATTGATGAGAAGTGAGTCCGAGTAATTGAAGAGATCCTTTAAAATAAGACATAAGATAGGGATATCTTATTTATTACAATTTATAAGTTCGCTTGCCTTGGAACATTATTATTAAGTGAGAATTGCAAACCATCAGTGAGCTTATCAGGGCTCATTGGCCTTCCCTAGTCTTCTTTTTGGAGACTAGACTCTCTTGTTCCAAGGTTGATGTTCTAAAGAGAAGATGGAATTTGGATGGAGTATCTGTGGCATTTTGGGGTAGTGGGGGTGTTCTGTTACTTTTATGGGAGAGGCATGTGGATATTCGCCTCCTTTTCATCACATCATATTGATGTTATGGTGGTGGTCGGTGAGCCGCGGGGACTTCTTGGCAATTCACGGGATTTTACGGTCACCTGGATGCTTCTCAGAGAAGATTTACGTGGAATCTTCTCCGTCATCTGCCTTTGGCTTCCTCTCCGCCTTGGGTATGTGGTGGTGACTATAATGAGATTCTTGGAATAACTGAGTTGTATAGTGGGGCACTTCGGCCTCGCTGGAAGTTGGAAGCTTTTCGGTCTGCTTTGTTGGAGTAATCTATCAGATTTGGGATTTGCGGGTAGCTGACATGCTCCTTTCGCATACAAATTAGCGGTAAGTTTTGCGTGCTTTTAGGCAAGCGCACCTATTGTTGAGTATATGAGTTTTTATGATATCAAGATTCAAATTTATAATATGTCTGAGGTTCGCTCCTTACGTAACCTGTTGGAACATGGTCTTCTGCATCTCCTAGGTTTGAGAATAACAAAACCTATGTGTATTTGATCTTGTGTGTTTAAGTGTGCAGGATAACAAAGTCGACATGACTCAAGGATTACATAAGAAGGTTGCCCCCAAAGTTGAGCCATCAAATCCAAAACTCCTACTAGCGTCGACGGTAGTACTAGCGCTGACGGTAGTACTAGCGCAAGCGCTAGCTGTCGTTCGACGAACTGAAAGCGGCGCTCGACGAAATGCTCATAACTGCGTTCGACGAACTGTTAGCTGCGTTCGACGAAATTTTGATCGACAAAATGTTTGCTTAAGCGCAATTCCGGGAGTACTTATAGAAGGAGATAGCGCCTAGCGGTATCCGATAGCGCGGGCGATAGCGCGGAGCACAGTAGGCAAGAGAGAAATGTTTCCTCGGATTGAAGATTCTGTTGCGCAGAATATGTCCTAAAATGGGATAGCGCAGGCGCTAGCGCTGTGGCTATAAAATGGACCCCTCTTCTCTCGTTTCAGATATCACAGAGAGAGATTGAGTGCTAGAATTCCAGAGGCTACCTTGGCCGAAAGTTGATGTCCTACCAAAGTTCTGCAAACTTCTGAAGGAGAATCTTATCACGCCGGATCCAAACGAAGTCCGCTTCTACAATGCTTATTCTACATCGGAACTTCGTCTCCAACTTCAGAAGTTCATTAAGAGGGAGTTTTTAATTATTTTCATTTCTTATTTCTTGTAAACGGTTAGTGAAATCGCCTCGTGTTGGCGACTAGGTCTGGGTAGGACTTAGGGCAGAAATTTGCCTCGTGTTGGCGACTAGATCTAGGATAGGTCTAGGGGGTGCTCGAGGCCATATCCGGGGAAGGGTTGGCTAGAGCGGCTTGAGGCTGAATCCGGGGAGGATAGGCTAGGGCCACCGGTTCGTGGGGATGCGAGTCGGGATAGAAAACAAAAAGAGTCTACTATTCATCGCCACTGATTTCTAGCGTTATAGAAGTCAACTTTTGGAAAACCTTATTTGATATTAATAAAGCATGTCTCTACTTTATTTCAATTGTTTTACTTGACTTCTTATTGTCTTAATCTTGCATTATTACAAAGCTTTTCAAAATATAACTTAAGTTTTTGAAAACCCTTATTCACCCCCCCCCCCCTCTAAGGGCGCATACCGATCCAACAAGTGGTATCAGAGCGGTTTTATTCCAAATCGGCTTAACAACCGGGAATAATGGCGTCTCATGATCTCGCTTCTACAAGTGGGGTAAATTTTTATGAAGAAGAAAAATCACTAGCACCACCTTTATTTAAAGGGACAAATTATAAAGGGTGGAAAATTTTAATGGAAAGGTTTATTTAAACTTTAGATATCGAAGCATGGAATCTAGTCATAGTAAGACCAGCGGATGAATCAAATAAAAAGGAACGTCATCTAAATGCAAAAGCTAAACACTATTTATTTTGTGGTCTATCAAATGAAGTTTTCAAATTAATATATTGTTTTTCTAGTGCATACAAAGTTTGGAAATTTCTTGAAGAAATGTATGATTTTCCTCTTACAGGTATGGAACAAACACAAGAATTGGAGAACATACAAGCTTGCGCAAATTTTCAAGAAAGCTCCTCTCATGACGGATCCATGAAGTGCACATCAAATGAAAGAGAAGAAGAAATTCTATCTTCGGAAGAGGAGTGCCAAAAAGATGTCAATGAAACGATATGTTCAAATCTTGCCTCATCCACAAGCGCTGTAAGGAAATCAAAATCTCTTATTTTTTGTACTTATATTTCTACATTACAACTGCTACAAATTACTAAACGTAAGATTAAAAAACTAAAAATAGCTAATGCAAAACTACGTTTAGAAAATAAAACTTTGAAAGCAAATGTGAATGTAGAATCCAAAAATGAAATGTTTGTATCTCCATCATGCTCTTCATTTGAAAACTCTATATCTTGTTTCGATTGTAATAATATTAAAGAAAAATTCAAGGAACTTAAAAAGAGTTTACTTTAGTAAAAGAACAAAATGAAAATTTATGTTTAGAAAACTCTTCATCTTTGAAAAATGATTGTGCTAAGTGTAAAGACTATAAATTTGAAATTGAAGAGATGGATGAAACATTTGATGAATATAGAAATAACTATCAAAATCATATTGATTCAATTGTTTCCATTCTCAAAAATAGCACAATCGCTTATAATAAAGCTAGACACAATTTAAAGATTAAAAATAATGAATTAAAAACTAAAATCAACTTGCTTAAGGAAATCATAAAGAAAAATTCTCAAAACATACATTCACAATATAATGCAAAATTCAAAAGCAAGTTGAATGTGATTTCTCAAAAGTTGAATAAGCCAAACAATGGAAATAAAAAACTTCAAAATATTGAAAATGAAATTCCAAAATACAATCATTACTATCATTTACAACATCAATCTTCTCCCAACGTAAAATTAAATGTTCACAAATTTCCTATGAAAAATACTTTCAATAGTCATTACAATCATAATCATCAATATAAAGATTATCACAATGGAAATTTCACATATAAGAATAACACTAAACCAAAGTTTGAATGGAGGCCCAAAATTAAAAATGAAACATTAACTTCACATGAAAGGACTCATTCATCACTAACTACCCACAAACCTACATGTTATATTTGGGTACCCAAAGGAACCACCACACTTGGTCCCCTTTGGATTTTTAAATCTCTTATTCATTAGTATCCAATCATTTGCATGAAGTAGAAATCAACTCAAAATAAAATATTAATTCTCTACTTCATGATATGCTTAATTTCCTTTTTGTTTTTGCTTTTTATTTTTGTTGAACCATCATGATATGATCACTTTATATAACTTGTGATATGACTTTCTCATATTAAACCAAAATTCATAAATAAATCAAATTGAACTAAGTTGAATAAAAAGTCATGTCATTTTTTTCAAGTGATCTACTTATCCTTTTTCTTTTTATCCTTCTAAATCCATTTCCTAAAAGTCATATAAAATTTGAAAAACTAAATTTGTCATATGATATTATTAAGACTAAATGAAATAAGTGTCATAATGGATTTAAAAGGTATTTTAGGGGTATTAGGCTAAATTTATAAAATGCGCAAGTTTTGCTTAGGTAGTTAATATATTTGCGTCATGTTCAATTACCTCAAGTATGTTTAATCATAATCATGTCAAATCGAAATTGAAAAATTGCATTTCACTTATTTGTGATCACTTCACTCATTCATTTGTTGTGCAAAACTCAAGAATTAAGGTCTAATGAATATGGAGCTTTAATGAATGTGAAACTCATGTACTAAAATTTTAACTTCCGCAACTTTTTGCGATTTCTTCTCGTCTCTTCACTTCATTAGACTGGCCTTACATTGCACAAACATAGTTAAGAAAAATCAGAAGCAAAATCAAAGAAAATCTAGGCTATATGATCAAAATAAGCACTCTCTGTGAGCTAACGCAGGCGCTAGGACCTAACGCCGGCGCTAGCTCAAATTTCCGATTTTCTGAAATTTTAAATTCTGAAAAATCAATAAAAATATATTATTTTATATGTACTACTCATTTTTGCAATTCTACCTGTATTTGTTTTTGAAAAAAAAATTAAAATACAAAATTACAATAACCAAATTACAAAAAAATTTATTTTTTCTTACTTCCTTTCTTTGGTTATTTGTTTGATTTCTATATGAAAAAAAAAATCAAATACAAAACAAAAACAAGTATCAAAAATTGTTATTTTTGAACTTAACTTCTCTATTTACATGTATCTTGCGAAAGGGTGATTTGGGCTATCATCCCATAATATCACCTAGTACCGGGCGAACCACTCACAGGGTAGACCTCAGGAAGTCCAAGATCAAATTATAAGAGTTCATACTTTAAATTAAAATTATTTCGCAAAAATATCAAAAATACTGTATGGGCATTATTGAGAAAATCAAGCATGATTTAATCTATTATTTAGAACTTCTATAATGTTGCAATTTATCTTTTCAAACTACTTTGAACATTGTTTTCATCATGCTTTGATATATCTATTAATATGTGCATCAATTATCTTTTAAAAGTTGTGTAGAACTAAGCTTAGCATGTCTCTAAGTATGAGAAAATGTTTTATGTTTGATAATGATCTTTATTCACTCACTTATTTTGGCATTGTCTACATATGTGTTTAATCTAAGAATGCTTGTGTATGTTGTGTATTAGTACAATGAATTAAAATTGCACAAGTATCTTACCTACACTCCTTTATTTGCACTTTTAAAAGTTAAGAAAAGTGGTTATGTTTTTTCATAAATTATATTGGTTTGCAAAACAAGTGTATACGGAGAACTTTGTACAAAACAAAAATCATAAAATAAAGTGACAAAGATAACTCCACCAAACACTACTTGAACCTCCTGATAAGTCTTAATAAGCATTGTGAGGTTGAGCACCTTGGAAAGAATAGTAAAGTATCTTGTGCAAATCAAATCTTTCTTTCAAAATAAAAACCACTTACTCTTAAGTACACCGGATCACTAGTTTCAATATTAAAATAAAATAAAATATGTGATCCCCCAAGCACTACTTTGTACCCTGATAAATCTTAATGAGCATTGTGTGTGCAAAGCACCTTGGTAGTTGTACATTTTGTTTGTGCATTAAAGTATGTGGAAGTAAAATTATTTGTGTTTTATTGTGCTCTTTACTTGACATATTTCTTGTATTTTTGATTAAAACATTTGTTTACTCTACTCAAAATACACTTATGTGCACATCATTATCTTCCATAACACTTCTTCTCATGAGTATTGGATCATAATGCTAAAATTCTATAATACTCTTTCTATATAAATGCACTAGATAACCTAGCATGCTTTCTACAATGTTTGGTATGTTTTGAAATTGTGAATTCACATAACATTGTAGTACTCTCTTTTTGGTAACATTATTTCATGCTTGGTTACTTTATTATTGAATTTAAAGATTTTACTTGAACAATGATTTACAAAACATCTTCTTCATAAAATTGAACTCATATATCTTTTTATGGATCATCATTGATTACAATAAGATGTTTCTTGTATTTCGATAAGTCTTCCGCATCATAACCATATAATTGTTTACCTTGCGCTTTCATGCTTACTTAAAGTCTTTTATTTTGTGTGCATCATCACTTGAATCTTAAAATTCCTTTCTTTCAACAAGTGGTAGACTTGCATGGTAAACTTTATATTGGTTACTCTAAACATGAATATTTATTTTGCTAAAAACTCTGATTTATTTCTATGAAAATATTGTAATACTAAAACTCTGATTTATTAATGGATTAGCTATGTGAACTTTTCTTTAAAAAATTCAAATATTAAAACCTATTGGCTATGAAATTATAATTTGATTTAAAACGCTTAAACGCTTCCAATAATTATTATCCATGACTTCATATCTCACCATAGCGGGGGTGTAGGGTTGTAGACATTAGATAACCTCATCTCTAGTCATGTCTTGTCCTTAACCGGGGAGGGTTCCAGTGGGGCCTTGCGAGGCACTGGGGGGAAAGAGTGTTAGGTTAAGTTTTTTGTCTAGTGTTTGCATATGGGACTAACACCCCAACCTACGGCATGTTTGCAGCTCCTCATGCCCATCCGTCACTTAGTACGGGGCTAGGGTGTAGACATATTGTCTGGGTAGTTTAGTTACTTGGAAATCATTACATTTTTTTTGCTTAAAACTCTTATATAAAAAGGAAAAACTAACATGATAATATTGAGTACTCTACAAATGTTAGATTGTTCATTTTTAAGCCAAAAACTCTGATCTATTTTTATAAAAAGTATTCTAAAACTCCTTATCATTTCCTTCTCTCTACAAGCTCGATCATGCCTTCATCTTATTATCAACTTGTAAGTGGTGTCTCCTTACCCACTTTTGCTAATAACAAAAGGGGGAGAACTAACATGATAAATATAATTTGCTATCAAAATATAACACTAACATGCGTAATTAAGATGATAGCCAACATATTAAGGGAGCATTCACTTAGGGGGGAGCATGTATTTAGGGGGAGCAATTCTAAATGCTAAAATCAATATTGATCCTAAGTCATCACTCTCTCACACACACAAGTAGTTCATCATGCTTATATATATTAATGCTCTGATTTATCATTAATGGTTTTGTTATTATCAAAAGGGGGAGTTCGTTAGAACAAGGTCTTCTGCATCTCCTAGGTTTGAGAATAACAAAACCTATGTGTATTTGATCTTGTGTGTTTAAGTGTGCAGGATAACAAAGTCCACATGACTCAAGGATTACATAAGAAGGTTGCCCCCAAAGTTGAGCCATCAAATCCAAAACTCCTACTAGCGCCAGCGGTAGTACTAGCGCAAGCGCTAGCTGTCGTTCGACGAACTGAAAGCGGCGCTCGACGAAATGCTCATAACTGCGTTCGACGAAAATTCGCTCGACGAACTGTTAGCTGCGTTCGACGAAATTTCGATCGACGAAATGTTTGCTTAAGCGCAATTCCGAGAGTACTTATAGAAGGAGATAGCGCCTGGCGGTATCCGATAGCGCAGGCGATAGTGCGGAGCACAGTAGGCAAGAGAGAAATGTTTTCTCGGATTGAAGATTCTGTCGCGCAGAATATGTCCTAAAATGGGATAGCGTCGGCGGTACCACTAGCGCAGGCGCTAGCGTTGTGGCTATAAAATGGACCCCTCTTCTCTCGTTTCAGATATCACAGAGAGAGATTGAGTGCTAGAATTCCAGAGGCTACCTTGGCCGAAAGTTGATGTCCTAGCAAAGTTCTGCAAACTTCTGAAGGAGAATCTTATCGCGCCGGATCCAAACGAAGTCCGCTTCTACAACGCTTATTCTACATCGGATCTTCGTCTCCAACTTCAGAAGTTCATTAAGAGGGAGTTTTTAATTATTTTCATTTCTTATTTCTTGTAAAAGGTTAGTGAAATCGCCGCGTGTTGGCGACTAGGTCTGGGTAGGACTTTGGGCGGAAATTCGCGTCGTGTTGGCGACTAGATCTAGGCTAGGTCTAGGGGGTGCTCGAGGCCATATCCGGGGAAGGGTTGGCTAGAGCGGCTTGAGGTCGAATCCGGGGAGGATAGGCTAGGGCCACCGGTTCGTGGGGATGCGAGTCGGGATAGAAAACAAAAAGAGTCTACTATTCATCGCCACCGATTTCTAGCGTTATAGAAGTCAACTTTTGTAAAACCTTATTTAATATTAATAAAGCATGTCTCTACTTTATTTCAATTGTTTTACTTGACTTCTCATTGTCTTAATCTCGCATTATTACAAAGCTTTTCAAAATATAACTTAAGTTTTTGAAAACCCTTATTCACCCCCCTCTAAGGGCGCCTACCGATCCAACATAACCTACTTCTACCCTCTCTTGTTATCTTATTAGATTTTTACTTTGAAAAGAGATTTTATAATAATTTAAAATATACTTCTAACTAATATAAGATAACTAGTATGCTTGATATTAAAAAGATAAGTGGCTCTGTAGAATCATTCCAAAATAAATGTTATGTTTAAGAAAGAGAATTAATGTTTGATTTCTATCTACTCCGCAGGATTCCTAACCCACTCCAGTCTCCCTGGTTAAGACGGCACCGAAGCACTGTTTTTAGATGGGAACCTAAAGATCGCTTTATCGCTCATTGAATCATTTTTCTACGCAGGAGAATCACGGTTCCTTATTCTTTCAAGGAGCAATCGACTCTCTTTATATTATGCTTGACTTTACACATTTACTCCAAAATCATAAGTCACGATAAAATTATACTAGCAATAATTTATCGAGTGTTACAAGACAGCATAAAAGAAGATGATTCAAAACATTAAAGATATAAATTAAAGTACTTGAAGAAGGATCAATCACGCTTATTCTACATGAAGGTCGTACACGTCAACATCAAACATTACTTCAGCACGCCTTCGACAAGATCTTCGAGTTCAACCGAAGAGGGAGTTTTGTCTTTAGTTTTTATTTTATCTTGTAACTCTTAACCTTTGTATTGGTAGAGAAATTCGCCTATGTTGGCGACTAGGTCATGAGTGGCTTAGGAAGAATTCGCCACGTGGTTGGCGACTAGGTCAAGAGTGGCTTAGGGAGAATTCGTCGCGTGGTTTGCGACTAGGGCCTTGCGAGGACTAGAGAGAATTCGCCGCGTGGGTGTGGCGACTAGGTCTCGGGTTAGATCTAGGGGCGGCTCGAGGCCTCATCTGGGGAGAGATAAGCTAGAGCCAACCGGTCCTTGGGAGAAGAGTCGGTATAGAAAACCAAAAAGATTTTTACATATTTGCCTCAATCTCAAGCGTTATTGGGATAAATTTTTGTAATGTTTTTCAAGAAATAATATTATCTGTATTTCTCTAATATTGTCTTGCAAGTTCTAATCTTTGAAATCTAAACGAAAAAGGGGTTCTCTATCACTAACGTCACGCGGTAATGCTACCGCAGACGGTAGCAACATAGTTCAATTCTGTCGTGCCAAATATAGCCCATTTTCATTAAAAAAAAACTACTGCAGTATTTAAACTGAGATATTTTTCATGAATACTATGAACCTATTTGAATAAAATGAATTAAATTCAAAAGTTCTTATCTTTATTCACCTCCCCCCTCTAAGGGCGCCTACAGATCCAACAAATGGAGGGTTGAAAACGGATTTGCGTCTCGCCGGCGGGGTAGAAATTGAGAGAGTCTCAGAAGGTTGTTGTGAACTCTGTTGGACTTTGACTTTGTTGACCGGGTCAACTCTTTAATTGTATCTTTATATGTGTATTTTGTTTTAGTTGAAAAGGAGGAGAGAGGGAGTGCATTTATTGCGGAGAGAGAAAGGAGTTTTTTTCTTGCCTATAAATAGGCCTTTGTAAGTTTGTTTTGTGTGTTGAGAAATATAGAAGGAGTTTTTCTTCCGGCAGAAAATAGAGAGAGAGAGAGAGAGGTTTTATAGAGAGAGAAGATTTTTATTCCCGCAGGAATAGTCTCATCTCGCAATAGTGAGCACGCCAATCTCTTCTCTCGCCAGCCGAACACCTCGCATAGGAGCTCTCACCGGTGGACCGTCGCCAGCTCGCGTGGAAGTTCTCGCCGCTGCCAGCCCGCAGGAGGATCTCGTCGGAGGTCCCGCCTGCCGTGTTCGCCCAGCTCACAGTAGATGAAGGTGGTGCTCGCGTGGGGTAGTGCTCGACGGTGTTGAAGGGAGTGCTCGCCGGTGTGGAAGGTAGTGGGGTGCATCTCGCTAGAATAGTAGAGGTGCTCGCCCGAGTAGTGAGGTGGTGCATCTCGCCGAGAGTTGAAGCACTCGCTGTAACACCACCCCTGTAATGACTATATAATATAGGTCCGGCCGGGACCCCACATCATATAACTGCCACAGCTTCAGTATTAAAAGATGATATAACTACCCAACTCAAAACTCAGATAACACAGCGGAAACAAAACTAAGAAACACAGAGATTGTCCACAACTACATAAGAGTAAAACCGGCCTTAAGGCCTTACAAAACCAGTATCCAAGTCATCAAATATTCAACACAAATAAGAAATCCCAAAAAGGGGAAAACTAGCTTCCCTAAGTATCGGCCTTCTTGCTTCCAGGCGGCGGTTGGGATGTTTCCGCTCTGTCTCAGTTTTTTGGGCCGGATCTTGTTGAGGTCGTCCTCCAGATCCCGGTCCACAGCTCATTTCCCTAGGGCAGGTCGGAGCTCTGCACCCGCCTCAGCGGTCGTTCTATTGCCTCCCTAGCCTACATGGGCCAGTTTGACGGGGCTTGCCCGGACTTTAGCTGGCTTTGGAAGCTAAAACTTCATCCGCGGGAGCGGATGTTTTGGTGGCAGCTCCTGTGGGATGCGATCCCCACCCAGGCGTGGCTTGCCCGTCGGGGTCTTACTACCGAGCGGGGATGCCCTTGGGGTTGCACGTCTGAGGAGACCCGGGACCATCTGGTCTCAGACTGCTGCTGTCTGTCGGCCATTCAGGCTGCTCTTCTGCGTTGGGGATACAGTTTGCCCTCCTACTCCAGCTGGGCTACTGCGCTGGAGCTTCTCTCCTCTGTCTCTGCCGGCGCTCTCGGTACAACGAGGGTTTTTTGTTGTGTGGTGTACCAGGCCTGGCGTGGCCGCAACGCCAAGGTCCACAGTGGCGAGGTGGCGTCCTTTACTGTCATGGCGGCGACCATTATTGAGAACCTCTCCATTATGCGAACTCTACCACTCCATGGGCACTGGGGTACCACGCAGCCTCACCGGCTGTCGACACCACTCTTTTGGTGCCCCCCGCCCCCTGGATGGATAAAGTTCAATGTGGATGGTTCTCTCTCCTCATCCGGGCTTGCTGGGCTTGGGATGGTGGCCCGCGATGACCGGGGTGCTCTCATCTTTGCTGCTGGATCCTCGCTTTTGCACTGGTATCCTGGGGGAGTGGAGCTGGCGGCGGTCTTGGCCCTCAAGGATCTTATCCCGACATCTGTATATGGGGTGCGTCGGGCTATTGTGGAGGGCGACTGTTTGACCCTTATGGACAGCTGTGTTGCTGGTTTGCGACGAGGCGACTGGAGCGTGACGGTGGACGGCGCGGAGGACTTCTCTTTTCTGAGCGGCTTCCCGCAGCTTCGATTCCAGCATATTGGTCGTGCTGCCCACAGAGTTGCTGACTTTTGTGCTCGTTTTGCCCTTCGATAAACCTTTGTATGGCTAGATGTTGATAACACTCAGACCGAGTTTGCCGAGCTTGTTAGTGCAGACTTGGATGACATGTTGTAGCTTTGTTTTCGTTTTTTTATTTTTAATTTCATGCTATATGCACTTTTCAAAAAAAAACTACCTCGGCATGTAAGCCGGAAATAACAAAAGACAAGTACAAAAAAGCAGGAAAGCTAAGTAAACACTTCATGAAGCTTTAGACCTTTTTGGCCTGCGAGCTGGGTTCGGCCTACGATCCTTGGCCTGCATCCAAATCACAAAGAGCGGTAAACGAGGGTCAGTTATGGCTGACCACAAACAGTGTAACAACACCCCTCCTCCCGGCCGTCCTAGCGGACCCCGGGGAACTACATCACCCTGCAAGTCAGCACTTCGTATGCACATGTATATAAATAAAAGCAACATAAACAACAGGCATGAGTGTCACAACCATCATCCACGTTTCTATGTTGAGCAAGTAATAAAAGGGGCCTACAAATGCAATATGAATGCAACCCGGGTTTCACCCAAGGCACCCTAAAGCGTATGAATCTAACACATCATCATACATCAACAGCACAACCACGGGGTACTCGACATTTCCCCCAAAGGGCATCGTAGCCCAAGGCCAAGAGCTCACGCTGTGACCCACCGCGCCTGGCCCACCATGTCATCGGGCTTGTCTGACAGCTCACTTGCTCTTGCCGCCAACATTACGCACAGCACAACCACGGGGTACTCGACACTTCCCCCAAAGGGCATCATAGCCCAAGGCCAAAAGCTTACACTGTGACCCACCGCGCCTGGCCAACCATGCCATCGGGCTTGTCTGACAGCTCACATGCTCTTGCCAGTCAACACCGAAGGGACTTGTTTTGCCGGGACACTCTCCACACGTGAATTCTAGCATTCACGGGATAGCCAGCCGACCACAAATATTAAGTCGCACCTTCGCATATCACTAGGCATCACACGCCTCATAACCCGCACATTATTTCCCGCCCGAAAACCAACATTCGTTAATATACGAAACTACAAGGGCATCACGACGACGAATTTGCCGTATTCGGATTTCTAGCAAAACCCCTAAAATGCGCGTCAATCAACATCACTGAATCAGACCAACGGTCGCGAATACGGCTTCAACCACAATGCCTAATCCACTAACAGAGCGGATTTCTAGTGCAAATCATGTCGGGGACGGACTTAATCAACCCGATGGTTCCTCTTGAACCAAGGCGACCCAGATCCCTCTCACTCGACGGATCCGGTGCCAAAATGCAGAAAAAATAAAGAGGAAAAAGGGATGTCATGCACGCATCCTAAAGACCGGGAGGATAAATGTCGTTACCTTTTGAGATTTCCTCCTAGCCATGGGAAAATTGCAAAAGAATGGAGGAGAAGAAGCGCCTCGACGTCCCCTACGCGCTGCCGGTCTCGGATCGGCGAACGGAGCTCCGAAGCTCCAACAATGGCGGGATCTAGCTCTCTTCCTCCTCCAAACCCCCTCTCTCTCTCAAGCCCTCAAAGCCCAAAATGAAAAGAAATGAAGAGGGAAAACCCTCTCAGCCCTAATTAGACCCCTCCCACGAACTCATTTGAGCAGTTAGATCAAGATCTAAACCAAACGGACGCCCAGATTTCGATTTTTACAGATCTGGTTCCGTCAGCTACCGGGCGGCGAACGCACGACCGTGCATTGCCCGTGCTTTGTTAAATGGAAGAAACAGCAGCGCCCATGCATTTTACTCGTGCACGACCGTGCGTAAAAACGCATGATCAAGGTCGGAACACCATTTTGCCAGCCGAAGAGCACGCACGGTCGGATAGATCGTGCGTCAAGAAAAACGCACGATCGTGCGTCAAGAAAAACTTGTCGTCTCAGCGGTTCCCAGCGAAGAAGACTTAACGCCTGACGTTAACTCTCAGATCAGCAAAACTGGGGTGTTACACTCGCCGGGTTGACAGCTCGTCGGATAAGGAGGGAGCTTTGTGAGTGGGGTGCTCGCCAAGTGTAGTGTTGAGTGATAGAGAGGACGTGTGCCCATACATCGCGCTTCCAACAAGTGGTATCAAAGCTAGGTTGCAAACCTTTGCGGTGACTCGGAAGGTTTGAGGTGTCGAAGCAATGGAGATGGGTAGTGTCATGCCAGGGCAAGTTCCCAAGTTGATGAAGACGAACTACGGTAACTAGATCATTCAGATGAAGGTGCTACTAGCGTCGAAAGAGTTATGGGATATAGTGAATAATAGTTATGCTGAGCAAACCACTGAACAAGAGGCGGTGTTGACTAACGCTCAGAAGACGACACTTTGAGAAGCAAGGAAGGCTGACAAGAAAGCATTGTTCTTGTTGTATCAAGGGGTCGACGAAGTGACCTTCGAGAAGATCTCAGACGCGAAAACTTCTAAGGAGGCATGGGAGGTGTTGCAACGCTCCATGCAAGGGGTTGATAAGGCAAAGAAGGTGAAGCTCCAGTCCCTCCGTGCGGAATATGAAGTAATGAAGATGCAGAGCACCGAGAAGGTCGGTGACTATGTGACCCGTCTGCGGACGCTCACAAATGAGATGAAGCGCAATGGGGAGACGATCGATGATGTGAGCCTTATGGAGAAGTTGTTGAGATATATGTCCAAGAAGTTTCGTCATGTGGTGGTAGCGATTGAAGAGTCGAAGGACCTCACCGAGATGGCCGTTGACGAGCTTGTAGGCTCTTTGCAAGCCCATGAGTATAGGATGACGCAAGATGATGAAGAGGTGAGTGGCTTGGGAAAAGCACTCCAGACTCAATTGAATTTTGGAGAGAGATCCGGAAGAGGAGGCGGCCAGCGTGGCCGAGGTCACGCAGGCAGAGGCTGAGGTAGAAGAGGAGGTAGAGATCAAGGAAGGAACCAAAAGTTCCAAAGAGAGGCGGAGCAACCTCAAGGAGGTTGGCAAGAAGGAAGAGGAAGAGGAAGAGGCCGAGGAGATATGTCCCAAGTCCAATGTTACAACTATAACAAATTTGGGCATATGAGCTATGATTGATGGGCTCCGAGGAAGAGAGAAGAGGCAAACCACTATGCCGAGGCTAGGAACAACGGGAACAATGTTGGCGCTGGAGACCCGATAATGTTCCTAACCTACTGAGGAGCGGAGGAAGGAAGAAATGAAGTGTGGTACCTGGACACAGGTGCGAGGAACCACATGTGCGGAGATAAGGAGATGTTCACTAACCTTGAGCCCAGTGGGGGTGAGGTTAGTTTTGGTGATGCTTCGAAGATCTCGCTGGAAGGAAAAGGCTTGGTGATTGTGAAGCTGAATGGAGAGAAGGTGCATCTGAATGATGTGTTCTATGTGCCAGGCTTGAAGACTAACATCTTGAGCCTTGGGCAGTTGGTGGAGAGAGTCTACTGCGTCCAGTTGAAGGACGGGTCTCTGGCAATGAAGAACTGTCAAGGGAAGGAAGTGGTGAAGGTGAAGATGACGGCGAACCGTCTCTTTACATTGAAGATGGATACTCAGGAGACGGCATGCCTCGTGAGGACGGAGGAAGAAGAGGAAGCATGGTTGTGGCACCATAGGATGGGTCACTTAGGCTTCCTGGGCTTGAAGCTGCTATCCCACTCCAGGATGGTGGAGGATCTGCCAATGATCTCACCTCCACAGAAGGTCTGCGAGGCGTGCACGAAGGGGAAGCAGAAGAGGCAGACGCTTGAAGGAGGGAAGTCTCGGAGAGCAAGGAGACAACTTGAGCTGGTTCACTCGGACATCGCGGGTCCGTTTGAGACCACCTCAGTTGGCGGCAGCAAGTACTACATCACCTTCACTGATGACTTCAGTCGGAAGTGTTGGGTATACTTCCTAAGAGAGAAGTCTGAGGCCCTTGACAGGTTCAAAGAGTTCAAGGCGATGGCGGAGAAGGAGAGTGGTCAGCCACTGAAGGTGCTGAGGACAGATCGAGGTGGGGAGTACACCTCGAGGCTGTTTGATGTTTTCTGCAAAGAGAATGGGATCTCACGCCAGTTGACGGCGGCGTACTCACCACAACAAAACGGAGTCGCGGAGAGGAAGAATCTCACCATCATGAACATGGCGAGGAGTATGGTGAAGGGAAAAGGGTTGCCGAAGATGTTCTAGGCGGAGGCAGTGTAGTGTGCGGTGTATCTACTGAATAGATGCCCCACGAAGAGTGTGAAGTTCATGACCCCGTTCGAGGCTTGGAGTGGCTGGAAGCCAAGTGTGAAGCACTTGAGGGTTTTCGGGTGTGTAGCTCATGCTCACGTCCCGGACCAGAGAAGGAAGAAGCTCGATGATAGGAGCGAGAAGTGCATTTTTGTGGGTTACGCTCCGGAGAGCAAGGCTTACAAGCTATACAACCCGGTGACGGAGAAGGCCATAATCTCAAGGGATGTGGTGTTTGAAGAAGACAGCTGCTGGAGCTGGGATGAGGAGACAAGGAGCATGAAGGGGATGTTCTTTAAAGATGAGGAAGAAGGTGGTCATGAAGCAGGAGCTGAGGATGGTGGGGTTGAGCCACCATCACCACCAAGTGGAAATTCAGGGGGAGCTTCCACTCCCTACTCAAGAGGAGCTAGCACGAGCGGAAGCAGTTCTGGTAAAGGAAGCGGGAGCCAGAGCGACTCCGAGAGTCCACAACCTAAGATGAAGGGGTTGGGGGAGCTCTATGCGAAGATGGCACTGATGCATACTAACTTTTCTCTATGTTGCCTCTTAGCAGATTGTGAACCACACTCCTATGACGAAGCTGCCCAGGAGAAATCTTGGAGGACGGTGATGGATGCTGAGATAGCTTCCATAAAGAAGAATGACACTTGGAGGCTGGTCGATCCACCCGCAGGCCACAAACCCCTCGGGGTGAAGTGGGTCAATAAAGTAAAGAAGAACAAGGATGGACCTGTGGAGAAGCACAAGGCTAGGCTCGTCGTGAAGGGCTACAGTCAAGTCCAAGGAGTGGACTATGACGAGGTCTATGCCCCAGTGACGAGGATTGACACCATCAGGTTGATCATCGCACTGGCATACACTATGGGTGGACAATCATGCAGATGGATGTTGTGGCAGCATACCTGAATGGATACCTGGAGGAGGATGTGTACATCGAGCAGCCTCCAGGGTATGTGGTGAAGGGCCAGGAGAGGAAGGTGTGCAAGCTGGACAAAGCTTTGTACGGCCTGAAGCAAGGAGTGAGGGCTTGGAATGGGAGGATAGATGCTTTCCTCCAAAAGCATGGCTACGTGAAGTGCCCTTATGAGTATGCCCTCTATATGAAGATCGAGAAGAACGGTGATATCATGATATTATGCTTGTACATCGACAACATGATATTCACCGGGAACAACCCAGCTATGTTCGAGGAGTTCAAGGGGATGATGAAGAGAGAGTTCGAGATGACGGACTTGGGAGAACTCGACTACTTTTTGGGTGTTGAGGTGCAGCAGAGAGAAGACAGCATCTTCATATCTCAGAAGAAGTATGCGGAAGAAATTTTGAAGAAGTTCAGGATGGAGGGTAGCAAGGCTATCTCCACTCCCGCTGATCCCGGAACGAAGCTAAGGAAGGACTCGGAGGAAGAAGGTGTGGACCCAACGATGTTCAAGAGTTTGGTTGGGAGTCTAAGGTATTTAACTTTCACCAGACCTAACATCATGTATGCGGTTGGGGTCGTGAGCAGGTTCATGGAAGAGCCCAAGCAGGACCACTTCACTGCGGTGAAGAGGATCCTGAGATATGTGAACGGGACAAGGGACCACGGGTTGAAGTATTCATCTGGGGGAGAGTTGAAGTTGGTCGGCTACACGGATAGCGACTATGGAGGCGATGTGAATGACCTGAAGAGCACTTCCGGATATGTGTTTCATATGGGAACGACGGCATTCTCATGGAGTTCGAAGAAGCAGGCTACGATAGTCTTATCATCATGCGAGGTAGAATACATTGCAGCTGCGGCATGTGTTTGCCAAGCTATCTGGCTGAGGAATCTCTTGGAGGAGTTACATCATGTGCAGGATGGCCTAACGACAGTGTTAGTGGATAACATGTCTGCCATCCAGCTTGCGAAGAACCCGGTGCTGCATGGGAGGAGCAAGCATATCGAGACCCGGTGTCATTTCCTTAGGGAGCAGGTGGAGCAAAAGGCGGTTGAGGTTGTGTATTGCCCCCACCGGAGAGCAGGTCGCGGATATCTTCACTAAGACATTGAAGGTGGAGACGTTCTCAAAGCTCAAAGGCAAACTCGGCATGTGCTGCCAAGTTTGAGGGGGAGTTTATTGGACTTTGACTTTGTTGACCGGGTCAGTGCGTTTAGAATTTTCTAGAAGCTTCTGAAAGCATCTGGCTTGTTGGGGAAGCTGGGTGTGCGGTTAGAAGTTTCTGAAGCTTCTGGAAGCATCTGGCTTGTTGAGGAAGCTGGGTCTGCGGTTAGACTGAAATATATTACATATATAATATTCTTAAACGTATTCATTCATTCATTATTATTATTATTATTATTAATTTATTATTATTATTATTATTATTATTTTATTATAATTTTTATTATTAATAAAAAATAAGCTGAGAAAGCTGAGAAGGCTGAGAAGCTGAGAAGGCTGAGAAGGCTGAGAAGGCTGAGAAGCTGAGAGGGCTGAGAAGGCTGAGAGGGCTGAGAGGGCTGAGAAGGCTGAGAAGCTGAGAAGGCTGAGAAGGCTGAGAAGCTGAGAAGGCTGAGAGGCTGAGAAGGCTAAGAAGCTGAGAAGGCTGAGAAGGCTGAGAAGGCTGAGAAGACCGAGAAGGCAAGCTGAGAGGGCTGAGAGGGCTGAGAAGGCTGAGAGGGCTGAGAAGGCTGAGAAGGCTGAGAAGGCTGAGAAGCTGAGATGATTGAGAAGGCTGAGAAGCTGAGAGGCTGAGAAGGCTGAGAAGGCAATTTATTTATGTTATAAATATTTACATATTTTATTATTATTATAGAATAATTTAATACATTTAAGTACAGATTTTTATTAACTTAATACATATATAAATTATAATTTTTATTTAATAAATATTTACATATTTTTTAGTATATTTTTACATATTTACTTAAACATTTACATACTTACTATATAGTTTCATATATTTATATATACTTAAATAGTTTCTTTTTACATATAAATATAAATTAAAACAAATCATTTCTTTAATAATTTACATACAAATTTTGAATATTACATATTTTGAATAAAATTGTCCCCTTAATGACAATTTTGTTCTTGGCTGGTCTTTGGCTGCCTTGCCCGCACTTGAAGAATATCGGTAGTACACAAGTTGTCTCATTATTTCTAAACATGGGTGTGTTTTGTGTTCAATGTGTACCATGTGTGTCTTCACTAAGCTTGGTTTACACTTATTATAAGATCTTTTGATGATTTGTAAGCTGCTCTAATCCAATTTCCATTGAGTGCTATTGCACACACATTAATTGCACATAGAACAAACACACACATTGACATACTAACAGCACGTCAATGAACATTGATTTCATCAAGTGAGCACAAAATTAAAGAAAAAAATCTAAGTATTATACAATCTGATCTCAAGCACAGAACACACTGACCGAAGATCAAACACAAACACACACCGACTGGTTGTACACAAAACACACATAGATGACACAGACACACCAATTTCATACAGAAACATACACACACACATAATGACTGCACACCAAACACTCAAACACTAACTGAAAATAGATCACACTCTTACTAGATGCGCACGCGCACATACACACACACAGAGAGAACATACAATATACACGCTAACTTCACACATAATTGAACACAGCGCACACACGCACTAGTTGCATACAATTGAACACAGTATTCATCAACTAAACACAAAGTCAAAAGACATAATATATGTCATGAGTGTTGAGAGAATTAAGGAAAAAATAACTAAACATATGCATTAACTGGGCACATAACACACACAGAGAGGGGCAGGGAGTGAGAGAAGACAAACTAAAAGCAGAATAGAACACAACCCTAATTACACACAAACCCCCTACATACACAAACTGAATGCAAAATAGACACACACATATACACTCACTTATTAAACATAGAACACACAGACACTGCACATAGAAAACACACAAGCTCACTGAAGACAAAACACACTAACATGAAAAAAATATGGCTTCAATTCATCAATGAGAGAATTATGAATCACAGATACAGAATTACAAGGCATGTGCTCTTGTGGCATCGAGCACAGCTGTGAGAACAAGATTAAAAAAATTGACCGCTTAGTAAAAAGTCACGGCATCAAAGTCGCGGGAACAATCGATTAAACCCACAGAAATCCAAGATTTGAGAGGGGGGAGAGAACCAGACAAATCTCTAATAAAACATCAGTCACCAGCCACTAACAAGACAACAGAAAAACAATATTAGTTACAAGAGTAATAAAGCAACCATATAAGTTGGCTCGTTTGCCATTGCTCTAAAAATAAAGTCATAGCCAAATATTCTGCAAAGGATAGCTTGCTTTAATACTACTTCACTAAAAGGAAGCTTGGTGCACAAAGCATCCCCGCGCAGCGAGGGTCCGGGGAAGGGTCCCACCATAAGGGTGAAATGCAGGCAAACCATACCCTGCATTTTTGCAAGAGGCTGCTTTCGGGACTCGAACCCGTGACCTCAAGGTCACACGGTAACACCTTAACCGGTGCGCCAAGACTCCCCTTCCACAAAGCATCCCCGCGCAGCGAGGGTCCGGAGAAGGGTCTCACTACAAGGGTGAAATGTAGGCAAACCTTACCCTGCATTTTTGGATCTCTCCAATGTTCGAATAACTTCTACTGAAAATGCATAATACTAAAATTCTAATAACTTCTACTGAAAGTGAAATCTATTCTTTGGATCTCTAAGATTGAGAATTAACATAACACTGATTACAATCCAGTTCAATAATGAAATTACAGACACAATTTTACAATGTAAAGAATTAAATTAAAACAATATAATTACCAATGTAACAAGACTAAAAGAAGATAATACAATAACAACACTCAAGCCTTTATCCCACCATAGTGGGGTCGGCTATATGGATCCTTTGTCTCCATTGCGCCCTATCTTTAATCATAGTCTCACTAATGTCTAAGTACATCATTTCTTTCCTTATAGTTTCATTCCAAGTCTTTTTTGGTCTACCCCTCCCCCGTTTAACATGTCTAGTGATTGAACCCTCACAACGCCTAACAGGTGCCTCAAATGGTCTCCTATGTACATGTCCGAACCATCTTAAACAGCTTCTCGCATCTTCTCTACAATTGGCGTCACTCCTCTCTTATCCATGATACATTCATTCCTAATTTTATCCAGTCTCGTGTGACCACACATCCACCTAAGCATTCTCATCTCCTCAATTCCCATTTTTCGCTCATGTACACCATTCACTGCACAACACTCAGAACTGTAGAGCATTGCTGGCCTAATTGCAGGATGGTAAAACTTCCCTTTAAGTTTTAATGGTACTTTAAGATCACATAAGATTCCAGACGCGCCTCTCCACTTCAACCAACCTGCTTGGATTCTATGTATCACATCTTTATCTACACATCCATCTTTTTGAATTATTGATCCCAGATATTTAAAGCACTCACTACAATGCATGATTAATCATGAATAATTGAAGAATAAAAACCGACACTTCTTTGAAAATCCTTTATCAAGTGTTCACCCTGACCAAGGAGATCCATTCTCATTAGGCATGAGAGTACAAGGCAAATGCCATAATGATTCCATTAATAGTTTAGATAGGAACTCAAAAAAAGGAAGATTAATGGATGAGTAATGACAATAATGAAATTGATTTATGTGTATTTTTGAAGTTTACAAAGGAAGAAGTGTCCAAAGAGAGTTTACAAGCTGAGGTGGCAGGGTAAGAGGGAGGGAGGTGGCAATTTCACTAGCGGAGTATATAAGGTTGTAGAGGTAAAGGAAGAGGGAGATATATAGCTAACTAAATTAAGACAAAATGTTGAATTGATGTGGACCATGATGATAATGTTGAAGTATGAATGATTTATAGCAAGTTGAGGATGATCTAACATTGATCAGCGTGGTCAGAAAAGAAGTTAAATGATAAGAAATTTGAAAAGATAGCTCAGGCTCAATATTAAATTTCACACATCACATTACATTGAACAAGTAAAACATTTGATGCATCACAAGAATGAAGATCCATTGAGCTACTACTGAAACAGGGAGCAATCAAGCAGAATAGTTAACCCTCATACACTATCGATGATTTGTTAGACCAACTCAACCATGCAACATTCTTCATGAACAGAGGAAAAGTCAATACACCTTAGATCAGATTGTGAATATTAACCAAAAATAATTAAAAATTTGAACCACGCCACCACATCACCTCGCTTAACAGCAACAGTGACTTCGCAATAAAAGTAGACTATTTATGTTATAAATAAAATTCAAAAGCATTTGTCCACAGTTGGACATACTAATGCAGTAGCATCCATATAAAAGTTCTCATCAAACCTTTTTTTGTTTTGAACGGGCCATCTACTGGGACCTCCCCTCCAACTTTGCATTATTTTAGGGATCTCCCCATCTTTTAAAATTACTAAAACCTCCCCCTCTAAGTTAACATTGTTAACATACTTTTTTACGTGCATGCTAACAACATATGAGCTTAGAGGGGAGGTTTATGTAATTTTGAAAGATAGAGGGGGAGGTCAGTGTAATTATGTGAAATTGGAGGGGGGGGGGGGGGGGGGGGGGGGGGGGTTCGTAAAAAGGGGAAATTGTACCATTAAACAGGTTTGGGGAGAAACTAGAATTTTTGAATCACAACAGAACTGGCCAGGCCAGCTTCAGCAATTGTTTGAGAATCATCATTGAGCTGCTTAGGTGGGAAACCTACAGCCTGCAGTGAGTATTTTCTCGCTGCTCCAGGTCTTGATGCGTCGATAAAGGAGCGTATATCGCCTATTGTATGGTGGAGATTGAATCGTGAGACCATGCGAGTGCCGTCAGCCAACCTTAGTTGGATCGAAGTCAGCGGTGAAGAGGCATCAACTGAAAGCCCTGACAAAGGGGTTGGAGCAGAGCTGAGGGATGGGGGAGGTTCAGAACTGGATGATGATCCACCAGTACCGAGCGTTCTTCCAACACCTTGAAATGAGGCTTGGGATTCAGCAGGTTCCTACAAAATATGACAAGAAACAATGTCTTTTATTCAGCGGGCGGATGGGAAAAGATGAAGAACATTAAACAATTTCAAGAAACAAGAACATGAAACCCACAGGGTAGTTTTCTTCTCTCCTTATGAGATTAACATGAACAGTTGACCTCTTATCTGGTGGTGCAAGCTCCTTTGGGCACTCAGACTTCCTAATACTCTGTAGAACGAGTAAAATATTCTTTAGTGGTGTAAAAACTGAAATGTGAGAGATTATTTCGCCACAAAAACTTCATTGACGCGTATGTCAGAAGTGGAAGATGTCTTTATTCACAATTAAAGAAAAAAGAAAAGAAAAACTACGGAGAAGTAGAAAAGAACTTCCCTAGAAGCTTATCAAAGAATTCCCTATAAATAATCAGTAATGATCTAATGCATAATATGCATCTCCTGTGGAAATCAAAATCTCAAAGTTCATGCGAACCATTTGAAAAGGCAAACACTCCAACAAGATACAATAGCATATGCACAACACCGACCATTCAGCATAAATATAAAATTAAAAAAAAATGTGTTATGTATATGCCTCTATCAAAATCTTAATCACCTGTACCTCAAGCAACCAGCGTCATATCAGAAGGCATGAACACATTTTAGTGTTATTCTTCTTTTCTGCATTATTTTAATTGTGCCAATTTATCTACATTATTTTAGTTGTGTGAGGCAGGAACACATTTAGTGTTATTCTATTTTTCTGCATTATTTTAGCTGCATTCTGTTATTGTTCACATTTTTTTCAATTCCACATTTTATTTCAGTTTAAGCACATCAAATTATTTAAGAAAGCAAGATTTGTAATTTGGAATCGGCTTATTAACTTCACCAACCAGTAAGACCTTGAATGGAAAGGCCTGGTAATTTTAGGTAGCTAGGGTAACAAGGTGGGTAAATTACTTTTCATATTAAAAGGTTTACAAAAGTATTTTAAATTATAATTGGAGTTAACATGGAGGAGCCCTAATCTCCACAATGCTCTAAGCCAATGTTACCTTCTTGGTTTCCCAGAAGAATCTGGCCCTTGATGGAGGACCGGCCGGTAGAGAAGATAGGAGGGGAGGAGGAGGAGATGAGAGAAGAAGCTAGGGTTAGGGAAAGAGGAAAAAGAGGGAGCAGCCCTCACTTTAACTTGATTGATCCAAAGATGCAGAAATACACATAAGGTGATCCTCTTTATAGGGAGGAATGCACCACACTCAACATTAAAATAAAATACAACATTTAAAATAAAGATACAAAGAGGAACCCGCCGGTCCCCTATTCCGCGTCACCCGAACCACCCGGTTCGGTCCACCCGGCGCCATGCGACCCGGTTTGCAATTCCGCGTCGCGTGCTCCCGTGTCGTCGCGCATCCTCCTCGAATAAACTTGCCAAGGCAGGTCTTCCGCGTGCATATCGGTAACAATGCCGTCGTCTGAAAAATTAGCATTGTCCTCAAGGCAGTAATCCGGAAATTGGCGCCGAAAATCATCCCGCAGTAGCCAAGTCGCGGCGGAGATAGGGGGTTGCGCCAAGCGACCCGGATCTCCTCCGGAGTGGGATCCCCCGGCGTATGATGGCGTCGATCAATGTGGCCTCCGGGTAGAGGGGTTCTGTTACAGATATTCATAGAGACGACCAACCATGGCGGGTGTACACGCGACGAGCAGGTGTGGTGCAGCCCGGGGACGGCAATAACGAACCGGTCCAAGAAGTGACCATTGATGGACCGGCGGTAATGGAGAAGTAGCGGGACCGGCGAATACGGAAGGATATTATTTCGTTCTTAATTTATCTTTTCCTATTTTGTTTATTTTCTCTTTGAGTGATTCCTATGATTGGAAGTATTTTAATTATGTTTCCATTTTATGTATTTCCTATTTAAATGTTTCCTATTTGTATGTGGTCTCCCCCCTCCTATATAAAGGGGCTGAGTTTATGTTGTATGCATCTTGGAAGTAATATCAAAGGGCTGCTCCCATGTTCTTCTCTACCCTATCTCTTTCTCTCTCTCTCCCTCTACCGCCGGCTCCCCCCAAGCCCGGATTCTCTCTCAAGCGGTAATATTTGGTCCGACCTGCCCGTCCGCCAGCTATCGTAGCCGCCGGCCTGTCCACATCAGCGCCGCCGTCTGCCGTCTCCCTCGATCCGCCCGCTACCGCCATGGCCCCGACAACCCGACATCACCCGGATACTTCCGGCGCGGATACCTCCGGCGAGGGCGTCCAACGTCGCCTCGACGCCCATGATACCCAATTCGCCTCTATCCAGGCCACGCTACAGGTGATCCTCGCACGCCTGGAAGCCAGGCCAGCCTCGCCCGCACCTACCACAAGCGGCGGTAGCACCTCCCCCGCCGACGGAGGCTCGCTGCTCAGCGCCCCCCCCCCCCCCCCAGACAGAGATTCTGTTGCCACTCGCGGGCCGCGGCCCCCTCGCTCTCGCCATTCCGAACTTCTCCGGGGCCGATTCCATGGGCTGGATCGCTAAAGCAGAACAATACTTCGACCTCCACCTCACGCTGGAGCACGACAAGGTTGGTACATCCTTGGTCGGCCTGGACGGCTCCACCCTCCATTGGGCGCGGTGGCTTCGCCAATCTCAGCCCCTCATCTCATGGGGCGAGATGAAGCAAGAGATGGTCCGCCGCTACGAGCCCCGCTATGTTGGGTCCGTCGTCGAGAGTCTTTGCAGCATCCGCCAGTTGGCCGGCCTCGATGCCTACATCGACGAATTCGTCGCCTTGGTCACACATGTCCCCGGCCTTCCGCCCGACCACTATTTGAGATTTTTTATGCAAGGTCTCCTCTCGTCGATTCGCTCGCGCCTCCGCACCCATCAACCACGAACCGTCTCTGAAGCGCTCGATCTCGCGCGTGCCGTCGAGGCCGATCTCGGTGCGCGCCCACCACCTCCTATCGGGCCTCCTCCTCGGGCACCGCCACCAAGGGACTTCGGTCCGCGCCCCCCTCACACGGGCGGCCCTCGCCCGGCCCGGCCTCCAACCCCCCACCGCCTCTCCAATGAGGACTATAACGAACTCAGGCGTAAGGGGCTTTGCTTCTGGTGCCGTCAGCCATACTCGCCCAATCACGAATGCGCCATCAAGGAGTTTCATGCGATCATCGGGGATTTTGTCCCCGAAATCACCGCCGCGGATTTTGAGGCGCTTAAAATCACGGACGAGCCGCCACCCCCGGACACCGACGACGCTACCTTCCACCGCCTCGACCTTCCCTGCTTCTCGGTGGGCGGACTCACCGGACCGCGTACTATGAAGTTGCTTGGCCGCGTCCAGGATCATCCAGTTCTCATCATGATATATAGCGGTGCCAGCCACAATTTTATCTCCCATCGCCTGGTTCGACAACTTGCCATCCCGTGTACGCCATCGCCGGACTTCACCGTCTGTCTGGGAGACGGCCGTCGTAGGCCGACAATAGGATCTTGCCCTACCGTGCGGGTCACCTTGGGATCTTGCTCGGTCACGACGGATTTTTATGTTTTTGAACTGGGCGGCGTCGACATCATTCTAGACATGGCTTGGCTGGCCACCTTGGGCGACGTACGGGTCAATTGGGCGGAGATGACAATACAGTTTTCGTGGGAAGGGTCTCCTTGCCACCTCGCAAGCGACTCTGCCTTGCTCCGCACTCCGGTTTCATTCTGTGCCATCCAACGCACGACCGAAGTGGCTTTCTCGGCGTGGCTTTGGCCGATTCAGGCCGAGCCGACGGCCGCCTCGGGGGCACCACCCGATCTCCACCGCATCCTCGACGAGTTCTCCGACGTATTCACACCTCCAGTGGGCTTACCCCCAGTGCGAACCACGGACCATGTCAATCCGTTGCGGCCACACACTTCGGCCGTCTCCGTCAGGCCATACCGCTATGGGCACGTACAGAAGGACGAGATCGAACGCTTGGTGCGGGAGATGCTCATGGGTGGCCTCATCCGCCCCAGCGCGAGCCCTTTCTCCAGCCAGGTCCTCCTCGTGCGCAAGAAGGACGGGAGTTGGCGCTTCTGTGTCGATTACCGAGAATTGAACAAGGTCACGATCCCGGAAAAATATCCTATTCCGGTCATCCAAGAGCTTCAAAACGAGCTCCGCGGCGCAGTTTTTTTCACAAAGCTTGATCTCCGGGCAAGGTATCACCAAATTCGGGTGCGGCCAGAAGATGTACCAAAGACGACGTTTCGGACGCACGACGGACACTACGAGTTCCTGGTTATGCCCTTTGGGCTAACCAACACCCCGGCCACCTTCCAGGCCACTATGAACGATATTTTTCGAGCGGTACTCCGACAACACGTTCACGTTTTTTTTAATGATATTTCGGTCTATAGCTCATCATGGCAGGAGCACTTATACCATGTCCGCCGCACGCTCGAGATGATTCGCCGCCATCATCTTGTCCTCCACCGCAAGAAATGCTCATTCGGGGTGACATCTGTCAGTTACTTGGGCCACACGATCTCGGCCCAAGGGGTGGCCATGGACGACGACAAAATCATGACGGTTCTTCACTGGCCGACCCTCACCTCCCTTCGGGACGTCCGCGGGTTTTTAGGCCTCACCGGTTATTACCGGCGCTTCATTCGGGAGTACGGCAGCTTGGCACGACCACTCACGCAGTTGCTCAAATCTACCGAGGAGGGACATTTTTCGTGTACCCCGGCGGCTATGTCCGCATTCACCGCCCTCAAGGCGGCTCTGGTGAACGGCCCAGTTCTGGCCATGCCCGACTTCAACCAACCCATCATCGTCGAGTGTGATTCCTCTGACACAGGAGTAGGTGCAGTCCTCATGCAAGGCGGACGACCCATCGCCTACTATAGTCGGGCATTCTCCACCAACATTCGTAGCCGTTCGGCTTATGAGAACGAGCTCATGGCACTGGTCCTGGCAGTACAACACTGGCGGCCGTATCTCTTGGGCCGGCCCTTCATCGTCCGCACCGATCATCATAGCTTGCGGTACCTCCTCCAGCAGAAGATCGCCACGCCTGCACAACAGCTTTGGGTGGCAAAGCTCCTGGGGTACGACTTCTCCATCGAATTTCGCTCGGGGCGCACCAACCGAGCGGCGGATGCTCTCTCCCAAAAAAGCCATTCCCAGGAACTCCGCGCCATATCCAGGCCGGTCTGGGAGGACGCAACTTCTATCCAACATGAAGTGGAGTTGGACCCGCACCTAGCTGCCATTCGAACAGCCCTCGTCACCGACCCAACCATCCATCCTCCTTACTCTCTAGTGGGCGGTCGGCTCTTTTACCGGGGACGCCTGGTGTTGTTCGCGGCCTCCGCTCTCATCCCGCGCCTTCTCGCCGAGTTCCACGCAACACCAACCGGGGGTCACGCTGGGGCTTTCCGCACCTACCCTTGTCTGGCGGCCTCTCTGTATTGGCTGAATATGTTCAAACAAGTCAAAGCCCACGTTGTCGCCTGCCTCCCATGCCAAAAGGCGAAGTACGAGACGATGTTTCCGGTCGGGTTACTTCAGCCCCTGCCGATTCCGGAGCGCATTTGGGAGGACAGTGACATGGATTTCATTACGCGCCTACCACGGTCCAATGGGTTCGATTGCATTTTGGTAATCGTGGACCGACTCTCCAAGTACGCGCGCTTTCTCCCGCTCCGGCACCCGTATACAGCCGCAGGAGTGGCCGACAACTTCATCTCCGGGGTCGTACGCCTCCATGGATTTCTGCGCTCAATCGTGAGTGATCGCGACACCCTTTTTCTGAGCAGTTTCTGGACATCCCTTTTTCGCCTTCAAGGCAAGCAACTCCGCATGAGCTCTGCCTACCACCCGCAAACAGATGGCCAGTCAGAGGTACTCAATCGTTGCTTGGAGACATACTTACGCTGCTTCATCGGCGACAGGCCGGGCACCTGGGCCAAGTGGTTATGCTGGGCCGAGTATTCTTACAACACCGCCTACCACCATGCCGCAGGCTCAACTCCATTCCAGTCCGTCTACGGCCGACCGCCACCAGATATCGTACGACATCTTCCCAGGGAGTCCCTTCCACAGACTTTGGCGTCACAACTCCAAGATCGGGACATTATTTTGGACAGCCTCAAACATCATCTACGTCGTGCCCAGGCCAAGATGACAGCCTTCTCCAACCGCAAACGCCGAGACCTCTCATTTCAAATCAGGGAAAAGGTTTTTATCAAACTGCATCCATACCGCCAACTCTCGGTAGCCAAAAGGGCGTGCCCCAAGCTCGCACCAAGATTCTTTGGTCCATTCACCGTTCTGGCCCAGATTGGGGCCGTCGCATACAAAATTCAACTCCCCGAAAAGAGCCGCATTCACCCGGTGTTTCACGTCTCGCAGCTGCGTCGCGTCGTGGGCGACCACCCAACGTTGGACCACATACCAAGCGATCTGGAGTACGCTGATACCGCTCCGACATACCCACACCGCATTCTCGACCGCCGACACCATTTGCCCGGTGACGCAAGTACCAGAGGAGCTCCTCGTGGCATGGCAACACAGGCCCCCGTCCGCCGCTACGTGGCTTCTACGGGATGATTTTCGCCGGCAGTTTCTCGATTTTTGCCTTGAGGACAAGGCAAATTTCCCAGACGGAGGGAGGTATTGTTACAGATATTCATGGAGACGACCAACCATGGCGTGTGTACACGCGACGAGCAGGTGCGGTGCAGCCCGGGGACGGCAATAACGAACCGGTCCAAGAAGTGACCATTGATGGACCGGCGATAATGGAGAAGTAGCGGGACCGGCGAATACGGAAGGATATTATTTCGTTCTTAATTTATCTTTTCCTATTTTGTTTATTTCCTCTTTGAGTGATTCCTATGATTTGAAGTATTTTAATTATGTTTCCATTTTATGTATTTCCTATTTAAATGTTTCCTATTTGTATGTGGTCTCCCCCCTCCTATATAAAGGGGCTGAGTTTATGTTGTATGCATCTTGGAAGTAATATCAAAGGGCTGCTCCCATGTTCTTCTCTACCCTATCTCTTTCTCTCTCTCCCCCTCTACCGCCGGCCCCCCCCCCTGCCCGGATTCTCTCTCAAGCGGTAATAGGTTCGGGGCCGGAGTAATCGAGGTCGGCCGGTATGTGGTCGGTGACGGGGTGGTCGCCGATAACGCGCCGGAGTTGAGAAACATGAAAAACCGGGTGGATGTGGCTACTGTCCGGTAGGCGGAGCCGGTAGGCCACGGCTCCGATGCGACTGACGATCTCAAAGGGCCCATAGAAACAAGGTGCCAATTGGGGGCAATGGCGGTGGGCGGCCGTAAGCTGGCGGTATGGATGAAGTTTGAGGAATACTCGCTCGCCCACTTGGAAGGAAAGGTCACGACGCTTCCGGTTAGCAAAAGAGAGCATCTTGGCATGTGCGCGTCGGAGGTGATGCTTCAAACTGTCCAAGATAACGTCTCGATCATACAAATGGTCGGCCAAGCTAGCCACGGGACATTCCCCCGGAAGATGTCGGAGCACGGAGAGGGAGGAGGGGGGCGGCGGCCATAGACGGGCTCGAACGGTGAGGTATTTGCGACGTGATGGTATGCCGTATTATAGGAGTATTCCGCCCAACATAACCATTTTGCCCATGACCGGGGCTTCTCGCCAATGAAGCATCGCAAATACATTTCCAAACACCGAATAAGCACCTCGGATTGCCCATCCGACTGCGGATGATATGTCGTACTCATCTGGAGACGCGTACCCTGGAGACGCGTACAGAGAAGTCCAAAAACTGCTGAGGAAGAGCGGCTCGCGGTCGCTCACTATGGAGCGGGGAAAGCCATGAAGTCGCACGATTTCGGTGATGAAGCTGTCTGCCATGGTTATCGCCGTGTATGGATGGCGGAGAGGAACGAAGTGGGCGTACTTCGTGAGGCGGTCGACGACCACCAGAATGCAATCAAACCCATTCGAACGAGGCAGTCGGGTGATGAAATCCATCGCAATGTCCTCCCAAACGCGCTCGGGAATCGGCAGAGGCTGCAGTAGGCCGCTGGGGAACATCGTCTCATATTTCGCCTTCTGACAAGGCAAACAGGCCGCCACGTAGGCCTTCACCTGGCAGAGCATGTGTGGCCAGTACAGTGATGCGGCTAAACACCAATACGTACGGAACACCCCTACGTGGACCCCCGAGGGTGTGGAGTGGAACTCGGCTAACAGCTGCGGGATCCGGGAGGAGGTTGCCGATAGCACTAGGCGGCCCCGATGGAAGAGCCGACCCCCAACGAGAGAATAGGGTGGTCGTGCAGCCGGGTCCGCTAGTAAGGCCGCCCGAATGTCAGTCAATTGGGGGTCGTTGTCCACTTCTTGCTGGAGGACGGTGGCGTCCTCCCAAACCGGTCTCGAAATGGCGGCCAATTCCGGGGTGTGAGGGTGACGAGAGAGAGCATCGGTCGCCCGGTTGGTCTTGCCAGGACGGAACTCGATCGTGAAGTCATAACCAAGAAGCTTGGCCACCCAAAGTTGTTGCGTTGGCGTGGCGATTTTCTGCTGGAGTAAGTAGCGGATACTATGATGATCGGTGCGGATAACGAAGGGGCGGCCCAAGAGGTATGGCTGACAATGCTGCACCGCCAACACGAGGGCCGTGAGCTCGTTCTCGTAAGCCGAGCGGTTGCGCACCGCGGAAGAAAACGCCTGACTGTAATAACCGATAGGTCGGTCGTCCTGCATCAACACGGCGCCTACGCCGGAACCTGAAGCGTCACACTCCACGAGGAATGGTTGCTGAAAATCTGGCATGGCCAGAACCGGCCCTTGCACCAAAGCTGCCTGTAGAGCGGCGAACGCCGCCATTGCGGTCGGCGGCCACACAAAAGGGCCTTCCTCCGAGGCTTTCAGCAACTGGGTGAGAGGGCGGGCCAACCCGCAATAGTCCTTGATGAAGCGCCGATAATATCCGGTGAGGCCAAGGAACGCCTGAACGTCCCGAAGAGAGGAAGGAGTCGGCCTTCTGACCGCCTGAATTTGTCCTCGTCCATGGCCACGCCGTTGGCGGAGATGGTATGCCCCAAGTAGCTCACCGTGGTGGTATCAAAAGTGCATTTCTTCCGGTTGACGGTGAGTTGGTGGCGCCGAAGGGTGGTAAAAGTCTCACGCACGTGGCGGAGGTGGTCCTGCCAAGAGGCACTAAACACGAGAATGTCATCAAAAAAGACAAAGTACATGCTTGCGGAGGACCGGCCGGAAGATGTCATTCATGGTTGCTTGGAATGTGGCGGGGGCGTTGGTGAGCCCAAACGGCATCACCAAGAATTCGAATTGGTCGTCATGCGTCCGGAAAGCCGCCTTCGGCATGTCCTCCGGTCGGACCCGGATTTGGTGATATCCGGCGCGAAGGTCCAACTTTGTGAAGAAAGCAGCGCCATGGAGCTCATCCAAGAGTTCCTGAATGACTGGGATCGGGTATTTGTCGGGCACCGTGGCTTTGTTGAGCTCCCGGTAATCCACACAAAACCGCCAACCCCCGTCCTTCTTGCGAACCAATAGGACCGGACTGGAGAACGGACTAGCACTAGGCCGGATGAGGCCTCCCAACAACATCTCCCGAACGAGCCGCTCTATCTCGTCCTTATGGGCATGTCCATAGTGGTATGGCCGAACGGATACCGTCGCCGCTCCAGATTGGAGCACAATCGCATGGTCGGTCGGCCGAGTAGGCGGAAGGCACGGCGGGGTGGCAAAGATATCGAAGAATTCCTCGAGCACGTCATGCAAATCGGCCGCGAGAGGGCCGGCTGGAGAGGCCATCGCCAGGCCGAGAAATCGACGTCAGTGACGCATGTCATAGCCCGGAACGAGATCGGCGAGGGGAGGAGGGTAGAGTCGCACACTAAGCGGCACGGTTGGCCCTGATGCTAGAATGACATGGTCATGGAGGCCCAGTTCACCCGAACGTCCCCCAAGGTTTGCAGCCATGCCACGCCCAAAATGGCGTTGAGGCCGCCCAGCTCAAACATGTAGAAGTCCGTCGTGACCGTGCAAGTTCCTAACGAGAGGGTGACATCCAAACATTGCCCCAAGGTGGGGCGGCGGCGAACATCACCTAGATAGACGGAGAAATCCAGGGAGGAAGAAAATGGCAAATCGATGTCGCAGGCGAGTTGAGCCGACATAAAGTTGTGACTCGCTCCACTATCGATCATAACGATCACCTGGCGGTTATTGATCACGGCCGCGAGCTTCATTGTCCGGGGACCGGTAAGACCGCCCATGGAATAGAAAGGTAATTCCAAAACATTAAGGGGTGCCCCCTCCGGCTCCGGCGGGGGGGGGGGGGGGGGGGATGTCCGGCGGCATCCCTGAAAGTGCCGAGTCCTCGGAGGAGTAGTCGACGTCATCGTCACCAATAAGCGCGTGAAACTCTTTGACCGGGCACACATGTCGCAGTGAGTAGGGTTGGCGGCAGCGGAAGCATAAACCGCGGTGGCGCAGGTCGTTGTAGTCGTTATTGGAGACGCGAGGCGGGGCGTCTGGACGGGGAGTACGGCCGGCCCCATTGGGGGCGGCCGAGGGCCTCCATCGCGCGGCAGCTGATGGCGGAAAGTGGGGGGTCCGCCAGCGCGGGGACCGATGTCTGCTTCCACCGCACAGGCAAGGTCAAAGGCTTCTGAAACGGTGCGGGGGTGGTGGGTCCGGGTGCGGGGACGGATGTTGGGGAGGAGGTCTTGCAGAAAGAATCCTAGGTAGTGGTCGGGCGGGAGGCCCGGAACTTGCGTGACGAGCGCGACAAACTCGTCGATATAAGCGTCCACAGTCGCCGACTAGCGGGCCGAGCAGAGCCGCTCGATGGCGGAACCGGTGTATCGAGAATCGTAGCGACTGATCATCTCTTGTTTGAACTCGTGCCATGGGATGAAGGGTTGGATCTGGCGTAGCCAGCGCGCCCAATGGAGGGTCGAAGTATTACTCCGCGCGGGCGATCCACCCCATTGGGTCCGTCCCGGAGAACGAGGGAACGTCCAAAGTGAGGGGGGATCGGCCGGCGGCGAGAGGTAGGATAGTTGGGGGCTGCGGAAGCAGGGCCGGCGCGCGGGAGGTCGGCGCCAGCGAGGGTGCGGCGTCCCGAGCACGGACGTCGTGTCGGCCGGCGATGCCGCCTTGGGCGGAGGCGGAGTGTGGTGGGGCGGGGCTCGGTTCGGCGTCAAGGCCTCGAGACGAGTGAGGATCGCGTCTTGGCTCGTGAGGATCGCCTCCACGGGCGACTGAAGGCTCACGAGGTGGCTGTCGTGTTGCGCGAGGCAGTCGGCGACCGTCTCGGTGCCGTCGGCGGCGGTGGAGTTGGGGGGCAGTAGGGCGGTTGTTTTTGTTCGGTGCCATGAGGAGAGCTCCGGCGGCGCGGGGGTAGGCGGAGCGGCAGGTCGGACCAAATGTTACCTTCTTGGTTTCCCAGAAGAATCTGGCCCTTGATGGAGGACCGGCCGGTAGAGAAGATAGGAGGAGGGGATGAGAGAAGAAGCTAGGGTTAGGGAAAGAGGAAAAAGAGGGAGCAGCCCTCACTTTACCTTGATTGATCCAAAGATGTTGAAATACACATAAGGTGATCCTCTTTATAGGGAGGGATGCACCACACTCAACATTAAAATAAAATACAACATTTAAAATAAAGATACAAAGAGGAACCCGTCGGTCCCCTATTCCGCATCACCCGAATCACCCGGTTCGGTCCGCCCGGCGCCATGCGGCCCGGTTTGCAATTTCGCGTCGCATGCTCCCGTGTCGTCGCGCGTCCTCCTCGAATAAACTTGCCAAAGCGGGTCTTCCGCGTGCATAGCGGTAACAGCCAACCTCCCAACTCCACAACCTTCTGAGCCAAACCGCCTCTACTCCACTACCCAACATTTATGTCCCCTACTTACGATTGAGTTTTCAGCTACCACCGACAGATTTGCTGCAGAACAAATGCCTCATGCTGAGTGATAATCGCGGTAAATTATCACTACGCCCATTGTTACTGCTTAAATTTATGAGTCTGTTTCAATGTGATGATTTCGAAATCCATGTGACTAGAGCTTGCTTTAAAACCCCTAGTTAATATTTTGCTTTTTATTCATATAAGCTGTTATTTTGAAATTACCCTCTGGAATTATTGGAACCTTGTTGAGTAGCCCTACAAATGCTTAAGGATTGTTCATCTTGATTTTTGTAGCACGACTTAATTTGTTAATCGTTTCGACGTCGTTGCGCGTGAGGAAGACTTGAGTTGTTTACAAGTACCACCAAAATTAGGGTTTAAATCCAAGGTTACATTAACTTGCTATCAGAGCCCGGTTTGCTCACCTCTATCCCAAGTTAGTCAAGCTCCTAATTTTAGCAGATTTTTTAATTTATCCCTGTACACATGGACATGGAGAGTTGCGTAATTAAGTTAGAAGGTAGCGTAAACGAGATGATGGAACGTATGGGAAACCTTATGTAACTTGTAGAAACCTTAGCTGAAAATATTGCATGCATGTGACGAGTTATGAATGGGGTATGCACAAGCGTAAACAGGATAAAGGCCAACATCCACTCAGGCTGAGATCGTGATCTTCTCATAAAACAAAACCCTGAGCCTAGGAAATTGGAGCACGGAAAGCCTAACCATAGACCATTCGAGCAAAAACCCAGACCACAAAATTAGCCTCGTTGGGACGTAGGCTTCAAATTAGATGTCAACGCCCACCTGGTAGGTGCTCGAGGAGCGAGAGTGAGACTGGTCATGGCATTGAAGTCTCGCCGAAGAGAGAAGTCATGTCGTCGTTCCTGAGTTTCTTTGTTCATTTCCTTGTTATGCTTGTATTTCTCTTCTGTTTTCCTTTATTTATTTGTTGGACATTTCTTGTCTATATAAACATGAGATATCTGCACTTCTAGTATGAGTAAATAAAATATGGCTTTCAAAAAATTTCAGATTCACAATCTGACCTATGCAGAGGTCGAAAATCCAGCGAGATGTGGCCCTGTTGCGCTTTAAGGTCCTGAGGGTGTGAGACCTCTGCTTTGGAGATGTGATGCAATTTTGACGGCGTGCGAGGCGTACTGAATGTGCGAGAACTTTGCCGAACAGCGCTTCAACTTCTCGGTAGTTACAATAAATATGGGGATCTTGGCCTTAAGGGTGTGTTTGGTTCGGCTTTTTACTTCCGGTGCGGCAGAAACGCAACTGAGGTCTGTCCATAAACAGCGTTTGGCGGTGCTGATGGACTGAAACGGAGGTTTTTAATAACCTCCATTTCTTTGTATAGCCCAGACGGGATTCATCTCCCCAGTTCAGCCGCGCCAGAAACTGCGTCTAGGTTTTCCTCTCCCCCGCATCTCGCCTTCTCGCGTGTACTCGACGGACGATTTCGCCGTCCCTCCTCGCTGTCGGTGCCTCCTCTCGCCTTCTCGCGTGTCGTCGACGCCAGTCACGCCGCCCCTCGTCGTCCTTAGCAGCTACGCACGCCGCCAGTCACGCCGCCACTTCTCCTCGTCGGTGTTTCTGCAAGTCGCCGCCTCTCCAGTTTCAACAGTCGACGTTGTCGTCGCCTCTCTCGTTCCCTGCTACCAGTATTAGGTATATCTCCTCTCTTTTTCAAATTTTGTGGATTTTTAAATTTTTTATAGCCTTGCATTGTCATTTTTTGGGGGATTGTTATGTGTGTGTGTGGTGTGATGATGATGGTGTTATATGTGTGTTTGTTTGTGTGATCATTGGATGAATGTGTTATATGTGTGTGTGGTTATGTGTGTTTTTGTTTGTGTATGTGTGTGTGGGTGTTTTCTTATATGATTGTGTGTGTGTTTGTGTGTTTTCTTATATGAATGGGTGTGTGTTTTGTTATGTGTGTGCTATATGTTGTATGTTTATGTGTATTTGTGTGTGTGTGTTTGTATGTGTGTTTTGGTGTTGTATGTGTGTGTTATGTGTATGTGTGTGTGTATTTATATTTGTGTATGTGTTTTGGTGTTTATATGTGTGTGTGTGTTATGTGTGTGTGTGTTATGTGTATGTGTGTGTGTTATATTTGTGTTTGTGTGTATGTGTGTGTGTGTGTTTTCTTATAAGTGTGTGTGTTATATGTGTGTGTGTTATATGTGTGTGTGATATTTGTGTTTTATGTTGTGTTATATGTGTGTGTGTGTGTTGGTGTGTATATGTTTGTGTGTGAACGTATGTGTGTGTGTATGTTTGTGTGTGTTATATATGTGTGTGTGTATTTGTATGTGTGTGTGTATGTGTGTATTTGTATGTGTGTGTGTGTTTGTGTGTATTTGTATGTGTGTGTTTTGGTGTTTGTACGTGTGTGTGTGTGTATTTATATTTGTGTATGTGTTTTGGTGTTCATGTGTGTGTGTGTTATATGTGTGTGTGTGTTATGTGTATGTGTGTGTTATATTTGTGTTTGTGTGTATGTGTGTGTGTGTGTTTTCTTATGTGTGTGTGTGTTATATGTGTGTTATATGTGTGTTATATGTGTGTGTGTTTTATGTTGTGTTATATGTGTATGTGTGTGTGTTATATGTGGTTTGGTGTTGATATGCCGAGCTACAGCTTCGCCAAACAAAGCGATATTGTGATGGCGACTATGGCACTGCATAATTTTATTCAGCGGCACCCGTCGCGAAGGGATATTGATTTCAATGACTTCGAGCAGGGAGGTGGTGATGAGGGGGTGAGCACACAAGGGCATCAAGTAATTTGTCCTGATACAGCAGGCGGGGTAGAAGAGATGATCATGTTGCGTGAAAGTATAGCGCAACAGTTCTACACTTCTAGATCTTAGATGGTAAGAAGAATTGTTGGTATTTTTATCTATTGTAGTAACTATTATCAAGATTGTGTATTTTGTGTGTCGAAAAAAATTTATCAAAAACTCCGTTTTGTTCCCAAACAAAATTTTCAAAACTCCATTTCAATAAGCACTGAAAACTCCATTTGACCCAAACAGTTTCTTTGACAAAACTCCATTTCTCAGAAACAGCTCTTTTTCAAAACTCCATTTCTGATCAGCAACTTTTCATCAGCAACAGCCCAACCAAACGCACCCTAAGTGCGCTTTCGTCATCGTTCCAAATGTATCGGTGAGACCTCTTAGCAAAACTCTTCAAAAAAACATTCAACAATAGTCGCCCACTTGGCTTTCTCTATAACAAATACCAGATAAGTAAAAGGGTACATATCAGTGATACTTGAGTGAGTATATAGAATCTAATAGGATTGTCTATGAGAAGATTGATGATAGGTGGGCGGGAAATAGGAGATAGAAATACAAATATACAATAGGAGACCTTTAACTTACATTTTCTTGTAGCTTATGACCATACAATTACAAACACTTATTTTAAAAAATTGAGAACATGTATTGCTTATAAAAGTGGAGCCATCAAAACACAAATAGACTTATTTTTGGTTATAAGGAAATAGAAAGTTTCTTGCAAAGATTGCAAGATGATTTGATCGTATGTTACATATTGTAGAAGTTATAAAGGTTTATTTTAAGGGTATAACGAAAGCTATAAAACAAACAATTTCAAAAGATTAAATGGTGAAATATGAAATGTGAAAAATCATTAACTTTAAAGATCGAGTTTTAAAGATATAAACTGAAGTGCTCTAGTGGATCTTCAATAGAAGGATTATTTGCATACATCCTTGTGAGACAATAAATAAATCTACTTTTAAGCTTGGGTCTCTAATGAGGAACGACGAGATGGTTGGGTCTCTAATGAGGAACGACGAGATGGTGGAGCACGAGTTTTAGGCCCACTCAGTGCTGATTTGTCATTTTCCATATTTGACGTCACCCGATGGATGATCCGAGTCAGTGGATGCCATTCGGATCAACGTTTCGATAATTTTCAAGCATTTGTTTTATTTTTTTAGTATTATATTTAGCGAAATCGGACAACCATCGTGTACGAGCAATCATAGTCGTCCAAGATAGTTGTCTTAAGTCGTGTTTTAGTATAAATAAGAGGTAGGGGAAGTCATCATAGGCATTGCAGATTTTGGAGAGACTTTCTTCCCTGGAATCCGGCGATCTATCATGATGTCGACTCCACGAAACCCTAAGGTCTCGACTCCTTAGGTTTCTATCTCGTTTCCTTTGCTTGTTAATCTTGTTGACGCCTCACCACCTCCTTCTCCATCAGCCGGATCCTAAATCCCCCTTCCAAGAGCAGCAGCCCAGCCCTACCCACATCAAAACAGCAGCAGGTGGCTGTTTCACCCATCCGACTCTTGCTACAACCCACACCCCTCCCGTCCAATTACTCCCAGGCCACTCCCAAGCCAACCAATCAACTCACCCTTCAATCCCTCAGTCCCCCAATCCTACAGCTACCCATTCCCAGTAACATTTCCCCCCTCCACCTGCATTGTACAACATCCAGAACTCCACCTAATTACCATGCAACCACCAAACAGTACAGACACTCCGCTCTCCTCTCCAAAAAGACCTCTCTGTACCCTCCTGCATCTTACAACATTCTGAACCCCACCCAGCAGCCATACAATCACTAAACAACAGTCACTCCCCTCTCCTCTTAAAAAAGACCTCACTGACCCTCTTCCTGCAACCATACATCATTCAGAACCCCACACAGCAACCATACAGCCATAATCCAGCAGCCTTCACCCCTACCCCCAGATCACCTCTACTACATCTACGATCACTAGATCTCTCCTACGCATACGGCTCCTCATTCGTGAGTTTCTTAGAAGTATTGTGTTATTCATTACAGCATTGTTGTACAGATTTGAATAACTATATGATTATAGATGTCTTGTTCTCATAGATTATTTGTTCAAAATTAATCTTGGCTTGCAGGACCTTTATCGCTTACGCGTGTTGGCTTTTGGCCCTCTAATCGGAGGAAAGCCTAATTTGTTTGCTTTCAAAATTATGTGTTACTTGCCTTCGATAACTACGTGGAATCTATGTTTTCTCATCAACTGCAATGTATTGTTTGATCATTGTCCACAAGCATACATCACCATAGGTTAGGCATAGAATTATTTTCGGCACTACACCTAGGATTGCATATTTAGAGTCGAGTCGCACCTAGCCTACCCTACATCAGTCTCCCTCCACCTCATCTCTATTAGAGTAACAAAAGGAGATTTAGAAAATGTAAAAGTAAGTGAAGCGTAGAGAGCTACTCATCTTGCTTTCTCAACTTCTACCAATAAACATTCATATACGAAGATATTTGTTTTCTTTAAAATCGAGACCAGCGGTTGTAAGATATGAAATCCGATGAGGGTAGTCTAATGAGGATGGGAAGTGTCTTTAGGGCAATGAAGCTAGAGCAAAGAGCGGTTCCTAGCAGGCTTCAAGGATGGTAGGATTCTAGGTAAAAAGAGGTACATAATGAAATATCAAAATTGGAGAAAAAATTATTGGGCTTAAGTTATAATTTGGACCCCCAAATATTACAAAAGCCTTTTTTGGACTTAGGGAGGTAAGCTTCGAGGATGGTAGGATTTGAGGTAAAGATAGGTACATAATGAGTTGAATCACATATCGTAATTTGGACCACCAAATTACAAACGGCTTTTTGGAGCAAGTGGTAGAGTTATATTAGAACTCATAGTTAAGTGAGTTGTGGGTTGAAATAATTCTGGGATGGTAAAACTTCTGAGAAGAACTCAAAGGCAACCTTAAGAAAAGGGTAAAATCATGAGGTTCAGCTTAGTATAGGTTGGGTTGAACAAAAGATGGCAATAACTCAAATATTATAGATTTGGTTATACAAATAATATCAGAGTCAAATCTCCCATGGTATGATTTGTGGTTCCCTGGCAAATCAAACGGAAGTTGATCGGCATGCAACATCCTAAAATCTAGTAAGGGCGGTATGATAAGGGCAACGAGTGTCATTGGGACAGTGTAGCTTAGGTAAAGAGCGGTTCTTGGAAGGCTTCTACGATAACAAGTTTTGGGGCTAAAAGATTCACAGAAATGAATTGAATCTCATATCGTAATTGATGGAAAAGTTAAAGAGGTTAAGTAAAAAATTTGATCATAAATATTATAGATATCTTTTTGTCCATTCCGTTAAGAACTTCATGGTTACATGAGTTATAGGTGAGAGTAACTTTGGGATGGGTGATCTCTTGGAAGTACTCGTAAGCCACCTTAAGATAAGGATAGAATCGTGAGGTTCAATTTTGTGTGGGCTAGGTTAAAACAAAGGGAACAATACAATACATCAGATAACGTAAATTTGGTCATTAAGAACAAGTTCTCGTGTCTCTTCATGTATCCATACAACCATCTCATCAAAGGTGTATGCCCATCAATTATTCTTAGGACTTACCAATGCGGAGAATATGAGAATGTCAAGCCAACATGCTAAAATCTCTCACTAAGAACTATAGTTATGAAGTTCTACTCTCAAAACAAATTTGGCCTCCTCTAACAAGTTACAATGATGGCCTTATAGGCCCGAGCATTCTGCCAATCGGGCGGCTACCAGTAGTTGCAGGTAGCCTAAAAGGATACAGGCAGACCTGCATGCAGCCCTTATGCACTTTAGCAAGCGCTTACAAGGGACTACAAATGAAAATTGATCCAGAAATTGGCGCTTATACATTTTCGGTGAACAAGAGTGCTTTGATGAGTTATAGTTGATTCCTCATAAGAGATGGCGCGGAATCTGCAGACCTGCATGCAGCCCTTATGCACTTTAGCGAGCACTTACAAGGGACTACAAATGAATATTGATACAGAAATTGGCGCTTATACATTTTCGGTGAACAAGAGTGCTTTGATGAGTTATAGTTGATTCCTCATAAGAGATGGCGCGGAATCTTGCGGGAGGACATGATCATGCTTTCCAACACGCGGAATCTTGCGGCAGTGCAAGAAGATGAAAATGGAAAGGCGGTTGGGTTAGGCGATATACTCATCAAAGTATGGAAATGTCTAGGGAAAGAAGGAATTGTGTGGCTGTTATGGGCCTACTCAGAGCGGTGGCCAGAGTAGTGGTCGGAGCCGGAGATGACGGTGGTGGAAGATACTATGGAGCCCTTGTCCGCGGCTTCCTATGCGGGGTTGCTTGTTGGAGGAGAGAGACACCAATAATCTTACACAATAGAAAGGAATTAGATTACTTCTTACTTGTCTCATACAACCTTACACATGCCTTTATATAGGCTTACAACACATACAAAGACAAATAATGATAATGACACCTATTATTAGGCCCGGTGCTCGAGGACACCTACATAATGATAACATCCATATAATGATGACACCCAGATAAAGGAGATAATCCTAATTAACTAGATAAACGGGTACGCAGCCCATAACATCTCACCCGTCGTTGAAAATGAGCTTGACCTCAAGCTCAAGGGGAAGCACAATGGTTCGAGCGTCATCTGACACCCTCCTCGTTGGAGTCCTCGACGTGCAGGTAAAAAATCTTTTTGCACCTGTGTCCGCGAGTGTACTGCTCATCGTAGTTAAAACATAATCCATGGGCGCGTCGTTCCAACATCTCAACCCGAGATAATCGGCGGACCGGTGGGGCTGGAGGACCCTCAAGACGGCACTGCTGAATGTTGTTGTTGGGGAGCAGGTATGCCTCTTGTGTCAGCTGGAAGCGACGGTCGCAGAGCCTGGCCAGACTCATAGCAATCACTAAATCTGGAGGGGCTTCAAATTCGACATCCAGTCGAGGCGGTCGCGGAGTCCCGCGGTAAAAATGGCGATTTGCATTTCCGGGGTAAGGGTAACATGCGCCAAAAGAAGATGAAATTGTTCCAGGTACTCGTCCACGGACCCCGTTTGTCATAAAGACGTGAGTTTGCTGAGGGGGTTGCTGCGGATAGGAGGACCAAAACGCAAGTTGCAGTACCGTTTGAAGTCCTCCCACATCAGGTTCGGCTGGTCTGTGAGGAGACGAGAAGCCCACAATAGAGCTGAGTCAAGCATGTGGAAGGAAGCTTGGTGAAGGCGTTCTGCTGGCGGAGTTTGTTGGTGGCCGAAAAATTGCTCGCATCTAGTGAGCCAGCCCAATGGATCAGCTTTCCCGGCGTATGTTGGGAAGTCCAACCTGGTATAGCGTGGTATAATAGCCGCTTCCGGGAGGATGAAAGTCGGCGGCTCGCGACGATAAGTGGCGGTGGTGGCGCTTGGCGTGATCCGTAGGCGGTGTAGTAACAACGAGAAAGGCGACGGTCAGTTAATTTAGCTTGATGGTGATAGTGGGCATGTCATCCTAATGACGTGTTTCGGCTTCCCGAAGGCGGGCCTCTATGGATGTCATGAATCCTTGGAGAGTCGTCATGAAATCTTGTGTCGCCCATATGGCGGCTTGAAATAGCACGAGAGAAAGTATTTTGGTACATTTGTATAAGAACAAAAGAGATACAAATTTGTGTTAATTACAGAGGAACTAAATTAATGAGTCATACCATGAAACTATAGGAACGAGTAATAAAAAGAAGAGTAAGACGAGAGACTAGCATCTCGGAGAATCAATTTGGATTCATGTCAAGGCGGTCGACCATGGAAGATATACATCTCTTGAGGAGACGCATTGACAATTATCGAGAAAGAAAACAAAATTTGCATATATTGTTTATCGATCTTGAGAAGACTTATGATATGGTTCCAAGAGAGATCTTATGGAGAGTCTTAGAAAAGAAAGGTGTAAATGTATCATACATTGACATAATCAAAGATATGTATATAAATTCAGTGACGAAGGTGAGCACATCTGTTGGATTAACACAGGAATTCCCTATCACTGTTAGCTTACATCAAGGTTCAGCTTAAGCTCTTATCTCTTTACCCTTATCTTAGATGAGCTTCCCATATCCGACAAGCAATACCTTGTGTTTATTGTTTGCGGATGATATCATTTTGGTCGATGAGACGCGTGAGGGTATAAATGTGAAACTTGGATCTTGGCGAGACACTTTAGAAAAGAAGGGTTTTAGGTTGAGCAGGGCAAAGACGGAGTATAAAGAGCTTAAATTTAGTAGTACAAGAAGGACGGGTGACTTCGTTATTAAATTTGGTGATCAAGATATTTCTCGCAGTTAGTGCTTTAAATGTCTTGGATCGATAGTTCAAAAAGATGGAGGTGTTGATAAAGATGTGATACATAGAATCCAAGCAGGTTGGTTGAAGTGGAGCGTCAGGGGTCTTATTTAATCGTAAAGTACCATTAACACTTAAAGGCAAGTTTTACCGTACTGCAATTAGACCAGCGATGCTTTATGGTTCTGTGTGTTGGGTCGTGAATTGTGTACATGAGCAAAAAATGGGAGTTGCGGAGATGAGAATGCTTAGGTGGATGTGTGAGGCCCCGTGCCAGACCTCACAGAAAATCTATATCTGAGTCTTTCTAAACATTTATCGCAGCATAGTAATAACATGAGTTACAATACAAAACTTAAAGTGCGACGTCGTCTCGACATTGATTTTTATTATTTCATCATCGGAAATGATTAATCAATTACGTCTCTTTCGATTTCGCTTAAACGTTTCGGGCCGTTACAGGATGTGTGGACATACGAGACTGGATAAAATTAAGAATGAATGTATCAGGGATAAGACAGGAGTGGCACCAATTGCAGAGAAGATGTGAGAAGCTCGAATAAGATGATTTGGACACATACAAAGGAGACCATTAGAGGCACATGTTTGGCGTTGTGAGAGTTTAATCACTAGGCATGTTAAACGGGGGAGGGGTAGACCAATAAAGACTTGGAATGAAACTATAAGGAAAGACATGACGTATTTAGGCATTAGTGAGATTATGATTAAAGAAAGGGCACAACGGCGACAAAGGATCCATATAGCCGACCCCATTATAGTGGGATAAAGGCGAGTGTTGTTGTTGTCCTTGTTAGAAGGTGATGTGTGGCAAAGAGGAAGTGCAAGACAAAGTGAGGGCAAAGAGGGCTAGCTATAACGTACTGTACGCTTGTAGGAATAATGAAAACTTGACAAGGTATAAAGTCGCTAAGAAAAAAGCTAAAAAGACAGTAAGTAAAGCAAGAAGTCAAGCTTATGAATAATTTTATAAACAACTAGATATCAAAGATGGAGAGCATAATATATATATAATTGCTCGACTAGAGTGAGAAAGACAAAGGATTTAAGCTAAGTTAAATGCATGAAGGATGAAACAGATAAGATTTTGACAGATGATTTGGCTATTAAGAAGCGATGAAAAAGATATGTTTATCAACTCTACATTGAAGAAAAAGACAATGAACTGGACTTGCAATAGTTAAGTGAATCAGAAGAGTATAGGAACGTAACTTTTTATCATAAAATTCAAGCATCGGGGGTAAATGATGCTCGGAAGAAGATGAAAAATGAAAAGGCGGTTGGGTCAGACGATATGCCCATTGAAGTATGGAAACGCCTGGGGAAGGAAAAGATTTTGTGTCTTACGTGTTTCTTCAATAAGATACTGAAGACAAAGAGAATGTCGGACCAATGGAGAGAAAGTATTTTGGTACCTTTGTATAAGAACAAGGGAGATATACAAAATTGTGTCAATTACAGAGAAATTAAATTAAAGAGTCATACCATGAAATTATGGGAACAAGTAATAGATAGAGGAGTAAGACGAGAGACTAACATCTCGGAGTATCAATTTGGATTCATGTCAGGGCGGACGACCATGGAAGTTATATACCTATTGAGGAGACTCATTGACAACTATCATGAAAAAATAAAATTTGCGTATGTTGTTTATCAAACTTGATAAGGTTTATGACATGGTTCCAAGAGAAGTCTTACGGAGAGTCTTATAAAAGAAAAGTGTAAATGTGTCATACATTGACGTAATCAAAGTCATGTATACAAATTCAGTGACGAATGTGAGGAATTCTATGTAACAATGATAGTTCAAAACGATGGAGGTGTAAATAAAGATGCGTTACATAGAATCCAAGCAGGTTGGTTGAAGTGGAGAGGCGCATCTGGGATCTTATGTGATCATAAAGTACCATTAAAACTTAAAGACAAGTTTTACCGTACTGCAATTAGACCAGCGATGCTCTACGGTTCTGAGTGCTGGGTGGTAAATTGTGTACATGAGCAAAAACAGGGAGTTGTGGAGATGAGAATGTTTATGTGGATGTGTGGACACACGATACTGGATAAAATCAGGAATGAGTGTGTTGGGAAAAATCTTTTTGATTTGATATAACAGTTAATTTAAGTGATCTAGAAAATTGTCTATGTATAGTAAGGCAATATGTTATATATATGAGTTGTAATCAGATACAGGCTGTCAAAGACTCTGAAAGCACTCAAGAAGCAAAATCGACTAAGTTAAACTTTTGTGCGCCAAGAAGTATTCGACGCACGTCGACTAAGATTAAGTCTATACGTCGAGAAGTATTCGACGTACGTCGAGAAGTAACCGACGTACGTCGAGAAGTAACCGACGCACGTCAAAGCTTAGGACTTCGCCTTACGTCGAGATGTCCTTAAGGAAAGTCTGCTCAGAGCTTAACTATTCAGCTTACGTCGAACTCTCTCAACTCAACAGTTCAACGTACGTCGAATAGTATTCGACGCTTAAGTGACCTTACGTCGAATACTCTCCAGTCTTCAATAACTGATTCCCGAGCAGATCAAGGCCCTGATTCAGATCCAATTAGAGTCGTTACCTCTCCTATTCAAGAAGATGATTATGTTGATTGATTCAGATAAGGCTCTTACTCAGCAGCAGACATATATAATACTAAAAGATTTCAAACAAAGATCAATCGAGAACTCATTCTGAATTTGCTCTTCTTCTCTCCTTCAGTATTCAGAATTCTCTCCTCCCACCAGAAGTTCTCTCCATGAACAATGGCCGACAAGATCTCTTCTCTCTAATCTTAGGCTTTCTTTCTCTCAGGGGTTCATCTTATTCTCCTTCAGGATTCCTCATAGATTGGATTCATCTTATTCTTATTGATCCATACTTCTCTCACAAAAGGAATTGGCTACTACTGCTATCAAGAATCCAGACAGTGTTTCATATTTCAAGATCCTTCAGAGCTTTGTTGAAGGATTATACTGTGAAAAAACTGCTTCTACATTTATCATCCAAAAAAAAGTCATAAAAATCTCTCTTAAAAGGATTCAGAATTTGATTCTAAGAGTCTCCTTAGCAAAATACTCAGTTGGGCCAGAGAATTATCTTATCAAAGGATTCAATTGGTCTTGAGAATCCCCTAATCAATGGATTCAGATTAGTTTTGTGAATCATCTTATCAAAAGATTCATTGCATTAGTTATAAAAGTCTCCTTACCAAAAGTCTCAGTATTGTTTAGTGGAATACCTAACAAGGGGTAGAAGAGAGGTTGTACCCAAAATTGTGAGGAACCTCTATAAAATTCTTATGTTTTCTGATTGCATATCTCTTTATTATTTATGTGTTTTAATTTGCTTCTGCAGTTTTTAATATAACAACTGTGGCATGTACTGTGAGTGATTATGAGATTAAATTTGTAAATCTTTATTCATCCCCCCCTCTAGAGTAATTCTCAATAGCTCTCTCTCACTTTCAATTGGTATCAAAGGTAGTTTTAATCATAAAAAGATTAATAACTTGATCAATCAAGATCCAAGGGATTGAGAATTACATGTGAAATCAATAACACAATCATGACTTCTATACAGTTTATAGTGCATACAACTACAAGACATCCTATGTGTAATCTAGATAAGTTTTCTTTGTGGAAATCTATGATTAAATTATATATGAATTCTATTGATGAAGAAATCTTTGAATCTGTGGTTACAGGTCTAATAATTCTCACATGTACAGATGATAAGGGTTTATTGTCCCTAAGCCTAAACTCTAGACTAAAGCTGAAAAGAAGGCTAGATCCAGTGATGATAAGGCTATGAACATCCTAATATCTACAATGACCGGTAATATCTTTCAAAAGGTAACTGACAGTCAATCAGCAAAGGAGATCTGGGATTCACTCACCAGAATTGTTAAAGGTAGTTCAGATGAAAGCAAGGATAAGAGATCTCTCAATACGAGAATTTTAAGAAGAGACAAGAAGAATCTGTGGCTGAAATGTACCAGAGATTCAGCCTTATTGTGAGTGAACTTAGAGGGCTAGATAAGGATATCTCAATCATTGAGATCAATGACAAGCTCCTCATGTGCTTCTCAAGCTCTTGGAATTCCAGAATCTGGGTGATCAAAGAAGCCAGATGCAACAAGGAGATTACCACAGATGCTCTCCTTAGGAAGTTGAAGTCCTATGAAATGCACTTGTAAACAAGAGCTGAGAATGAGGGAAAGGAGAAAACTCCATCTTCTTCAAATGAGAAATACATTGCTCTCAAGGCTTCTGATGAAGAAGAATCAGCTATTGATGATGAGTTGATGGGTCTACTGGCCAAAAGATTCAAAAAATAGATCAAGATAGAAGACTTTAAGAGAAAAGTTGGAAGCCACGCCAAGCCAAGGTATGACAAGACCCCCTCTAAAGAAATTATATATTTTCCTTGCAGGAAACAAGGACACCTAGCTCTTAAGTGTCCAGAAGAAAATAAAGACAAATCTTTGAAGAAGGATCATTGGAAGCACTATGATCAAAAAAAACCCAAAAGAAGGGTAAAGGTTTCATAGCTGAAACTTGGAGTGGCACTGATAGTGATAGCAGCTCCTGCTCAGACAGTGAAGAAAGCGAAGATGAAGAAAAATGTCTTATGGCATTGGATCTTCCTGATCAGGAAGAGGAGGTAAAATGTTTTGGTAATTTTGATTTAGTTTCTGATGATTTCAAAATTGCATTTAAAGAATTCTGTCAAGACCAAATTGAGGTAGAAAAAAATTAAAACTCTAAGAGAAGAATTTTTACTTCTTAAAGAAAAGTTGAAGAAAATTCACTAGTAGTAAACTATGAATTAAGAATAGAAAATGAAAAGCTCAGAGAAGAAATAGATTCTCTAAAATTTGAAAATATAAATTTAAGAGACCAAGTTTGTATAACCCGTAATTCATCGAGATCAGAAATGCCTAAGAAGACGGCTATTCGCAGACCATTCAGCTCAGCAGCCTGGCAGCTATTCGTAGACCTCTCCAGGGGAGTACTCGCAGCCTCTAGGGGAGTACTCGGCAGACTCCAGGGGAGTACTCGGCAGACTCCAGGGGAGTACTCGGCAGCCTCCAGGGGAGTACTCGGCAGCCTCCAGGGGAGTACTCGGCAGCCTCCAGGGGAGTACTCGGCAGCCTCCAGGGGAGTACTCGGCAGCCTCCAGGGGAGTACTCGGCAGCCTCCAGGGGAGTACTCGGCAGCCTCCAGGGGAGTACTCGGCAGCCTCCAGGGGAGTACTCGCAGCCTCCAGGGGAGTACACGGCAGACTCCAGGGGAGTACTCGGCAGCCTCCAGGGGAGTACTCGGCAGACTCCAGGGGAGTACTCGGCAGCCTCCAGGGGAGTACTCGGCAGCCTCCAGGGGAGTACTCGGCAGCCTCCAGGGGAGTACTCGGCAGCCTCCAGGGGAGTACTTGCAGCCTTCAGGGGAGTACTCGGCAGACTCCAGGGGAGTACTCGGCAGACTCCAGGGGAGTACTCGGCAGCCTCCAGGGGAGTACTCGGCAGCCTCCAGGGGAGTACTCGGCAGCCTCCAGGGGAGTACTCGGCAGCCTCCAGGGGAGTACTCGGCAAATTCCAGGGGAGTACTCGGCAGACTCCAGGGGAGTACTCGGCAGACTCAAGGAGAGTACTCGGCGACCTCCGAGAGAGTTCCTGCACCCATACGAGTCTGAGAAAAACATTTTGCTTATGGCAGGAAGGGCTATCCGCAGACCATTTTGGTCTGTGAATAGCATTTTTGTTAAGGCGGAAGAAGCTGTTCGCAGTCCATCTCACAAGGCGGGAGCGGCTATTTGTAGACCATCCCCCCTTTTTTGGATTTGCCTATAAATAGGACCCCAAGTCAAAGGGAGAGGGCACCTTCACCCCCTCCCCCTATGGTGGGCGAGTACCTCGTCTGCCTCTCTTGTGTCGAGCTCAGTTTTGGCTTTAGGAGGGGAAGTTCCTATAGACTTCCGGGTATGTGGCGGGACCTCCTCGTTGCAGCACGCGGGTCTTGTTTATAGGCAGGTTGGAGTGGGTTCTTATGCTCTCTAGCTTTTTATCACCTTGTCTCACGTGGGTCGACCATTAAACAAGTAGCCTTCGGTCACTCCCCAAGTTTCGAACATAGTTGGACCGGTATCCGGGTTCCAACAAAGTTGAAAAGGCCAAAGTATTTGAGGATAGCCTCAATGGGAGAAGTCAGCAACTCAAGTCTATCTCTGAAAATCTTATTGTGAGGTTTAAGAATCTAGGACTTAGTGTTGAAGCCTCAAGTGAAAAGGATTCTACTAGCATTCCTACTTGGAAGAATCTCATAGCCTTTGTAAATGCAAAAGGCAAAAAGAGTCTATGCTATCTGAATCTGACATTCCTTCTACCTCTAAAAATGTCAAAAAGAAAGCTCCTCAAAAGAGGAGGAATAATATGATGTTGGATACCCCTATTCTTTCAGACCAAAGAGGAATCTTAGGGGAGCCACCCATGTACTTGAGAAAAATTCAACCCAGAATTCAACGTACGTCGAATACTGTTCCATATGCGTCGAATAGAAATCAACGTGTGGCTGAATTGACGCCGAATAATAATCGACGTACGACGAATACTATTTGGCGTTTCAGCCCTTATATAGGTGTTTCAGATCAAAATGATAGAAACATGTGGTTTACTCAAAGATCATTTTTGTCAGCTCCTTCAAACCTTCTAACTAATAGAAAAAACAAGTACAATAGGTTTGAGTGTTATTGCTGCCATAAGGTGGGACACTTCATGAAGGATTTTTGATACAATCAGCCAACAAATTCTTATTATAGGACCTTCATGAGCAGGCCTAGCTATTTCATTATTACACATTATGATAAGAACTATGGACCCAAGGTAACATGGGTTCACTTTAACAAATGATTGTTTTGCAGGAAGTGTCCAGTTCTGCCACAAACCAGTTGTGGTACCTGGACAGTGGATGCTCCAGGCATATGACCGGAGATAAAAGCCTGTTGGAAGATTTGAAACCCAAGCTTGGTCTCAAGGTGATGTTTGGTGATTCCAGTTGTGAATAAACCCTTGGCTATGGGGTGATTTATGCTGGTGTCGTTTCCTTCACCAAGGTTGCTTATGTTAAAATGATAGAAACATGGGGTTTCCTCAAAGATCATTTTTGTCAACTCCTTCAAACCGTCTAACTAATAGAAAAGGCAAGTACAATAGGTTTGAGTGTCATTGTTGTCATAAGGTAGGACACTTCATGAAGGTTTGTTGGTATAATCAGCCAGCAAACTCTTATTATAGGACCTTCATGAGCAGACCTTCAATTTTATTATTATACATTATGATAAGAACTATGGACACAAGGTAACATGGGTTCACTTTAACAAATGATTGTTTTGCAGGAAGTGTCCAGTTCTGCCACAAACCAGTTGTGGTACCTGGACAGTGGATGCTCCAGGCATATAACTAGAGCCTGCTCGAAGATTTGAAACCCATGGTGATGCTTGGTGATTCCAGTTGTGAACAATCCCTTGGCTATGGGGTGATTCGTGTTGGTGTCATTTCCATCACCAATGTTGGTTATGTTAAAGGGTTAAAACATAACCTTATAAGCATTAGTCAATTGTGAGATAAAAGATTCAAAGTAGTCTTCACACATGACCTATGTCAGATCATATGCAATAAGTCAGGTAACACTATTCGATTTGGTATTATGAAATGTAATGTGTATCTATTTGATTTTCTCTCTAATCAAACTGACATATGCATTTTTAATTCTAAAATATCAAATGCTGAATTGTGGCATAGAAGACTTAGACATCTTAATCTTAAAACTATGTACAAGCTTTCTAAGAATAACCTTGTGAGAGGGTTGCCACCAGGAAAATATATCAAGGAAAAACCCTGTAGAGCTTGCCAATTGAGAAAGCAAACAAGGGTTTCCTTTAAGAAAGCGTGTAAGAATGATTCACCTAAAATCTTACACCTAATTCATATAAACTTCTTTGGTCCTATTTCTGTCAACAAAGTCCTATACTCAAGTCTTTCTAGATGAATTCTTTAGATTCACTTGGGTGTTCATTCTAAGAACTAAGTCTAACACCTTCAAGACCCTCATCATTTCTTAGAAAGATCCAAAATGAACTGAATATTTCAGTTGTTATGATCATAAGTAATCATGACACTGAGTTTTGTCTCATAGGATGTGTGAACTGTGAATTGTGTGAAGGTGAAGGGATCAAGCATAACTTCTCAGCTCGTAGAACTCCACAACAAAATAGGATTGCTGAGAGAAAGAATAGAACCCTTATTGAATCTGGTAGAATATTACTTGTTGCGGTTAACTTGTCTATGTACTTTTGGGCAAAGACAGTTAACACAGCTTGTTATTTTCTCAACAGAAGTCTTATTCAAAAGACTAAGGAAAAGACTCTTTATGAGTTGTTGAAGGGAAAAGCTCCAAATATCTCATATTTTAAATATTTGGAAGCATCGGTTATATTCTAAACAATTTCAACAATCAATCTTGCCAAATTTGACAAGAAGTTTGATGAAGATATCTTCTAAGGATACTCTACATCTAGTAAAGCTTATAGATGCTATAATAAAAGAACACTAAAAATTAAGGAATCGATGCATGTCACATTTGATGAGACTAACATGTTTCTTGAAGGAACAAACTCTTCTTTTAGTCTTAATGTGCAGGTTGAAGAAGTAGCCAAGTAAATAGATAATCTGGTATTGAATGAAGATACTTCATACTCTACTAATTCGCATGATGATATCTGAACTGACACCAAATGTCAGCACTCTCAAAGATGAAGATGGTGATGCTGAAAAATTATGGCAAGAGCTGAAGACTTTCATCAATCCCCTAGTGCTCAACCAGCAGAGTCAATAGAAGAAGCTCCTGTCTCCTCAGTCAATGAGACAGTTGCTCCAACTTCTGAGTTTATTGCTCTCAAGGATCATCCCCCTTCACAAGTCATTAGGGAAATATCTGTTGGAGTATAAACTAGAAGTAGAATCTTAAACAAAGTTAATTTTTTATGCTTCCTCTCACAAATTGAGCTAAAGAAGTTTGAAGATGCAAATAATGATCCTCACTGGATTGTTGATATGCAAGAAGAACTTGCTCAATTTGAAAGAAGATTTGGACCTTGGTTGAGAGACCAAAAAGCTACCCTATCATTAGAACCTAGAAAGCATTGGTGCGGGTATGAGTATCGTGTACGAGTATCGTGTACGAGTATCGGGCACGAGTACCGAGTGCACGCATCGGATATGAGTATCAGGAACGATACGTGATGGGGAGCAACCCGCCCGACCCGTTCGGGTCTACTCACGTCGACCACGGGCGCAGTGATGATCGAGACCGCTCATTTCGAGCGGCTCGACGAACTTTGTATTTTTGTCTCTTGTCATTTTTTATTTGGAGTTGTAATTTTATGTTTTATTTGAGTCATAGTGTTCGGTCAATCATAGCCGTTCATTGGTCCTTAGAAAAACTATAAATAGAGGGTGAGGGCTCTCATTTGAGGCATTGAAGATTGGAGTCTAGAAGCCAATCCTTGATCACTTCGGTGCCGAAGCCGATTCCGGGTGCGAAGCCCGGGCTTGCTCTTCCCTCCCACAACAGCCGGCCATCCACCCCTCTTCCACCTTCAAGTGGCCAGCCAACCAGCCCCCTCCATTTACAGTAGCCAACCAGCCCTCTTCCCCACCATTTACAGCAACCAACCAGCCCTCTTCCCCTCCATTTACAGCAGCCAACCAGCCTCCTTCCCCTCCCACAACAGCCGGCCATCCCCCCTCCTCCACCTTCAAGCAACAGCCTTTCCCCTCCAATTACAGCAGCCGTTCCCCTCCAATTACAGCAGCCCCCTCCACCGTCCTCCACCTCAACAACAGCAGCCTCCCCCTCCAACACAGCAGCCGTTCCCCTCCAATTACAGCAGCCTTCCCCCTCCAATTACAGCAGCCCCCTCCACCATCCTCCTCCTCAACCACAGCAGCCTCCCCCTCCAACACAGCAGCCGGCCAGCCCATCATCCCCCTCCACCACCACAACAACAGCCAACCCTCTACACCCCCATCTGCATCTTCCACAAAGGAAAACAGCCCCCCTATACCCCATATAAAAACATCCCCGGCGATCACCGGAGTTCATCTCTGGCCACCTCCGGTGATCCTCCACCCCTTACCCGTCATTTTCCTATCACTTTACATTTTCCGGCGATCGCCGGAAAATATTTCCGGCGACCACCACCACCAGCAACCACCTCCGGACACCTCCAGCCACCCTCCACCTCCACCCCCACCTATAACCACCATAACTACCCACTACTCCACCATTTCCACCTTCCTAAATTTTAGGAATTAATTCCTAAATGTGAGGATAACCAACCCCTACTTCTCAGCCCACTTCCCACCCGTAACTGAACCCCACTCCTCTCAATTCTCTAACCTCCTCATTCCAGCCGGCCCTACCCCCTCTCCCCTTTCCTATTTCCCACACGTGGAGTCACCACCTCTCCCCTCCTCCCATCAACAACTTTCCCCTTCCCTTCTGTTACCATCTGCCGCCCAAATTCCCCCCTAAGCTGCTGTAAACTGCTGTCCAGACACACTACAACAGCCTAGAACCCCAGCCAGGACATTCCCCATCTCTTCCCCACATCCCCACCACCCGGAAGCCCACTGCCGGCCACCCTAAACCCCTCCAGCCAAGGGTTAGGTTGCTGTCCAGCTTTCAGGACAGCCATATCTCCCTACAACCTGCAGGAATTGCCTCCCGGCACACCTCATAATTGCTGTCCCATTTTCTGGACAGTGTCATACAGCTTCTGAGTACTGAAAACAGCCACGGACAGCCCTCAGTGAGCATCTACAGCCCTCCCCTCTCAATAGTTGTTGGTAGACAAGGTGTGTTGTCATTCCTTTTTGCATTGAGTTTTGTGTTTATTCTCTACTTGTAGAGATAGTGATTTGTAAGTCTTGTCTTCAATCATTTTGATCTTTGTGATTTCCCATTTAAATAGTATTTACTTTCGCGCACTCTCGCGCTCATACGCTTCTCTTTGTTACCTTGGTTTTAAATTGCTTTAATTCAATTGTGGAAAAATCTAGTTATATGATTTATAAATATTGTATTGCAAGTCAGAATTCGCCGGACTTTTGCATTTGCACTTGCATCTAGCCTTAGGTGTTCATTAGCGCCTTACCCTACGTCAATACGTAACCGGTGCGTCGTTACACCAAAAAAATAAATCTACGTGTACGGCGGGATACATTGTATTAAATATAATAAATATATACATGTATACCTCACAAATATAATTAAAAGTCCTCTAAACAATAAAACATCAAGCATAATTGCATGTGAGAAATCTATAATTCCTAAAGAACAATACATACAGGAAATCTGGAAATGGAACTTCAATTCCTAAATAGCAATAAATTTTATACAGGAAATCTAAATTTTTCATACAGGAAATCTCATTTAACTTGAAGAATAAATCCTAAATTCCTAAACAGCAATAATTTTCATACAGGAAATCTGGAAACAACAATAATTTTCATACATGAAATCTGAAAAGAACTTCAATTCCTAAACAACAATAATTTTCATACATGAAATCTCGAAAGAGCAATAATTTTCATACAGTAGCAATAATTTTCAACAAAAATTTTATACAGCAGCAATAATATTCAAAAGAAATTTGAAAAGAACTTCAATTCACAGCAAAATAATTTTCATACAACAGCAAAGAAGAAGAAAGAGGCAATAATTTTCATTCAACAGCAATATTTTTCAACATAAATCTGAGGAACGTCAATTCACAGCAACAAAGCAAAATATTTTTCATTCAGCAACACACAAAAAAAGGAAGAAGAAGAAGAACGAGAGCAGCTCTTCTTAAGAGAGCAGCGGCGGCGTCTTCAATCGAGCGGCGTTATCGATCGAGCAGCGTCTTCGATCGAGCAACGAGCAGCCAGCGGCGTCTTCGATCGAGCAGCCAGCGGCGTCTTCGATCGAGCAGCCAGCGGCGTCTTCGATCGAGCAGCCAGCGGCGTCTTCGATCGAGCAGCCAGCGGCGTCTTCGATCGAGCAGCCAGCGGCGTCTTCGATCGAGCAGCCAGCGGCGTCTTCGATCGAGCAGCCAGTGGCGTCTTCGATCGAGCAGCCAGCGGCGTCTTCGATCGAGCAGCCAGCGGCGTCTTCGATCGAGCAGCCGTCTTCGATCGAGTAGCGAGCAACCAGCGGCGTCTTCGATTGAGCAGCGGGCAGACAGCAGTGGAATAATGATCGAGCAGGTGGAAAGAGGAATTAGCCGCGCGAATTAACTAGTATCGCGTATCCACCCGTACCGTACGCATACCCGTACCGAAAAATGCACCCAGTACGGGTATGGGACTAATTTAGGCATGTTTGTGCTTCCTAGATTGGAACTAAATGGGTGTTCAGGAATAAGCTTGATGTTGATAGAGTCATTGTCAGAAATAAAGCAAGTCTACAGACAAGAAGAAGAGATTGACTATGATCAGACATTTGCTCTTGTTGCAAAGTTTGAAGCAATAAGGATGTTCTTTGTTTATGCTACCCATAAAAAGATCAAAGTCTTTTAGATGGATGTCAAGAGTGTCTTTCTAAATGGTATTCTTCAAGAAAAGATTTATGTAGAACACCCTCTAGGTACTCTCACTGGCTCCCAAAATCAATAGTGGTTTTGATATTGATGTGGAATCATTTTGAGATATTTGAAGCTCTTTTCTGATCAAGGTTAATCAACCTAATCTCCACTCGTTCTCGAATCTATGTTAATGAGTTGATTGCATTTCATACTTCCGTTGATCTGTCTGAGGATGATGTCATTTCCGGCACCATAAATAATACCCAGGTTAAGGTTTCAAGTCAAGAAATATCTGCGACTTTTGATCTTCCGTTTGGTGAAGATGATGAGTATTTATCGGATGCAAAAGTGGATAGTGTTGAAGATTATGCAATTTTCAGAGCGCAAGCCATCTAATCTCCAAAAGGCAGAGGTCTCTGAAGAATATTGATTCTTAGGTGACCTAGTTGGCAAGGTCATGCTATGCAAAATCTCAGGTCATGATATCATTCATAGAGCACAACAGCAGATCATGGAACTTTTGATTCAACAAAAAAAATTTGATTGGGGTGTTTGCATGTTCAAGGTTATCAGACACAAGTTTAAGCAAGGGGATATCTTTTTTGGAAGAATTCTGAGCCAAGTGCTCTTTCGCTCATTCCCATCTGTGTGCACGTTTGAGAGTGTACATATTCCTCCAGGGAGAAAGCCCAAAATTAAGCTCTTTGCTAAATGGACAAGGCATGTCACTAAATTCAAAGCTTCTTCTTCTCATCAAGCTTTGGATTCCTCTACTCTCACTGTTGCTCCAGATGATAATCCACCTTCTCCACCTCAGCCATCTCCTCAAATTCAAACTGATGCTTCTTCTCCGCCTCCTACTTATATTCCAGCTGCTGCTTTTACTCACTTACCTCCTACTCTTCAATCAGCTGAACCAATAGTTTCCTCTCGTGAACCATTGGATCCTTCTACCCCATCTGATATAGATGTTCGTCCCTCTTTCTTGCATTCTCCTACACCTTCACCTGAACCAAGGATTCATCATTTATCTGCTCCCACTTCTAGCTCTCTTAATTCAAATACATTAGAATTTTATTTGACTCTATTTCTTCTCAGTTGACAGCTAAATTAGCTTATCCCACACAACATTTCATTACTATATGTGAATTTCTTCAATCTCAAATTACTTCTCTTTCTTTCTCCATATCTACACTTTCTCATTCTCCCTCCACTTCTCCCATCATTAGGAAATTCTTGCTTTCTCTTGCCAGTCAAATCAAGGGAGAAAATATCTGCACTCCTAGAAGACTCCCTAGTGTTTGTACATCTCCCAGCTCTGAAGATAAGGTTAAGAGTGGAAATGCTTCTGATGATGGGTTCAATTATTCTCCAGTTGTGTCTCCTAATAGTCTAGTGGATGCTCTCCTGGACAAATGGATGCCACCTCCTCAGGGGGAGGCTCTGAAAGCTCCTGAGGATTTTGAAGTTCATAAGGATTTTGGTTCTTCTATTTGAAATTTGGTTGAGGAGCAAGAGAATATCAGAGAAGAAAATTTGAGTTCACCTTCTCAGGGGGAGGCTATAAAAGTTAGTAAGACTATTATTGTGATCTATGAGGCACCATCTAAGGGGAAGATTGAGTGTACTGCTTCTTCTGGAATTGTTGTTGCCCCTTCTACCAAGATTGGCTGGAAAAGATCTAGGGCCATTGTGCCTCTTCCTGCCTCAGAAAATGAAACTATTCATGAATATGGAAATTTTAGTAGTTGGCTGATTCATGTTGATGATAACTACATTACAAAAGAGAAAATGTTCAAGATTGACAGAACTAGATTAATCAGAACTTCTTCTGAACTTTGGCTAGAGACAGGCACCTGATGCAACCTGAGTCGCATCGTATTTTACTTTTATTTCCCGGATTTTTATTAGTGTTGCGCATGTCTTCGCGCTTGTTGTTTCCTTTATTTTTGCGCATGTTAAATAGCGTGATATGTTTTTCGTATGTTATTAGTATGTGTCTATGTGTTCTCGCGCATATCACTCGTGCATGTTTGTTCGGCTTATTGGCGTGACCGACTAATAAGACCCTGAATGAAAAGGTCCGTCAAATTAGGCCAAATGGTAATTAGGGCAAACATAAAAACTATATTAAGAATATATAAATTAAGTACTTATATTATTTTAAAAAAATGAAACTCATAATTCTGAAGTTATACTTACAATTATATTTTATTTTCAAAATTATTATTTTGATCGGAGAATATTTAAAAGTCATTTCATCATTTATATTACATTATTTATTTTCGTTTAAGTCTCATTCAACATTTATCAAAACCTCTCCCATTAATGTAACCGGCCACATCCTTTGAAACCCTTTTTTTAATTAATTCAATATCCATTAATTAAATCAAGCCTTTGAAAACCCTTCCCCATTCCTTTATAAAAGGTGCCAGTCCCACCCACGTGAAAGGCATCTTGGGAAAAACGGAAAGACAAATAATTGGTTCTCCGTTTTTTCGTAACTCCCAGCCTTACCTTCCACTCCCGATCGAACGACGCCTCCTTCCACCTCTTGCCTGCCATCGACTCCATCGTCGGGTTCCTCCCAAGGCGTCGGCGACCAACCCTCCTCCATCTTTCATTGGAGATTTCAACGCATGTCCCGTTTCTGTTCGTCCCATTGAAATCGTCGACAACTCTCCTCCGCCTGAGTCGCTGCCTGCTCACCTGACCCGTACCTCTAATTCCTAAGGGTCTGGCGACCTCCAACAGCCCATTCTCAACCCACCTTCGACGGCCCCAAGCCTCCAACTGCCAGTCCCAACGACTTCCAGTTGGCCACTTTTGCCTCCAGGGGCCCATGACTGTGTTGTCGTGTGCCTGAGGTATACCACTCTCGATCTCTTTGCTCATAACATGTTAGAATAATATCTATGCTTAATATTATATGATTCTTAAATTTCAGAGCTTGCCCTAATTTTCACTTCACATGTTTGTCGTCAATTTAAATTCTTGTGTTTCATTTCTTTCATATTAAGCTTGTAGAACTTAATGAATCATGTTAGGTCCTAGTTGGCATGCTAGATATTTAAACGTTTTTGTGGGCTTTAGGTTAACGATTGCATTTTATCGCTCATAACGTCTATCTTGCCATGCAATTTTTTAAAGGATCTCGAGTTTTATCTTTTAAAATTGATCCGTGGATTTTGGAATACATCAACACCCTTCCTGCTCCTCTTGTACATGAGCCTTCCTTTAAAATTCCCAAGAAAGCAGTTGCTCACATTGCAAAAGATAATCTAAAGCTTCAAAAAAGCAAGCACATTGTTGATTCTGAATTAGAGGTATCTTTAATTGAAAGAATGATACTTGAGCTTCAAAGAAGAGGTAACAGTCTATCCGATATTTATGTTTCTGCCCCTGAAGAATGGGCAAGGCTGCTATCTATTCTGAATTCATTAAAGGATAATCTTGGCAAAGAACCAAAAAGGTTCTCTTGATATTGTGAAAAGATACAAGAAAAATTACTCTTTCATATCTATGATTTTATTGTCAAGACAATCTCTAAGAATTCTGATCACTGAAGTATTGACAAAATTTTCTATTTCTTTTTTCTTGTAAGGTTCATGATGACATAATATGTAAAGGAATAAATCGAAGTTTTGAATAGATATCTGTCTATTTTTCTCTTTGTTTATTCTTGTGTCTATCCAAAACCTCTTTTTCTTTTTCTGAAAAATCACTAAACTCTTGTAAAATCTGTTATATCAAATAGGGAGAGATTGTTGGGAAATACTCTTTTTTTAATTTGATATAATAGATTATTTAAGTGATTTAGGAAATTGTCTAAGTATGTATAGTAAGGCAATATGTTATATGTATGAGTTATAATCAGGTACAGGCTGCCAAAGACTCGGAAAGCACTCAAGAAGCAAAATCGACTAAGTTAAACGTTTGTGCGTCAAGAAGTATTTGATGCACGTCGACTAAGACTAATTCTATACATCGAGAAGTTATCGACGCAGGTCGAAGCTTAGGCATCTGCATTAAGTCGAGATCTCCTTAAGGAAAGTCTGCTCAAAGCTTAACTATTCAACTTACATCGAACTCTTTCTACTCAACAGTTCAACGTACGTTGAATAGTATTCGACGCTTAAGTGACCTTACGTCGAATACTCTCCAGTCTTCTATAATTGATTCCCAAGCAGAACAAGACTCAAATTAAGATTCAATTAGAGACGTTACCTCTCTTATTCAAGAAGGTGATTATGTTGTGTGATTCAGATAAGGAAGGCTTCTATTCAGCAGCAGTCATATATATACCCAAACAAAGATCAGTGGAGAACTCATTCTGAATTTGCTCTTCTTCTCTCCATCAGTATTCAGAATTCTCTCCTCTCACTAGAAGAAGTTCTCTCCAAGAACCCTAGCCGATAGAGATCTTTTCTCTCTAATCTTAATAGGGGTTTATCTTCTTCTCCTTTAGGATTCCTCATAGATTAGATTTATCTTCTCCCCATTGAATTCATACTTCTCTCACAAGAGGAATTGTCTGTTGATGCTATCAAGAATCCACACTATGTTTCAAATTTCAAGATTCTTCAGAGTTTTGTTGAAGAAGGATTATATTGTGGAAAACTGATTTTACATTCATCATCTAGAAAAGAGTCATGAAAATCCCTCTTAAAAGGATTCAGATTTTGGTTCTAAGAGCCTCATTAGCAAAAGACTCAGTTGGTCCAGAGAATCCTCTTATCAAAGGATTCAATTGGTCCTGAGCAAGGTTTTCAAAAACGCGATCTTACACGTAAGATCGGACGATCTTACGATTTTTTAGGGGGTAACGTTTCGGAGAAGATGTAAAATCACAGCTTGGGCAGGATCGGCAAGATAGCCGTTCAGGATCGTAAGATCGTACGATCTTACGATCCTGGCGATCCTACTCCACGCGTCTATTTCTCCGACCCGCGCGTCAAATTCATCTCGCTGGAGAGCACCGACCTAATTTACGCAGGCAAGATTGCAGGCCGCTCGACGCTAGGTTTCCTCCGCCTCACGCCGCTCGCCGCTAGGCGGTTTCCTCTTCCTCTGCATCACGCCGCTCGCCGCTCGACGTTAGGCAGATTCCTCTTCCTCTGCATCACAGCCGCTCGAAGTCGACTAGGCGGTTTCCTCTTCCTCTGCATCACAGACAAAGGCTAGGTTTGATTTTTCTTCATGTTGGATTTTCCTCTTCAGTTAAGTCTTGATTTTTCTTCATGTGCTTATGTTTGATTTGTATTGAGTGGGTAGTTAAAAAATGTCTTCAAGTGGTGCTTCTTCAAGTAGTGCAGTTGGGAGTAGCAATTCTCAAGCTCTTGCCACCACTAGCAAAGGGTCTAAAATGGCCAAAAATGCTCCTGGAAGTAAGAGTGATATTGGATGGAAGTATGGTAGCCCAGTTGAAGAAGATGGGAGAAAAATAAAGTGCAAATTTTGTGAGAAAACAGTGACCGGGGGAATTTATAGATTGAAGCATCATTTGGCGGGCACTCAAAAAGACGTTGGAGCATGTAGAGTTGTTCCTGAGGAAGTGAAGAAAGAAATATGGGAGATTGTTGTTGGGTTACAAGAAAAGTTATTGAAGGAAACAATCCCCCAAGTGGAAGAAGAAGAGGATGTTGGAGATTTGAAGAGGAAAAGGGAAGATAGAAGCTCAACTGGAATTTTTAAGAGAAGTGGAGCAAGTTCAAATCAAACTACCATCAATTCAATTTTCAAGAAGGGATTGCATGAAGAAGCATGCAATGATATAGCATCATTCATCTACAACAATGTTTTAGCATTCAATGTGGTAAAAAGTCAAGAATTACATAAGATGTGTGAATATATATCAAGGCATGGCTTGGGTTTTAAGCCTCCATCATATCATGATATCAGAGTGAAATATCTGAAGAAACAATATCAACAGACTATGGAGAATATTTCAGAACATAGAGCTCATTGGAAGAAAATGGGATGCACTATAATGACAGATGGATGGACTGATAAAAGAAGGAGAACATTGATCAATTTCTTAGTGAATAGTTCAATGAGAACTATATTTCTAAAGTCCATTGATGCATCTCATATATCCAAAACAACAGAAAATGTCTTCAAGATGATTGACGATATTGTTGATGAGGTGGGTGAAGAGAATGTTGTCCAGGTGGTGACGAACAACGCTGCAAATTACAAAGCCGCAGGAGAAATGTTAATGTTAAAGAGGAAAAGATTATATTGGACTCCATGTGCTGCTCATTGTATTGATTTGATGCTAGAGGATTTTGAGAAGAAGATACAAGTGCATCATGATACATTTCCTAAAGCAAAGAGAATCACGACATATATTTATTCCATAACAGCCCTCATATCTTTATTGAAAACCTTCACTAAGGACAGGGATTTGGTGAGACTGACAATGACACGTTTCGCCACTTCATACTTAACTTTGGGTTGTCTTCATGAGAACAAACTTTCTTTGATAAGAATGTTCAATTCAGATGAATGGAAAGCTAGCCGATCTGCATGTTCAAGTGAAGGAAAACTAATTGAGGAGGTTGTGATGGATAGAGATTTTTGGAAGAAAATTGTCATTTGCTTGAAGGGTGTTTATCCCTTAATGAAGGTGCTTCGTTTGGTTGATTCAGATGAGAAGTCTGCTATGGGATATATATGAGGAAATGGATCGAGCAAAAGAACGCATTGCACATGTCTTTAATGGTGTGCAAAAATTGTAAGTCAATTAGTTTCTTTTTTTAAGTATTATAGATATGAGATTTTTTCCTTATATACTAATTCCAGTATTTGGAACTGGAATTAGCACATAAATCAAAATGGATTCTTGGGTCTGCCCTCTCTGATGTCTTTGGCTTTGATTTGAGGGCATGATTCCGCAGCAAACGCGACGGTATAGGGGGCCACTATTTCAGTGGTACTCTGTGAGCAGCCACTTTGTGCATTTATTGTCAAAGGTTAGGTCTTTCTCCTCTGAGAGAAGCCACTTTGTGCAAAGTGTCAAAGGTTAGGTCTGTTTCCAATCTTCCCCCGCCCATACCCCCAATGATTGGGGACTATATGGGTTATGATGTTGTTGATGTTGTTGTTGTATACTAATTCCAGTATTTGTAATGATTAGTTATCAACCAGTTTGGGATGTGATTGATGCTCGATGGGAGAAACAATTGCACAGACCATTACATGCTGCAGGTTATTATCTAAACCCTCAATTTCACTATAGTCCGTCATTTAAAGCTGATTATGAGGTGAAACGAGGACTATATGACTGTTTAGAAAGAATGATCGGGGGAGATATTGATGAAATTTCAAATATTGATGCCCAATTGGAGGATTTTAAGAATAGGAAAAAATTCTTTGGTAGTAGCCAAAACTGGTATTAATATCAAAACTCCGGCGGCATGGTGGGATACTTATGGAGAAGAACATCCGGAACTACAAAATTTTGCAATACGTGTATTGAGCTTGACGTGCAGTTCTTCTGGATGTGAGCGAAGCTGGAGTGCATTTGAAAGGGTATAATTACAATTTTATTAAATATCTTTAATCACCATTCACCAAAAGTATTGTATACAAATTGATTTTTTTTCTAGGTACACACAAAAAGAAGAAATCGTTTGAAGCAAAAGACAGTGAATGATGTTGTCTTTGTGATGTTGAATTCTCGTTTGACCAATAGCAAGTTGAAGAAAACTCATGCACATAATTTTGAGGATATCCCATCCGATAATGAGTGGATTGTTGCCGATGAAGATGGTGAAGAAGATCTTGACATAGAGCCTCTGGATATTGAAGAGGACCAAGAGGTAGCTGCTCACATAGGGGGAGGAGAAGAAGATCTTGGGATATATGAAGGCGACGAAGATGCTTCATTAGGCAATTCGGTGGACTTTACCTTAGATGACTTATTTTTATTTTGAATGAGGTAAATGTACTATTATTATTTACTAATTACTATGCAGTTGAACTTTTTTTTATATATATTGTTTTATGATTGTTGATCTACTAGATATTTTTATATATAAATTAGATTGTTTTTAATTTTTTATAATAAGTAAGATCTTACCGTTTCGTGTCGATCCCACGTTTTACGACCGTACCACTGCCGACCGATCTGACGTAAGATCTCGATCCTGACAAGCTTGGTCCTGAGAATCCCCTTATCAAAGGATTCATATTGGTTTTGTGAATCACATTATTAAAAGATTCATTGTATTGATTTTAAGAGTTTACTTACCAAAAGACTCAGCATTGTTTAGTGGAATACCTAACAAAATGGTAGAAGCGAGGACATAACCAAAATTGTGGGAAACCTCTATAAAATTCTTGTGTCTTCTGATTGCATATTTCTTCATTATTTTTGTGTTTTAATTTGATTCTACTATTTTTAATATAATAATTGTGGCATGTGCTAAGAGTGACTGTGGGATTAAATTTGTAAATCTCTATTCACCCATTCTAGAGTAATTCTCAATAGCACTTCCTCACTTTCAGAATGTATCAGGAATAAGATGAGAGTGGCATCAATTGTAGAAAAGATGTGAGAAGCTTGATTAAGATGGTTCGGACATGTACAAAGGAGACCATTAAAGGCACTTGTTGGGCGTTGTGAGAGTTTAACCACTAAGCATGTTAAACGAGGGAGGGGTAGACCAAAAAAGACTTAGAACGAAACTATAAGAATAGACAAAATGTACTTAGGCATTAGTGAGATTATGACTAAAGATAGGGCACAATGGCAACAAAGGATCCATATAGTCGACCCCACCATGGTGGATAAAAGCTTGAGTGTTGTCGTTGTTATTAATCTAGTTTATAAGTTTAAGATAACTATGAAAGGATATTTAAAAATAGATAACTATGAAAGGATATTTAAATTTAGATAATCTAGTTTATAATTGCGTAGATGAAGAATGGAAGGTTACCTTATTTTGAGAGGATATTTATACAGCTTGTGATAAAGAGGAATGGGCAGAAGAAAATATCATATTTAAGAGGATATCCATGCAAAGCTCCTCCATCATTCAAAATCCTCACGCTAACCCTCATTGATCGCTGGTAAGGGTTTAAATTTAAAATTAAAATATTTTGGTATAATTTGAACCAATAACTAAATATAACTAAAGTCTTACTACTAAAATCAATAAATATTCTATTTATATTAGGTATCAAACATATATCATTATAATTAATTCTAAGTAACTCACAAATTTTGTTGAAACTCAAATATAGTTTAAGATGATTTTTGAACTAGGCACACTTGCAAAAGATGGATAAAAACAAGGTCCAAGTTTATTTTGATTTATTAAACAATTTAACCGTTCATCCATTAATTTTATCAAAGACTCACATTTTATTTTAGCAAGGCCATAATGGAACACCAAGATCCATATAATTCATAGTACAAGTCAATGATCATCCATGACTCGGAAAACCAATTCGATCCATGTTACGGAGCTGCACAACGCCGAGCCTCCATGGCGAGTTTACACGCGCCGGGCGCGTATACTGGATGGACCCACCGAGCCCGCGGAGCAGATCGCGGCATAGCCGTTATCGTATCATTTATTTCAGCATTTATGTTTTATTTCAGCTTTTATTTTTGGGGTGGTTTATTCGCGCCGCTGTTCGCACCCCACTACTATAAGGGGTAGCGCTTGTACTCGTTTTTGAACATCTTGGGTGAATGTGTGTTTTCCCTACTCTTTTCCCCAACCCTAATCCTCCCCCTATCCCTCTTCCCCTCCTTTCTCTCCCTCTATCTCCCCGCAACCGGCCGACACCCCTCCTCCACCGCCGGGTTCGTACCAAACTGGTCTGACCTGCCCTTTCCGCCCGTCGACGGCCGCCGGAGAACCCGTTTCACTGTTGTGCCGCCCCGTCCGGGCCGCCACAGCCGCTACCCGCGTTCCTTCAGCGATCCAGCGCCGCGGCCCTTCTTCCCATCCTGCCATGGCACCGTCCACCCGCTCCACTGCAGAAGCCCCGACGGCGGACTCCAACGAGGCCCTCCTACGCCGGGTCGACGCCCAAGAGTCCTTCGTGGCCTCCATGCATGCCTCCCTTGCCGCCCTTCATGCCAAGATCGATGCCCTCCAACCCACCGCCGCCTCCCCCGCCAACGGATCTACATGCCCGTCCACCGGCGCGTCCATCCTCGGCGCGTCCATCCTCGGCGCGGCACCCCTCCCGCACAACGGAGTTTCCGCGGCTCCGTTCCCTCTGGACCGTCCAACCCTCGCCCTGGACCTCCCCACCTTCGCCAGTGTGGACCCGATGGGGTGGATTGCCAAGGCAAAGCAGTACTTCGACCTCCACCAAACTCCCGAGCAGGACAAGGTCTCTACCGCCGTCGTGGGACTCGACGGCTCTGCCCTTCATTGGGCCCGGTGGCTCCAACAGTCCAACCCGACTATCTCTCGGCCGGAGATCAAACAGGAGATGATCCGTCGCTATGACAGCCGTTATTCCGGATCCGCCATCGAACAACTGTGTGGGGTACGCCAAATCGGTGCATTGGATGATTACATCGATGAGTTTGTGTCCCTAGTCGCCCATGTTCCGGGCCTACCACCGGATCATTATCTCGGCTTCTTCATGCAGGGCCTAAAGCCCAACATCCGGTCCCGGCTCCGCACCCATCACCCCCAGACGGTTTCCGAGGCCCTCGACATGGGCCGCCTCGTGGAGGCGGATTTGTCTCCTCGACCCCCGCCGACTCCAGGAGGGCCACCGCCAGGAGGCCGGCCATGGCAGACCGCTACTCCGGAACCACAAGCCCCTCGGCCCCCTCCTGACTGCCGGCCAGGCCGTCCAGACATTCCGCAGCGATTCTCCAATCGCGAGTTCGACGAACTCCGCCGCAAAGGACTATGTTTCCGCTGTCGTCAGCCCTACTCCCCTACTCACGTCTGCGCGGTCAAGGAATTCCACGCCATCATCAGCGACTTCGAACCGGGGATTATTTTTGGCGGATTTTGAGGACCTCGAGATCACTGCGGAGGACACCACCGAGGCCAGCGCCGACGCCGGCCTTCACCGTTTGGAGCTCCCATGTTTTTCCGTGGGAGGCATTTCAGGGCCCCAAACCATGAAGTTGGCAGACAAGTTGGGTGAGCGCCACATCGTCATCATGGTGGACAGCGGGGCAAGCCATAATTTTCTCTCCACTCAGCTGGCCCAGCAGCTACACCTCCCGATGGAACCTTCTCCGCACTTCACTGTCAGTTTGGGCGATGGTCGTCGCCGCTCGATCCCGGGCCGTTGTCCAACCGTCTCGCTTTCAGTGGGCCCTTACTCGGTGACGACGGACTTCTACGTCTTCGGCCTTGGCGGGATCGACGCCATCTTGGGTGTTGTGTGGCTATGCACGTTGGGCGACGTGCGAGTCAACTGGGGGCATATGACGATGTGTTTCCTCCAGGAAGGTCGGGAGTGCTTCCTTGTGGGGGATGTCGCACTACATCGCTCCCCCGTCTCCTTCCGCACGATTTAGAGGACTTCAGACGTCGATTGTTCGGCTTGGCTCTGGTCCATCTCGGACGTCGGCGGCCCGGCCTCATCACCACCTCCGGCCCTTCAGGCCCTCCTATCTGAGTTTGCGGACCTCTTTAGTGCACCATCCGGATTGCCGCCGGCTGGGCCGCACGATCATGTCATTCCTCTTCAGCCTGGCGTGTCCGCAGTATCGATCCGACCATACCGCTACGGGCACGTGCAAAAGGACGAGATCGAGAGGCTTGTACGCGACATATTGATGGAGAGATTCATCCGCCCCAGTGCAAGCACCTTTTCGGTGGCCCGCCGACCATGTCCGAAATTGGCACCTCGATTCTTCGGGCCTTTCGAGATCCTCGCCCGGATAGGGACGGTCGCTTGCCGCATTCGCCTCCCAACCGGGAGCCGCATTCATCCGATCTTCCATGTCTCGCAACTACGACGCGTGGTGGGCGAGCACGCCACCACGGATCACATTCCGGCCGACCTTGACCTCGCAGGAAAGGCACCCTACTATCCCGCCTCGATCCTCAATCATAGATGTCGCGCCCCGGGGGACCATATATCGGAGGACGTCCTTGTGGCTTGGACCGGCCGATCCGACTCGGACGCGACGTGGTTTCTCCAGGATGACTTTCGCCGCCAGTTCGCCGACTACTGCCTTGAGGACAAGGCACATTTCTCAGACGGTGGCATTGTTACGTAGCTGCACGACGCCTAGCCTCCATGGCGAGTTTACACGCGCCGGGCGCGTATACCGAACGGCCCCAGCGAGCCCGCGGAGCAGATCGCGGCCTAGCCGTTATCGTATCATTTATTTCAGCATTTATGTTTTATTTCAGCTTTTAATTTTGGGGCGGTTTATTCGCGCCGCTGTTCGCACCTCACTACTATAAGGGGTAGCGCTTGTACTCATTGTTGGACATCTTGGATGAATGTGTGTTTCCCTCCTCTTTTCCCTAACCCTAATCCTCCCCCTCTCTCCCTCTTCCCCTCCTCTCTCTCCCTCTCTCTCCCGGTAACCGGACGACCCCCCTCCTCCACCGTCGGGTTCGTACAAATCCACCTAAACCAAACTCACAATAGCATAGAACTCACAGCAACAGCCATTTACACTTTATCTGCCTAATTCTAGTTTCCCATTTTTATTTATAATGCTTACAAATTATCCATCAATTATCAACATCAACATACTATTTTTAGAGTAACAAAATAATTATCATCCTTTTCTTAATTTTCCAATATGTTTTTGCTAAATTATCTTTTATCATTAACTGTTGGTATAGGCTACACATGACTTTATGAACCATGAATGGATTACCATATAGTAAGTAGCAATAAATGAATCATTTTCTTGCAGAATTTCTTTTTATCAACATTATTTCCCCCATAAAATAGAATATTAACGCCCTGATACTTTTCTCTAATACTCCTAAATATTCAACCTCGTGAAGATCAAATTACATTTAAAAATTACTGTAAGCATCTATCACCTCATGCCATCTTCATAAATCTCTACACACCCTTCCACCGTGCTACTTTTCAGCTAATTATTCCTCAAAGTCCGGCAAATATTTGTCATCTGTTTAAGTTCAAAAGCTGACAAATTATCGCGTCTTAATTATAAAACTAATCTAAAAAATATTACATAAAGTAGTTAATTCTAAATTTAACCATGTAGTGTATATATCGCTAGCAATGTTCTGGCCAAGATTGTGAAAAAATGCAAATTATGAGGTAATAAATGTTGTACCACCTCCTCCACTCGTATCAACAGTGATAATGACAATGTTTCTTCGATGGTCAAATTTCTAAAGATATTACGTGATATGCATATACCAATTTTCAAAAAGAAATGCTACCCATTTTAGGTTAATGATTAGTTAGCAGGATTACAAAGATTCTAAGAGGAATAGCATGTTCTGGAAAGTCCGGAAGGTTTCACCGTCCACCTTTGTGCTTGAAGACAACCAAAAATACTCCAACCTGAAAAAAAATTATGAGACAACCAAGACACAAAATACTAATTATCTATGTTGCACCGACACCGACACGTGACACGCGACACGACACGACATGACACGCGACTCGTCCATTCTCCTAAACTACTAATATTCGACACGTTCGGACACGTTTGTTAAATTCATATTTTTTAATTATAGAAATTGTAAAATACTAATAAATAGACAAGAAATGAACAAAAAACATATAAAATTGTCATTTTCATACTTACATATTATATATCATCTAAAAAGATAACTGATTCCATGTCCGGCTCATCCAGTGAGAGATTTGCAATTTCCAGCATACCAACATCTTCGAATGTATCAAAAGCATCCCCGCCAATATCCCACATCTTTGTTTCTCCTTGTGTATATTGTGGATTTTTTCTTGAAAGTAGACGTAGATTACTGCGTATGAAAACCAGATCTTCTGCACGTTTTGGTGTCATTCTATTTCTCTTCATTGAGTTCACAAAAGAATATGTACTCCAATTTCTCTCCGCACATGATGATGATGACGGTTGTGCAAGAAGCTTTAAGGCTAAGCTTTGTGCAGTCGCAGTGAAGATGATGCAGCCGCAGAAGAATAAGAAGATGCAGACGCAGTCGAGTGAAGATGAAGATGCAGCCGCAAATGAGATGAATAGCCGCAGTCGAGATGAATAGGCGCAGTCGATGAAGAAGAAGATGCAGCCGCAGTCGAGTGAAGATGAAGATGCAGCCGCAGTCGATGAAGACGAAGATGCAGCTGCAGTCGAAAACCTATTTCACGGGATGAAAATGAATAGCCGCAGTCGAGAGCTTCTCACGGGATAAAAATGAATAGCCGCGATTAACCTATTTCACGGGACTCGCGTGTCCAATTTAGCGGGACACGCGAGTCCCGATAAATTACGTGTCCGACTACTCCGACACGCGTGTCCGAGCGTGTCGGCGTGTCGGACGCGTGTCGGAGTGTCGGACACCGACACTCTGGCCATTTCAGAGTGTCGGTGCTTCGTAGCTAATTATCTATAAATGGAAGTAGCTTTCCCCTATAACTGGTGCTACGAGGGTAAAAAACCACCAAACAGACATTTAAAGCACGCACAAAAATCATCTCCATGAATCGAAAAAATGGCATAAAAAGCCAATATTTTTGAAGTTACCTATGATCATTTATTAATTTTTCAATGGCCCTCCCATGGCTGAGAGTATCGCCAATGTTTATTTTAAGAAACGTCGAAATAATAATAAACAAACAACAACACTCAAGCCTTTATCCCACTACAGTGGGGTCGGCTATATGGATCCTTTGACGCCATTGTGCCCTACCTTTAGTAATATCTCACATTAGCATAAGTACATCATGTCTTTCCTTATAGTTTCATACCAAATCTTTATTGGTCTACCCCTCCCCCGTTTAACATGTCTGGTGACTAAACTCTCACAACGCCTAGCAGTTGCCTCTAATGGTCTCCTTTGTACGTGCCCAAACCATCTTAGTCGAGCTTCTCGCATCTTCTCTACAATTGGTGTCAATCACGTCTTATCTCTAAAACATTCATTCCCAATTTTATCAGGTCTCGTGTGACCACACATCCACCTTACCATTCTCATCTCCGCAACTCCCATTTTTTGCTCATGTACACAATTCACTGCCCAACACTCAGAACCGTAGAGCATCGCTGGTCTAATTGCAGTACGGTAAAACTTGCCTTTAAGTTTTAATGGAAGAAAATATTAGTTGAGAATGCAGGACTTGTGGTGAAGATAAAGAAATTCAGAAATGTATTAATGGTTTAATAATATGAGACATTACAATCCAAAGGGTGACTAAAATAAGAAAAACAATATAACAGTACTATTAATTTTCATTCCAATCTAAGGAATCACCATTGTAACCATTAACCTTACCAAATTAACTGCGTCGGACTTGGGAAGTGATATCTCTATTTTAACCATACTTCCGCAAAATTTCTAACACTATTAGTTTTCATCTAGAAACTTTTTTCCTATCAGTATTCCCATCACGCTAAAAATTACTTAAACAAGCACACACATACATATATATGTGTGTGTGTATATTCTATCCCATGCCAATAATCAATTAGTTCAGTGAACACATCATTTACAAGATCCATATTCGATAGAAGCAAAAAAAATTCTATGATTGACGCAAAACTCAAGCAATATTCAAATCTAAAGCAATATACTAGTGTTGAAATAATTGAATATAGTGCAAATTTATAAGAATGAAAGAAGCAATCAGTATGAATGGTGTCGGGAGAGTGAATAAATACCTCTAAAAATGGTGCATTTATAGGATCATCGAACCTTCTCAAAGGGCCATCGTCAATGGAGAAACCACTTCTCCAAAAGTAAATATTGTGAACAGTATTTTGAGGTGGCCGGGGAGCAGATGCTACTGGTTCTCCTGATAGTAGTCTACCAGGACCACTAAAACTCCTTGAGCTCGAAGATTGTTGATTTTCAATTGGTCCTTGCAAAGCTCCCATTTGTCTAGCTTGATCAAATATTGCATCCACATCATGATTTCCTCTATTAGGATTTTGAACAAGCATTCCACTGCTAACAGGTTACCTTATTAGAAGTTGAACATTGTACAAATACTAAAAGAATTTCATTTCCAAATATGCATTGGAGGAACAGGAAATGCATTAACCAGATACTACAAGAATTTCATTAAGCATGATAAAACACAACAGTACCACTCGTTAAAAGAGTAAATGCAAAAAAAAAATTAGTGACATGTTGCCAAACCAAGAATATAGCTAACAACCCCAGCATTTTTTTCTTTTATATTTTGCTTTTTAGGCCAATCATCTCAGATCACAAACCTTAAGAAGGCCTACCTGATGGAATCCCTACCTGACCATCGTTTCAATTCTAAATTAACAAATCAATGGATTTGAACGGGAAAAAAGTGATAAACCCACCTCTTCTCACCGCCGGTGTAATACTCCTCTGGTTCGTCGGAGTCTGACCCAGATCCTGGGTCGGAAGGCCTCCGGTTAAGGTCAGCGAGCGTACGGATGGCGGGGCCACTGCCCGATGGCCTACTTGCCGTCTTCTTGTCCCTCGAGTTGCTCATAGAGACAGGCGATCGGGCCAATGGCAGGGATGCTGGAGACTCCTCCTCGGGAGTGGCGGCTGGGAATCCGGATTGATTTGCTAGGGTTTGGGGTTGCGGCGGGTCCTGTGGAAAATGCGCACCTTCCCCTTCGGAGCTATTGTCGAAGTAGGAGTGGAGAGCAGAGTCCAGGAGCCAGTTGTGACTCTCGAGGAAGAAGAGGGCTTCCTCGCGAGAGCTGGAAGTGATTCCGCAAAAGGACTCCAAAAGGCCTTCCTCCTTCCCCGTGCTCGCGTCCATCTTTTCTCTCTCTTCTTATCTCTCTATCCCTACACTTTCTCTCTCTCCAGTTTTAACTCAATGTTCATTCATATCTCATGTATATATGAGATGGCTATTCATGCATAATAATTAAAACTATTCTATTAATTTATATTATTTATGAACTTAATATTTGTACTCAACTTCATTTCAAGCAAGCGTCTCGATCACGAAGAAGATCAGAACACTAGACCAGACGGAAAAACTGGCACATGAGACCTCGTCGGACGAGCAGCGGCTGACGGTGAAGCCAAAGGGCGTTGTGTTGGTGAGAATGAGGTCTGAGACAAGTGGGGAGAGAACGGCATGGCCCTTAGCTGCGACAGATCCGCATTCATCGTGTGCGTCGTCGTCTTCTCCAACTCCATTCGCAGTCGCACACTCGCACATAGCAAGTATTATAATTCCAGAAACTTATATAAGAATAGCATCTCTCCTCCACATTCTACTCGAACTCAGATCCCCCGCCATCCCTCCATTAGTTTCTCCTCTCAAGCAAATAGCGCATGCACGGAGTTCTTCCCATTCCTCCGCCTATTCCTCTCCCTCTCCTTCATCATCCCTGCACTCTGGCGGCCAACATCCCTCTTCTTGGCATCACCCAGCCATCCCTCACATCCCCCGGCAGTAAATACATCACTCACTTCCTCCGCCCGCGCCACTGTGTTTTGGCAATGACTTTTGCTACATTCAAGTCGAGGACAGCAGCGGAAGGCAACCCGTTGTAGAGTCTGGAGCTAGTGGATGAAGGGGATATGCGGATGAGGGATAATGCACGAGAGCTCGCATGGAAGGAAGTTTGGGACTCTGGCGTGAAAGGGAGGTGTTGGAACATGGATTTTGCATCTCTTTGTTTAAAAATAACAATTCTCAACTTGTATTTGATCTATCTTGTTAATGTTTATAGTGTGTAGGTAATATAGGTATAGTGGAGATAAGTACAAACAAATTCATTCAGAACGATCAAGCTAAAATAATTGCAACTATCGCGCCGCGGTAGGTGGTACTGCTGGCGGCAACTGTTGTTCTAGATGGATAGCTGGCATGGGACATTTTGAAGAAGCCTTGGCAGGAGAAGCAAGCTTATTTTTATAAAGGTACACCGCGTCGCGAGAACCTTATCGCCCAACGGTAACTCTTTGGCAAGCCCGCCAATCAGCTGTAAATGGAGGAGCCAAATAAAGCAAAATATCTCGTTTTGGAGGCAACAGAATAATGAGATACTGTGGGGTGATAGGTCGTACCGCGTCATGATAGTGGTTGCCTAAAATATAAATTGACTTCCCATTCTAGAGCGGGAAAATTGTTTCGTAAAGGATACCGCCGCGTGGTAGACCCTAATGTTGGTGACAGTTTTCTAACTCTATATAAAGAGCCTTTCACCTCATTGCAAAGAACGCGGAGTGTGCATCCACGAATATTCAGAAGAGAGGCATTGTTTCAGACTTCCAGAAGAGTCCCTTAAGCATACTCCATCTGTTGGAACCGATATTTCGGTCCAACGAGGAGTTCGGACCCCCGAGAAGGGGGGGGGAAGCACTTACTAATCCCGCGAAAGAACCTGACCGAACACTTAGAACAAGAGGTACGACCCTTGGCAGCAGCGTGAAGGTCCCACCACACACCCGGAAGATCTTTTGAGCGCTTCCCCTCCCAAGCCAAAGCTGAAAGTCGGGCACCTTGGAGAGCTGGAGGAGCTAACCAAATAACTCTTGAGGAGAAGCAAATATCTAGAATAGAATTGCCCTCTCAAGGTGCCCCAAAGGGTCTATTTATAGCCTTTCTGAACTGGTCTGCTAATAGCGGGATTTCGCCTTTTGGTTTTACTATATGCACCCCAAACTGATCTGCTAACAACCAAACTCCGTTATTCAGGAGGGCTATTGGCAACCCACCAGGGGTACCAGGGTAAATTCACCTGCAGTCCCTGGTGGGCGAGTGGCCCATGAAGGCGCCACTCGCCAGTCTTTCTGCGAGTTGGGCTCGCGAGATCTCCTCTTGCGAGTGGAGGGGAGCCCCCACTCGCCTCGTCGGACTAACGCTGCGAGATCTCACCTGACTCGCCTGGGCTAAATGCACCCCATAGCGGTCTTCAAAACACTCATGTTGTCGCCTCTCGCCACTCGCCACTCGCGAGTCTCTGGTTCGCCTCGCCCAGCCTTGGCAGGGTACTCGCCGCGATTCTGCGAGTACTCCCTAAATTACCTGTGATTGATTCCTCCGCGAGTCGGTGAACACTGGGTTGTACACCATCTACCAAAGGAGAATTTGAAGGCGATCTGCATCAAATCTTATTCAACACGAAGGACGAAGGACGAAGGCTTCAACATCGACGATCTCTTGCATTACTTCGTCCGTGCCTTCAAATCCATTATTATGGAGTTCTATTTCCAGAATTTTCATCTGATATCTCTCTTGTATTTCTCTTTTACTTTTGGTTGCTCTTTCTTTAAGAGTGAGGAATTTGTCCGTGTGTTGGCGACTAGGTCTGTAAGACCCCCTTTTTTTTTTTGCAAAAACCACCGGGTCTTAGGCCCAGAACCACCGTTTTGCGGTGACATCTTCACTCGGGAAGGTCGCCACTACAAAACGCCGATCCTGCCGGCCAAATCGATCACGAAGAAAAATACATTAAAGAGAAGACAAGTCCACAGAATCAACATGAAAGGTAAATGTCCACATATATTAACTGAATAAAAGAGATACAAGGGTTTACAATAATAAAAGGGGCCCTTGCCCTATACATCATGTCCTCACTACAAGATCACTCGCGGAAGCTATCTACTAAGTGAAACTAAAGCTAATCGTCACCGACACTGAAACCGGAGTACTCAGACTAGTCTGACCCATCCCTGCAGACTCTGTACTCCACTGGTGCTGCAACACTGGATGCTTCTTCTCTTTTGGCCTGCGGTTGCTGCCTCGCAATCCATGTCTACGTCTTCGCTTTCGGCCTCCTGGTCTCTGTGCTGGAGGGGTTCCACCCATCATGGGGCATCTGACTCGAGTATGTCCCGGCTGGTGACAATGGTAGCATGGCCGTGGAGTCCACCATGTCGGATCCTGCTGTACCTGTTTCTCGAAGGTTGCTGCGTCTCCTCGAACTCCTAAAAATCTGATACTCAAACCTAATCTAGGTATAGGGCACATGCATGCATTGCTAAAATATCAACTTCATCAGATTTGCCATTTAAGAGTTATACTAATTTAAAGGTCTGGTTTGAGTTTCGACCAGCCTCACTAGAATGAGTGATGTGGGTCTCATACTTAACCAAATAGACTGATTCCACTCCCATTAGGAAGTAGACATCAAGGCCTACAAATGTTATCTCTGGGCATTTTTCGAATTATGGCCTCTAAGGGCCTTAAAATCGGGTCACAAAATCTGTCAATAAGTGTGACATATGATTAAAAAATGTGATTTAAATCATTTCATGGCTGCGTATAGCAAAAGGCGGCCAATCGGACGGCTCACAGCCATCGTCCCCGATCAGCCAACGGCCTGCGATGGCCCATCCTGGGTGACTTTGCAGGGCGATTTCCCGGCCACCCTCACATCTCCCCGGCCAGCAAGTGCCACCACCACCTCCGTTGAGGTGGTGGCCGGCGATAGGGGATCGTTTGCCGGCCGGTGGTGGCCGGAGTAGGGGTTTCGGGGAGGAGGAAAATGCTCGAAAACGAGCACCTTTGGGTGCACGATTTGAGCCCGTTTGAACTCGAATCAAGCCCAGTTGGATTAAGATCTATGCATCGGGAGAGGGAAGGAGGATCGGACCTGTGTGGTGGCCTGAAGTCGCGCCGATTGCCATTCCTCCATGGCCGGCCGCCATGGATTGCGAGTTCTGCATCCTCCACAACAAGATGCCCGAATTCTTCTGAAAACAGGGGGGTTTCACTCCTATCCGGCTTCTGAAGGTGATGGGGGGATCAATTGAAGGCCATGGTGGTTTTAACCATAAAAGCCATTAGTGGCCTCTTCGGATTCCACCAAGGCCGGCCCCCATACATTCCCCATGCCTTAATCAACCTTGGAAACTACTGGAAACTCCTCATAATCGGCAGAGGAGATGAATGGGAGAGTTAATTTGGGAGGCCAAGGGGTGGAACTCCTTGATGGCCATGAATGACCTCCTTCTCTCACTTCAAAAATGGGAAAACCCCCATTTTCTCTCTCTCAATCACCATGGCCGACTTCTCTCTCTCTCCTGGGTTAATTATCAGCCTACTAGGCTGGTCAAGTGGTCAATTTGGGCTTAGCCCAAAGGGATTGGGCTAGATTCAAGGGATTTGACCTAATTTGGGCAATTTTGACTTTTGGTCAAATTGGCCAAGAGGGTGACCATAGGATGGGGCTTTTGGGTCCATTGGATTCCAAAATAGGTTTAGAAACTATTGGTGGGGTCAATTTGGTCACATGAGTCTTAGTTGACCCAATTTAAGCTGATTTGACCAAAATAAGCTAAATTGACTTTGGTCAAATTGAGCCCTAGGGTTGACCCAGTCAAGGGGATTTTTGGTCCACTAGGTCCCCTATGACATGATAACCCTAAGGGTAGGGTCAATTTAACATGGTGATGTTCAATTTGGGTATTTAGTGAAGAATTGCCATTTTGACCTAACAAGGGCATTTTGGTCAATTTGCACCATTGGGGGTCCCATGAAGGGGCTTTTAGGTCTACTAGGTCTCTTATGATATTCTAGACCTAGATGAGTGATCAATTTGTCATGGTGAAGGTTAATTGGTTCTAATTAGGTTACTTTGACCAATTTAGGGTTATGGTTGACTTTGGTCAATTTGGCCTCTTTGGTTGACCCCAATGTGTCCTTGGTGCCCTAAGGGGGCCCCTAAAGGGTTAGGGATACTAAGGTGGGGTCAAATGGTCAAGATGAGGCCCTAAAGTCCAACCCTAAGCTTGGTCACAGGAAATTGCTATTTGCAGACCAAGGTGGTTTTCTTCTTCTCACCTCAATTCTCATGGCCTTGAGCTCTTCCCATGGTTTTGTCATGACAAAACCAACTTAGGGGTCTAGCTGTCTGGGGGATGTTACAAATCCCAATAAACAAAAAATAATAATTTCGTCCTCGAAATTCAGGTTAGGCTTGCGGGGTTTTCACCGCGAGTGATTGAACGTAACATCCCCTAAGAGTCAAAGTTATTCCTGGCTCGAAGAGCACCGACTATCTACGCCACACCAACTCTAGTGGCTCCAAGTTGTGCTCCTCCTGACCCTAATTTTACCACATGTCTTAACATCTGGAATCTTCTTGCGCCGCAAGACTCGCACCGTCGTATCATCTATTCTGACCGGGGTGACCTAGCTACCTTGGTCAATCTATCCTCGAACTTTCACTCTAACTTGGGCAGACTCTTATGCCTCTAACGCTTTCTTTCACACGTTCAAATTCTTACTCCTTCAGGTTCATCCGAATAATCAAACAACTCTAATCTATAACTTTTCTAGTTCTTACTATTGACGAAACTAATCAAATCGTTTAGCGTCCCAATCATTCTTAACTCTTAAATGGGGGTGCACTTGTGGGCCCTTATGAGTATATACTAACCACTCATAATGATAAGATGACTCTCAATCACTTTCTACATGAAATTTGATTCATAAGGGCAAAATTTTGATACCTTAGGATTTTTTACAAGTCAATTTCATCAAGGAAATATTATCACGTTCATTTCTCCAAAGTCCTGTCACTTCCACTTATGCTAGTCTTGATCACTCTCAAATGGTCTTAAGCAAGATAAACTTAGATCGTTCTTATCATAGTGAAATCAAACGTTATATTCCAAATCTAACAAGTCATCGACTAAGATCTCTGGTTATTCATCATCAAAGCTTCCAAGGTTTAAGCATTATTATTGTAGTTAAAATTTTCTACCATGACAGAGCGTGGTTTTTAACAAATTAAAAGTTAATCACTTCCGAATTCCCCCAACCACAGGAGCTTTCAAATTTACTTACTACTTGTAAGATCTAATTTCCGCCCTTAACTTCTATACTAGGACATCGACATCCTTAAATGATACCTCCTGGCGACTTTACATTTCCAATGATTCGAACTAAGGGCAAGTTGTTGTCCGACCCAAATGATGTCTATCCATTGCCCTGGTACTACCACCGATCATCATTCCAAACATATCATTTCACCGTCTCATCTTCTTCCAAGTAACCTAGAGTAAGATTGACTTTAAAATTATTATGATCACTACACAGAATTTTCTAACTTAGGTCTAAGGGAAAATCCAAATCCGTCGTTAATTGGCTCAATAAACAAAAGGGTACGCCCCAATAAACAAAGGACAAGCCCCCAATAAACAAATACAAGCCCCCAATAAACAAAAGACAAGCCACTATCTATTTTGGGGCTGAGTATCTTCAATATCACCAAGTTATACTCGTCCCAAGTATGCAAACAATTCTTAGGGCATACAACCTTAGACTTGGGGTTCTATCTTGGGGCTCATTGGTATGCTCCACACCTTAGACTCTTCTAGGTACCTTTTACGACAACCTTATCAGGGTCAATATGTCACCCAATCCCAAACGGGTCCCTTCTGAGCTTCAATTCTTATCCGACCCTCGGTGTTTTCCACGGTGGTTGTCTTAATGTAATCATGTCACCGATACGAGGATTGAGTCTACAAGTCTCACACCATTCTGCTTATGTGTCAATCTCTCTTTCTCTAGCCTCATTTGGGTATCCTCGAACCTTCACCAAAAGCTATACCTACGATCTATTTCAGACTAGGTCAAGGTATAAATTGTCCTAGTAAGTCACGTGTCCTAGTGGGGTTGAGTCTAACTCATTGACTAAGGTATTATCTAAAGAGATCTTTGTAGCCGGAGGTATTCCCTGCTGGGGGCAGGGTTCGCCGCAGGCTACAAAAGAAAACTTGACACTCGTAAGGAGATTTGACTAAGAAGATTCAGTTAAAAGTGGACCTTTTTCAATGTGATTCCCATATGGGCACACCACTGCTTCCGCTGCTAGTTTGTCCTCAAACTAAGCTCGTGCGGGGTGGCCCTGGGTTTGTGGACTTCTTTTCTTCGGATCGAGGTTTCCCTCTGATACCACTTGTATGACCCCATTTTTTTTTTTGCAAAAACCACCGGGTCTTAGGCCCAGAACCGCCGTTTTGACGGAGACACCTTCACTCGGGAAGGTCGCCACTACAAAACGCCGATCCTGCCGGCCAAATCGATCACGAAGAAAAATACATTAAAGAGAAGACAAGTCCACAGAATCAACATGAAATGTAAATGTCCACATATATTAACTGAATAAAAGAGATACAAGGGTTTACAATAATAAAAGGGGCCCTTGCCCTATACATCATGTCCTCACTACAAGATCACTCGCGGAAGCTATCTACTAAGTGAAACTAAAGCTAATCGTCACCGACACTGAAACCGGAGTACTCAGACTAGTCTGACCCATCCCTGCAGACTCTGTACTCCACTGGTGCTGCAACACTGCATGCTTCTCTCTTTTGGCCTGCGGTTGCTGCCTCGCAATCCATGTCTACGTCTTCGCTTTCGGCCTCCTGGTCTCTGTGCTGGAGGGGTTCCACCCATCATGGGGCATCTGACTCGAGTATGTCCCGGCTGGTGACAATGGTAGCATGGTCGTGGAGTCCACCATGTCGGATCCTGCTGTACCTGTTTCTCGAAGGTTGCTGCGTCTCCTCGAACTCCTAAAAATCTGATACTCAAACCTAATCTAGGTATAGGGCACATGCATGCATAGCCAAAATATCAACTTCATCAGATTTGTCATTTAAGAGTTATACTAATTTAAAGGTCTGGTTTGAGTTTCGACCAGCCTCACTAGAATGAGTGCTGTGGGTCCCATACTTAACCAAATAGCCTGATTCTACTCCCATTAGGAAGTAGACATCAAGTCCTACAAATGTTATCTCTAGGCATTTTTCGAATTATGGCCTCTAAGGGCCTTAAAATCGGGTCACAAAATCTGTCAATAAGTGTGACATATGATTAAAAAATGTGATTTAAATCATTTCATGGCTGCGTATAGCAAAAGACGGCCAATCGGACGGCTCACAGCCATCGTCCCCGATCAGCCAACGGCCTGCGATGGCCCATCCTGGGTGACTTTGCAGGGCGATTTCCCGGCCACCCTCACATCTCCCCGGCCAGCAAGTGCCACCACCACCTTCGTTGAGGTGGTGGCCGGCGATAGGGGGTCGTTTGCCGGCCGGTGGTGGCCGGAGTAGGGGTTTCGGGGAGGAGGAAAATGCTCGAAAACGAGCACCTTTGGGTACACGATTTGAGCCCGTTTGAACTCGAATCAAGCCCCAGTTGGATTAAGATCTATGCACCGGGAGAGGGAAGGAGGATCGGACCTGTGTGGTGGCCTGAAGTCGCGCCGATTGCCATTCCTCCATGGCCGGCCGCCATGGATTGCGAGTTCTGCATCCTCCACAACAAGATGCCCGAATTCTTCTGAAAACAGGGGGGTTTCACTCCTATCCGGCTTCTGAAGGTGATGGGGGGATCAATTGAAGGCCATGGTGGTTTTAACCACAAAAGCCATTAATGGCCTCTTCGGATTCCACCAAGGCCGGCCCCCATACATTCCCCATGCCTTAATCAACCTTGGAAACTACTGGAAACTCCTCATAATCGGCAGAGGAGATGAATGGGAGAGTTAATTTGGGAGGCCAAGGGGTGGAACTCCTTGATGGCCATGAATGGCCTCCTTCTCTCACTTCAAAAATGGGAAAACCCCCATTTTCTCTCTCTCAATCACCATGGCCGACTTCTCTCTCTCTCCTGGGTTAATTATCAGCCTACTAGGCTGGTCAAGTGGTCAATTTGGGCTTAGCCCAAAGGGATTGGGCTAGATTCAAGGGATTTGACCTAATTTGGGCAATTTTGACTTTTGGTCAAATTGGCCAAGAGGGTGACCCTAGGATGGGGCTTTTGGGTCCATTGGATTCCAAAATAGGTTTAGAAACTATTGGTGGGGTCAATTTGGTCACATGAGTCTTAGTTGACCCAATTTAAGCTGATTTGACCAAAATAGGCTAAATTGACTTTGGTCAAATTGAGCCCTAGTGTTGACCCGGTCAAGGGGCTTTTTGGTCCACTGGGTCCCCTATGACATGATAACTCTAAGGGTAGGGTCAATTTAACATGGTGATGTTCAATTTGGGTATTTAGTGAAGAATTGCCATTTTGACCTAACAAGGGCATTTTGGTCAATTTGCACCATTGGGGGTCCCATGAAGGGGCTTTTAGGTCTACTAGGTCTCTTATGATATTCTAGACCTAGATGAGTGATCAATTTGTCATGGTGAAGGTTAATTGGTTCTAATTAGGTTACTTTGACCAATTTAGGGTTAGGGTTGACTTTGGTCAATTTGGCCTCTTTGGTTGACCCCAACGTGTCCTTGGTGCCCTAAGGGGTCCCCTAAAGGGTTAGGGATACTAAGTTGGGGTCAAATGGTCAAGATGAGGCCCTAAAGTCCAACCCTAAGCTTGGTCACAGGAAATTGCTATTTGCAGACCAAGGTGGTTTTCTTCTTCTCACCTCAATTCTCATGGCCTTGAGCTCTTCCCATGGTTTTGTCATGACAAAACTAACTTAGGGGTCTAGCTGTCTGGGGGATGTTACAAGGTCTGTGCGTGGCTTAGGGGTAATTCGCCTCTTACATAGGCGACTAGACTTATGTGCAGGTCTAGGGGCTGCTTGAGGCATATATAGGGAGAGATATGCGGTCAACCAGTTCGTGGAGCGAGTCGGTATAGAAAACCAAAAGATTTTTTCAAATCATCGTCATGATTTCTAGCGTTATTGAAATCATGTTTGTTTTTTAATCACATTGGTTAAAAATAAAATCATGTCTTTCTCTCTTCCTCATAAATTGATCTATTGTTGGATTTCAAATTGATTAAAGTCAAGTTTTCATGAATCTTAAACAATTTTGGAAATAATTTTAAAACCATTATTCACCCCTCGCCTTTAAGGATGCTTCATGATCTAACAAGTGATATCAGAGCTAGATTATTCCAAAAAGGTTTAACCACCTGGAATAAATAAAATGCATCATGATCTCGCATCAACTAGAGGGGAGAAATTTTTATATAATGAAAAATCTTTAGCACCACCCCTATTTGCCGGAGTAAACTATGATCGTTGGAAATAACTAATGAAACAATTTCGTATGACTTTTGATAATACAATATTTATCTATATTTCACTATAATATTTATTACTTATATAAACATTTTTAGTTTAATTTTATCTTAAGAATAATCGAAATTACCCCCTTTTTATGTTTTCAGGAATAACTGGGATGTTGATAGCAATTTGAAACTCATAGCAATACTTAGGGGATTTTCTGGAGCATTTTGGTCAAAAGTTCAAATTACACGCCCTAGGGTCACGACGTGACCCTAGACCGTGTACCCCTTCATGCCCCCAGGATGATTATGCAGGTTGTGAGCTCTTTGGCTGCTTTTTATTATTACACGCCATCAGATCACGTCGTGACATGAGGTCGTGTAACCTAGTCACGCCTTCCCCCAACTCGATCAGCCCGTGAAAACTCCAGTGCCTTCTTAAAGTTACACGCCATAGGGTCACGACGTGACCCTAGGTCGTGACTTTGTCACGCCTCTCCCCAACCCTTCCTGCTCGTGATCCAGCTGCCAGCTCATTTTTTACACGTCCTTGGTCAGGCCGTGATCCAAGGGCATGACCCATCCAAAAACCGCAGAGGACAACCAGACACGCCTGTTTTTTCTTGCACCGGTCATGGCCCCTGGTCACTCCGTTTACCTAGGGCGTGACTCCTCAACTTATTGCAGATTTTGGCGGTTTTTCTCCTGAACGCTTCACAGAGTAAATTTGGCGGTTTTTCACCAAGTCATGCCCTCATGTCAGGCCGTGTACTTGGGGCGTGCACTTGGATTTTTTCACCTATAAAAGTCAGTTGCTGCCAAGAGTCCACAACCCAGTCTCTGCTTTAGATCGGATCAAATTTCTTTCAATTTCTGTATTTTCTTCATTGAAATTTACTTTAAATCTTGTACTTTCAAGATCTAGCATAGAATCACATTTTTAATTATTAGCATAGAATTTACATTTCATTTTACTTTCCGATTATTAGTTTATAAAATTGCATTTCTTTCCATGTCTTTCTCATCTTAGATTAGAATTTCAATTTTTATGATTACAAACCAACCTCACATTTGATCGATAAAATAATAGAATATAAGTGAGTAGAAGTACTTGACAGCCCTGTAAAACATGACACTTGATATTTATTTTAAAAATATCAAGTTTGTATGTATTAGTTTATAAAATTGATGATGATAAATATTAGTTTATAAAATTGCATTAGCTCAAAGAGTTTGTATGCATTAGATAGCGCCAAAGAAACAAAAGCATAATGGATGGTTAAGATTTAAGAAGAGAGAAGGAAACATAGTACGTTGGAGTCTTCTTGGTACTGGTGAATCCACGATGACGCCCGGTGCTGGAGAATACGAGGATGCCAAACTCGGCATCGAATAGGATGGCCGGCTTCTGGCTTGGTTGTGCTTGATCGGAACGGAGGTGGGATGAGGGGATCGCCAGTGAGCGACGAGGTAACGGACAATGCTAGAGTTTGGTAAAGGGGATGGGATAGGTGGCGGAAGAAGCGACGAGAGAGGCGGGGGGAGAGTCGACGGCGGTATGGACTCCAGAGTCTTCTCCATTCGGCGAAGCACGAGAGGTTGGGGATTTTCACCTTAGGGTTTGCGTAAAGAAAAACGGGAGAAAACATTTTGGTTGGGTTTTTTAGAGTTTTGGTTTGCGATTAGCCAATTTGGGTTTGTCTCTAACAATTCCCTATTTAAAGTTCAAAAAATCACCCATATTTTCGTGCAGAATCTATATCGCAGGATTGCTGATCTTACTAGACATCTCGAAGTTATAACCGGGCATCGAACCCACAAATCTCTCATTCGACAAAAGAGTAACTTTTTCATACATGCAACGCACCGTGATCTACCGTGCGGGTGAAATTCAAGCCGTTTCTTTTCTGCAAGCAAGATTTTTTACCCAAGATTGATCGAAAATCTGGCCATATTTAAAATTAAGAAAATCACCCATATTTTCGTGTAGAATCTATATCGTAGGATTGTTGATCTTACTAGACATCTCGAAGTTATAACCGGACATCGAACCCAAAAATCTTTCCTTTGACAAAAGAGTAACTTTTTCATACATGCAGCGTACCGTGATCTACCGTGCGGGTGAAATTCAAGCCGTTTCTTTTCTGCAAGCAAGATTTTTTACCCAAGATTGATCGAAAATCTGGCCATATTTTAAATTAAAAAATTCACCCATATTTTCGTCCAGAATCTATATCGTAGGAGCTGATCTTACTAGACATCTCGAAGTTATAACCGGACATCAAACCCAAAAATCTCTCATTCGACAAAAGAGTAACTTTTTCATACATGCATCGCACCGTGACCTACCGTGCGGGTGAAATTCAAGCGGTTTCTTTTCTGCAAGCAAGACTTTTTAGACATGATTGATCGAAAATCTGACCATATTTTAAATAAAAAAATTCACCCATATTTTCGTGCAAATTCTAAACAATAACATTGCTTATCTTACTACCCGCACCCACTTTTTTTCTCTTCCGGAAGCGGGGCGGTAAAGTGTATACGAAGGCGCAAGCCACACCCTTCTTCCTCCCTGTATTCGAAGGCGCAAGCCGCAACCTCGAGCAAACCACCGGTCCCCTTGCAGTCCCCGCAAACCGCCGCCTCCTTCTTATTTCCGACCCAGCGCAGCCTTCCCCTTCCTCCGCTTCTAGACCCGCGCCACTCGCCTCTTCTCTGCATCCAGCACCAGCACCGGTCCCCTTTCCCACAGTACCCCAATGCCCAATCACAAATCCGCCCCTTGCCTATCCCATCTCCTGCCACAAAGCAGATTTCCCCTCCCCATCTCCCGACGCAACCTGCTGCCTCCAGTCTCCTCACAGCTCTGACGACTCCCGCCCGCCGCTTCTCCTTACCACGTCAGGCCGCTCGACAGCATTCCCTCTCGCCGGGTTCTCTCATTCGTGAGTATCTCGTATTGTATTTCAGCATTTATTATTGAATACTTGGGTGAATATTGCATTGTTGTTTGAGAATTTGACTTGTGCTATTGTTTCGTTTTCTTATTATCCTATAAAATTCATTTGCGCAAGTTTTAGTTCAAAGTCCTTCGCGCGAAGGAGGCGTCTATTGTCTCATTCGTGATTATCTCGTATTGTATTTCAGCATTTATTACTGAATACTTGGGCGAATATTGCATGGTTGTGTGAGAATTTGACTTGTGCTATTGTTTCGTTTTCTTATTATTCTATAAAACTCATTTGTGCAAGTTTTAGTTCAAAGTCCTTCCCGCGAAGGAGGCGTCCATTGGCTCATTCGTGAGTATCTCGCATTGTATTTCAACTATTATTATTGAATACTTGGGTGAATATTGCACTGTTGTTTGAGAATTTGACTTGTGCTATTGTTTCGTTTTCTTATTATCCTATAAAACTCATTTGCACAAGTTTTAGTTCAAAGTCCTTCACGCGAAGGAGGCGAGTATTGTTCGACCAATTGACACTTCTGTGAATGCCGTGCTGCACTGCTAGATTTAATCAATTCATTGCTACTCTTTTAATCCGATTTAATCTAAATCACTCATGCATCATATATAATATGTTTGTTTGAGTCCACCCAACACCAGTTACACAAGTTTGCATTAGTATTGGTCCACTCCCACATCCTACCCTACGTCAGATATGGTATCAGATCCCAAGGTTGTTTGATCGAGAGGTTTCCTCAGGGGAGATGAATAAGTATTATTAAAAATCATTAATTTTACTTTTCTCAGAATAAAATATAGAACAAGATATGATTTTAGGCACATCGGAAGTATGGATTTAAAACCTTGGAAATCTGAAAAAAGAAATAAATCTGTTTAAGCCTTTATTTTCCTTGCATTAGGAAAGTTTCCTCTCACTAATTTGTGGAGTGGATGATCTCCTTTGGTTCGTTAGAACCCCAGAGCATGAAATTGCAACTCCGACATGCTTGCATTAGAGAATCCGCTCGAGTTTGTAGGCATGGTGTGTGAAACCTATTCATTGTCATCGCCCCGGATCGATGACGTTGGTATGATGTTGCATTTAGGGTTAACCTAGTTTGCGTGTCAGAGATTCACTCCGTGATAAACATTGTATTGAACGTAGGATGGATATTTTGGAGTATTTTGAATATTACTAGGAAAGCTCCATGTTGGTGGCTGTTAAAATGGTAATTAGTGGTTTCCACAGTGCGGAGATAGTTAAGATGTAAATATCGTTCGTTGATCATGAGGATAGTTTTATGTGATGATTAATTTATAATTATGTGTATTAGAGGCCAGTTGGGCTCTCTTGTATGTTACGATGATTCAGCGAGGAGACGATCGTACACCTTCACGTCAGTACAAGATTCGTCGTGGAGACGACCCAACACCTCCCCGTCAGTACAAGATTCACAAGATTCAACCTGGAGATGACCCTACACCTCCCCGTCAGTACAAGATTCGACCTGGAGAATTCTCTACACATCCCCGCTAGTACACGAGTCGACGTGGAGACGAACCTACACCTCCCGGTAGCACGAGATTCAATATGGAGACGAACCTACACCTCCCGCCTAAATGAGATTCGGCATGCAGATGAACCTACACCTCCCGCCTAAATGAGATTTGACATGGAGACGAACCTACACCTCGCACTAGATTGAGATTCAGCGTGAACTGTGCTTGTTGAGGGCAAACCTTCCATCATGACCCTACGTAATAGGTAAAGAGAATCCTAGAGTGGGGTCTGTCTTACTTATGATGTGGGGTGTTCGGATTGATTCTTTGATACTTTGAATTGGGTGGTCGTGAGTGTCCCGATTAATGTGTTGTTTTTGTGCTTGCTATGCTAAACTCATGCGATGATGTGTTAGGGGTTGTGGCGAACCTTCAGGCGAACTCAGCCATCACGTGCAATGTATAATTAGGCGCCCTTTTTATTTACTACTCAACCTAGAAAGTGATTGATGCACGAGCCTTTGCATTATAATTTATAACGTAGCCTTGTATTTTTGCTTTGTTACATATTGGTTGCCTTCGTGACGCGTACTTGCAGGTGTGCGATTACTCGCCTCTGAGTCCACTTGGATGGCCCGCGGGAGAGGCTGTTACACAGTTTGTGGTTATCTCATAGATGATCCTCATTTTCTCTGATCTGCATTTGGTTGCAGCTAACATAGCCAAAGTTGTAATATCGAATGTCGACGACATATTAGATTGAGTTTTTAAATTTTCGATGTCGGAAGTCGGAGACATGCCAAAGATATTTTAAAATATCGGATTTCCATACCTTATAAATAATAATTTTATTTTTATGTATACTAACTATAAATATATGTTTTATAAGTAAAAAATAATAATATAACAAATAAATGAAGAATGAGTCGTGTATATTACAAAATAAATTTGAATAGTATCAAAGATATAATATTATTTACAAATACAAAATGATATATTGTAAAATATATTTAATATTATAAAATAATTTTATAGTGATAATGCTGAAGACAATATGTAAAGCCCAATATAAGGCCCATCATGTTCTTTAGTTTAGTCCCACATCTTAGGATGAGAATCCCCTCCTCTCTCTCTCCTTATATAAGTGTATATTTACATGTATGAAAAGACTAAGGAAATTGAGAAATTAATAAAATTACTTTTTATTTCTCTCTTTTTATGTGCATTTGTACATGGTATCAGAGACAACGATCCTAAAAATATCATTTTTTAGTGGTGCTCTCGCTCACGCTGGCGGTTTCTCTGGGCGGTTAGAAAATTTCTAACCGCAACTTCTCTTTTGCTGTCCCCCCTGTTTCCCCCCCTCTCTCTGCGCTAGCATTTTCCCTAACCGCAACCTTTCTCCACTGCTGTTTCCCGTTTCTTCCCCCCCTGACGCTGGGCCCCGCCTGTCTGCCAATCTCAGCGGCTTCTCAGCTTTGTCGCAGTTCGTGCGGTCTCCGCACTCGCCCCGACAATCTTCTCGCTGAGCTTGCTTCCCCTTCTCGCGCGCCATTCTCTATCTCCCGCTGGATCTCCTCTTCCCCTCGCCAGCTCTCTAAGGTCATCGTGCTCCCTGGTGCGCGCACCTAGTCGCCGGTTCTCTCGGCTTTCTTCTTCCTTGCCCAGCTCGCGCGACCAGTTTTCCTGCTCGCAGATTCCGCTGTTGCTCTTCTAACCGCGCGTCTTGTTCGCCTAGACATAACTGTTAATCACCAGTCCGCTGTTGCTCACCTAGACACGTGTTTTGCTGCCCTTGTCGCCGGTGTTGATCGCCAGGTCGCCTGTTCTAACCGCGATTTGCGTTTTTTTCTCCTCGCAGGAGTCTGCCCGTGCCCCGGTTCGCTGATGTTGCTCACCTAGTCGCAATCTCATCTAGCCGCAACTTCTTTATACATGGATTTGACTAATGCTCCCTCCCTTCCCGCCTGTGCTGCTACACCCCTTGCTGAAATCCGAGATGAGCTTCAGATCACCACTATCTCTCTTAGTGGGAAGAAGAATTTCGTTAAGTGGGCGCACTCCGCTCGACGAGTTCTGCAGACCAAAGGCCTCCATCATCTGATAAAGACAACCCACTACTGCCCCTACCGAGGAATAGTTACGTTATGACGTCCGGGTCCAATCATGGATCCTCAACTCTATGGACAATGAACCTTATCAGATGGCCAGTACCATGAGACGACCAAGACCATGTGGGAGGAACTCTACTCCCTGTATTATGGTAATGACAGCCTCTAACACCTGTTCGACATCATCACAGATCTTCAGACACTGGACCCCAGAGCGGCAGGTGACTTAACCTCTTTTATTGCGAGATCCAAGACTCGTGTTGAGGCATGGATACAACATCAGCCTCCCACAACGGATCTTGCAGTGCAACGGGCACAAAAAGAAGCAGTCGGGATCGCCATGATGATGCCCGTGTTCCCCCTCATCTTCACAGCGTCCGTGCCCAAATTCTCTGTTCCTCTACAATTCCCTCTCTATCGGATTATGTTCCATGCTCTTGAAGTTTACACCGCCACTTGATGCTCCTGGGACTCTTTCTTCGACTTTCCTCTAACAGCCTTTCACCTCTCCTCCTGCTCCTTCGGCTCGTGGTGGTCGCACAACTTCTCGGGGCCGGGGACGGAATGGAAGACCCCGTCTTAAGTGTTCTTATTGCGGCCGGGATGGTCATCTTGAGGCCACCTCCTATCACAAACATGGTCTGCCCGCACATCAAAATGCTTCCATTGCGGTTGATCCTACCTCCACCACCCGTAACGACATTGATGCTTTGCGCACCCAGCTCCAGCATCTCCAAGGGATAATCAATCACTCATCTGGCTCTGTTGCGTCGATCTCCAATGAATCTATCTCCTGTCTCTCCCATAGCTCCAACTGGATTGCGGACTCGGGTGCCACACACCATATTACTCCACAGAAACCGCCTCAGTACTTACAATATGCACATCTCAAGTTCATCACCGTGGCCAATGGTAATACCACCCCGGTTTCTGGTGCAGCTGATCTGCTCCTCACTCCAACCCTCTCTCTATTCTCGGTCCTTCATGTCCCGAGATCGCCTTTTAACCTTATGCCCGTTAGCTGTCTTACTCAGGACCTTGATTGCTGTGTAACCTTCTCTCCCTCCTTTTTTGTTGTGCAGGATCGACCGACGCAGAATATAATTGGTAATGGCCGACTGTCGAATGAGCTTTATATCTTGGATGTTCCACCTACGGTTCTCTCCTCTGTCACTTATGTTGATTGACATCGACGTCTTGGGTATGCCCCCTCCAGATTCTCAAGAAAGCTCTTTCCGATATCTCCCTCAAGGACTTTACTTGCAAATCATGTATTTTTGGCAAACAACATCGTTCGTCTTTTCTTCCTAATTGTACTTGGAGTGAAACTCCCTTTGCTTTAATACACTCTAATATTTGGGGACCATATAAAATATCTAGTATTTATGGTTATCATTACTTTGTTTCATTTATTGATGATTACTCGCACATGACCTTGTTGTATTTACTTCGTGATCATGCTGAAATCACCTCTATCTTTCGTGCCTTTATTACTGAGACTCGTACTCAGTTTTCCAGGACTCTAAAAGTCCTTCGCATCGATAATGCGCCTGAATATACAAGCCATGCTTTTTCAAATCTTTGTACTGAGTTTGAGACCATCCATCAGACTTCATGTGCTTATACACCCCAACAAAATGGTGTGGTCCAGCGGAAAAATCATCACCTTCTTGACGTCACACGATCAATAATGTTTCAAATGCAGGTGCCCACACTTTACTGGAACTTCGCGGTTTCTACTGCCTGCCATCTTATCAATCACATGCCCTCCTTCATTCTCAACCTTGCGACTCCTTTTAGTCTTCTTTTTCCTTCCACCCCCCCCTTTTCCACCACACCTTGCATTTTTGGATGTACCTGTTATGTCCATAATCTTGGTCTTTTCACTGACTAGCTTGCTCCCCGCACTACAAAATATATGTTCGTTGGATACTCCCACACTCAGAAAGGGTATGTGTGCTCTCCCAACGATCGCAAAGTTGTCGTTTCCGCAGATGTCACCTTTCTCGAGGACCAACCTTTCACTCCTCTCATCCAACTTCTCTTACACCTCCTCTTCTACCACGTCCTACCGTCCTTGTTACGTCTCGACTTCCACCACTTCTTCCAACCTCGACTCCAGTACACCCCAAACCACCTCTTCGTGTTTACACCCGTTGTCCTCCCAAATCTGATGCCCTACAGTAGTTACCCTCTACCAGTGATACCTCGCGGCCTGAAGATCCGTCATCAACCTCTACGGTTCATCCCTTGGCGAATTATGTATCCTTACATCGCCTCTCCCCGCCTCTTCTCAAATTCGCGCTTCCTTTATTCTCCATTTCTATACCTAGCTCTTTGCAGGAGGCTCTCCAACATCCGGGGTGACGTGCGGCCATGGATGAGGAAATGACTGCCCTATAGGCTAACCAGACTTGGGATCTTGTCCCTCTTCCTCCAGGACATACTTGTGTGGGATGTAAGTGGGTTTTTGCGATCAAACATGCTCCGGACGGGACAGTTGAACGCCTAAAGGCTCGACTTGTGGCTCGAGGGTTTACTTAGCAATAAGACCTCGATTATGATGAGTGCTTCTCACCATTTGCCAAGTTGAATACTGTTCGTGTCTTGATCTCCTCGGCTGTTCATCGACATTGGCCCCTACATCAATTGGATGTTAAGAATGCCTTTCTCAATGTCGACCTTCTAGAGACTGTCTACATGCACCAACCTCCCGGGTTTGAGACCACGGGGAAGTCTTGTGTTTGTCACCTCAAGAAATCTATTTTTGGTATCAAACAGTTTCCTCGGGCATGGTTTGACAAATTTAGTAAGGTTGTCCGTGACGTTGGATTCACTCAAAGCTCGGCTGACTTCTCTCTCTTTATTCGTCATCGATCAACCGACATAGTAATTCTCTTAATTTACGTTGATGATATTTTGATTACTGGTAATGACTCCAAAGGAATACAAATGATTAATCAACACTTAAACTCGGTCTTTTAAACTAAAGATCTGAGAAATCTTCGGTACTTCCTTGGACTTGAGGTAGCGAGACGTCCTGATGGTCTTTTCCTATCTCAACGGAAGTACTGTCTTGGCCTTCTTTAGGATGCTGGCTATTCGGGATGCAAGCCTGCTGACACTCCTATGGATGCCAACCACAAGCTCTGCGCTCATGACTCTGACTCCGATCTACTACTTCCAAACCCAGAGTATTATCGTCGTCTTGTAGGAAAACTGATTTATCTTACTGTTACAAGACCTGATATCTCTTTTGCTGTTGGAGTTGTCAGTCGATTTATGCATGCTCTACGGACCTCTCATCTCCAGGCCGTCGAGCGTATCCTCAGATATTTGAAGACTGCTCCTGGACAAGGGCTTCCATACAAACCGTCTTCCTCTCTACCTCTGATTGCCTACTCTGACTCTGACTATGCTGGCTCTCTGGATGATCGACGCTCCACAAGTGGTTTCTGTACTTACTTCGGAAGACACCTCATTACCTGGCGTAGCAAGAAACAATCTGTTGTTGCTCTTTCATCTCCTGAAGCCGAGTATCGTACAATGACTGCTGTTGTGTCTGAGCTTACATGACTAGAAATTCTCCTTGGTGGTTTGGGAGTCAAACTTTCCTCACCAGTAACTCTATTTTGTGACAGTCAAGCTGCTATACACATTGCTAAGAATCCTGTATTCTATGAACGAACCAAACACATTGAAGTTGATTGTCACTTCATTCGGGAGAAGGTTTAATTGAAGAAGTTGGAATTAAAACATGTTCCTGCTACCGGGCAAGTTGCTGACATTCTCACCAAGGCCTTACCACGATCGTTATACTATCAGTTTTTGTCCAAGCTGGGTGCTTATGATCTGTATGCTCCAACTTGCGGGGGAGTGTTGAAGACAATATGTAAAGACCCAATATAAGACCCATCTTGTTCTTTAGTTTAGTCTCACATCTTAGGATGAGAATCCCCTCCTCTCTCTCCTTATATAAGTGTATAAATGCATGTATGAAAAGACTAAGGAAATTGAGAAATTATTAAAATATCTTTTTATTTCTCACTTTTTACGTGCATTTATACAGATAACATTAAATTTATTGCAAATAATGAATATTTAAAAGTTAAATATCTTTGGTTGATTACAAGTCTTTTCAAACTTATAAATTTATATTAAAACATACAAATAATCAACTAATAAATGTTGTAAACATTTACACATTTTTTGCCTCATCTTCAGGAAGGAGAGCTTCTGCCTCCTTGTCCTAACATTCTTACTGATATCGAGACTCCATCTGTTCCCATTATATCACAACCCTTAGCCACCGAGTTTATTCCTGGGCCCTTACTCCAGAAAGAACTTACTAGTGATGTGCCACTCACCTTAGATAACACGTATTCAATTTCGTTATTTCTTGATTCTCCTGGCCCATTGCAGTCGCAAATTCTTGTGGCCGCAGACATTATGTTTGATGGTCACCCACCCTTGACATTAGAGTTTCCACACTTTATAGACTTTGTATTTGGTGATCGCACCCTAACTAGACTTCACTACCCTCTGAGTCTAGAGACGTGCGGCGGACCTTATCATCACATTATCTATCTATTTTGGAAGATTCATGTTAGGAGGATAATAAAGATCCTTAAAATTTTTACTCATCGTAGAGACACGCGTTTTGAGGGATTTCTTTGGAAAATTTTAAATAGAAGATTTGTGATCAACTTTATCTGGGTCTAATTGACTCTTGTAAGTGTCTAGCAGACAAGCTTATGATGTGATATGATTTACTGATTCCACAGGTCGATCATACTTTCTCCTTACCTTGTTTCCTCGATCTCCTTTCCCTTCAATTTTGTGATTCTCGTCTCATTGATGCTCTGATTTTTATTGATCATTTAAATATTTTGCCTAAAATGATGACTAATAGTTTGCGAGCATCTTCGACAATCTATAATTCCATGGTAGAATTTATCACCAGGGATTATAATTTTCCGAAGGAGATATGTTTCCTGTATATTTCAATAGAGAGGTTTGCCTACAGATCATGAGAAGCAGTGAAGGATCCTTTCTTGCCCCACTACCTACCACAACCCAGAGTTTCCCACACTCAGTTTCCTTTTCAGACTTATCTTGGAGATGTTGGTTCTGGTCTTGGTTATTCTGCAGCATGATGGCAACGGAGTTGTGCCAGATCGACGTTTGGACATTCTACTAGCATGCCACATCACAGTCTCACCGGGGCCGAGCTCTTTCTACCCCGGGAGAATTGATGCAACCTGAGTCACATCTTATTTTACTTTTATTTTTCGCCTGTTTATGTGTGTCGCGCATGTTCTCGCCCTTGCTTATTTCTTTTATTTCCGCGCATGTTATTAGCGCGATATGTTTTGTATGTTATTAACACGCTGTCACGGATCACCATCTTTGGGGTTAAGCCCTGAGAGGATTCTAGAGAAATCCAGAGTCTTGTACATAGGAAGATAGAAAATTCTAGAGGATTCATGTATCTTGTACATACTAGAGATGTATAGAATAATCTAGAAAGTAGACCGTCTAGAATCTTCTATACATTGGAGGGAAACTCTTTGGGGCCTATAAAAGGGAAAGCCCCCCTCATTTGTAATCATCCAAGTTTTGGACAAGTAATAGAGTTCTTTGAGTTCTTTCACTTGTGAGCTTTTTCTTGAGTTGTTTTTCCACTCTTTCTTTATCACCACCAAGATCTTGCAGGGGGAGGCTGACTTAGCTAGGGTACGTGGAGTGGCAAAGAGGAGCTAAAGCCGCACAGGAGCTTGTAAAGAGACAAGTCCGTGACAGTTGGTATCAGAGGGAGGTTTACTCAAGTTCGTGGTTGGTGCACAAGAAGACTAGATGACTGGTGAAATGGGCAACTCAAGAATGGATGAGCGTGGCTGGGAGGTTGTGCAACAAGCTGAATGGAAGAAGCGAAGCCAAAGCAAATCTCGTGAGGAAGGACACTTCGATCTTGTGTTGATGAATTGGGACAAGTGCATGACGGCGGTGGAGACGGACCACCTACATGTTCACGGAGAACTGGAGACTGTCAAACAAGTGGTACTGGCTTGCAGAGAGCTAGAACTATTGAGGGCCCAAGTCCAAGCCCGCCTTGGTGCAAATGCGGAGCTGAAACAAAGGTGCGATCAACTTGAGGATGATTATGATGAGCGAATCACAAACTTGGAGGAGGAATTGGCCTTGTGCAAGAATGCCATCACTATTGGTGTAAATGGTGGAGGAATGTCGAATCCAAGGATTGATGTTCCTAAGCCAAAACCCTTCACTGGAAAGAGTGATGCTAAGGAAGTTGAACATTTCCTTTATCAAATGGAGGTTTACTTTGAAGGATGCAATCTCACGGACGAGGCGCTCAAGGTAAAAACTAATCGCTACTACCTCTCAGATATTGCATCTCTTTTGTGACAACGAAAGCTTGCAAATATCAGAAAGGGAGCATGCAACCTGGACGCTTGGGAGGAGTTTAAGATTGAACTCAAGAGACACTTCTACCCGGAGAATCTTGCTAATGAGGCAAGAAAGAAGTTGATGGAACTCAAGCAAAAAGGGTCAATGTTAGACTAGGGTTCCAAGAAGAAGGTTTAGGGGGAGAGGGGGAGAAGAGAGGGAGGAAAAGGATGAGAGAAGTTCAAAATGCAATAATATTTCAGCATGCTCAAAACAAGGGTCCCTCGGGTTTATATAATACCCGGTGCATAAAGGAAAATACAATAGTGCGCAATAAAAGTATAGTCCAACGCCGCCCTCATGCATCGGCGCGCATACCGCGTTCCCTCCTTCGATAAACGCGCCACACCGGAGGCCGCCCCTCGCCTTCGCCGTCCTCCTCGCCATCCGTAACAATGCCGCCCGCTGGGAAATTTGCCTTGTCCCCAAGGCAAAAATCTGGAAACTGCTGCTGCAGCTCGGCACGTTCGACCCACGTCGCCTGTGAGTCAGGGAGGTCCTGCCATAGAACCAAGACCTGCTCCACTGCCTGGTCAGCTCGCTGTGCCATGCGAGTGTCGATGATGCGCTGGGGTTGAACTGTTGGCGGAATAGTGCCTGGATCCGGTGGTGGAAGCGCCCTTCGATCAGATGATCCCCAATCACCGACTTGAGCTGTGAGACGTGGAATACCGTGTGGATACGTCTCCCGGGCGGGAGGCGGAGGCGGTAGGCCTGAGCGCCTACTCGGGCAAGGATCTCAATGGGGCCATAGAATTTGGCCGCCAACTTGGACTGTGTCCGCGAAACAGCTGAGACTTGGCGATGCAGGCGTAGCTTGAGGAAGACAGAGTCCCCCTCGCTAAACTGAACATCCCGACGATGGCGGTTGGCCGCAATCGTCATCCGGTCCTGGGCGCGCTGAAGGTGCTGACGTAGCTGCTGGAGTATGGAGTCCCGATCTCGAAGTAGACTGTCTATTGCGGCCACCGCGCACTCCCCCGGAAGGGTGCGGCTCAAGACTGGGGAGGGGGGGGGGGGCGCCCGTGGACGACTTCAAACGGAGTAGTGCCGGTACTAGAGTGGAAGACGATGTTGAAGGAGTATTCTGCCCAAGACAGCCACTCCTCCCATGCTCGCGGGTGGCGCACACAAAACACCGCAGGTAGGTCTCGAGGCACCGGTTCATGACCTCAGATTGGCCATCTGTCTGTGGGTGGTATGCAGTGCTCATGCGTAGCTGTGTACCCCGCATCCTGAAGAGAGCCTGCCAGAAGGCGCTGAGAAAAAGCGGGTCACGATCACTGACAATCGAGCGTGGTATCCCATGCAGGAGGACGATGCCATCGATGAAGGCCGCGGCGTCAAGAGGTGAACGGGTGGCGGAGCGGAATGAAGTGTGCGTACTTGGACAAACGGTCCACTACCACCATAATACAATCCCAAGTCTTGGAACGGGGCAGACAAGAGATGAAGTCCATGGAAATGTCTTCCCAGATCTGGGTGGGGATGGGTAATGGCTGAAGGAGACCCCCAGGAAAGGTAGCCTCATACTTGGCCCGCTGACACGGGAGGCACGCTGCGATGAAGGCCTTGACCTTCTGAAACATGCCGGGCCAATAAATTGAGGCCGCGAGGCGGCGGTACGTCCGGAAGGCGTCTGCGTGTCCTCCCTCAGGAGTGGCGTGGAACTCGGCGAGTAGGCGCAGGATCAGCTGAGACGAGGTGGGAATCACGAGGCGCTGTTGGTAATGGAGCCGACCCCCCACAAGGTGGTACGGTGGGCAAGATGATGGGTCGGCCCGGAGAGCTCGCACGATCTTCTGAAGAGTGAGGTCAGCGGCCACCTCCCGCTGTAATATGTCGGCCTCCTCCCAATAAGGACGCGAAATGGCTGCCAGGTGGGCTGTCCGCGGGTGGCGGGATAGAGCGTTGGCTGCCCGGTTGGACGCGCCGGCCCGAAACTCAATGTCGAAGTCATACCCAAGGAGCTTGGCCACCCAGATCTGCTGTGCCGGGGTGGCGATCTTCTGATGGAGCAGGTAGCGAAGACTATGATGGTCCGTCCGGACGGTGAAGTGGCGGCCCAGCAGGTATGGGCACCAGTGCTGAACAGCGAGGACTAAGGCCATCAACTCGGACTCATAGGCAGAGTGGGGCCGAACGGTGGAGGCAAATGTCCGACTGAAGTAGGCTATAGGTTGCCCGGCCTATCCTATAAAACTCATTTGCACAAGTTTTAGTTCAAAGTCCTTCACGCGAAGGAGGCGAGTATTGTTCGACCAATTGACACTTCTGTGAATGCCGTGCTGCACTGCTAGATTTAATCAATTCATTGCTACTCTTTTAATCCGATTTAATCTAAATCACTCATGCATCATATATAATATGTTTGTTTGAGTCCACCCAACACCAGTTACACAAGTTTGCATTAGTATTGGTCCACTCCCACATCCTACCCTACGTCAGATATGGTATCAGATCCCAAGGTTGTTTGATCGAGAGGTTTCCTCAGGGGAGATGAATAAGTATTATTAAAAATCATTAATTTTACTTTTCTCAGAATAAAATATAGAACAAGATATGATTTTAGGCACATCGGAAGTATGGATTTAAAACCTTGGAAATCTGAAAAAAGAAATAAATCTGTTTAAGCCTTTATTTTCCTTGCATTAGGAAAGTTTCCTCTCACTAATTTGTGGAGTGGATGATCTCCTTTGGTTCGTTAGAACCCCAGAGCATGAAATTGCAACTCCGACATGCTTGCATTAGAGAATCCGCTCGAGTTTGTAGGCATGGTGTGTGAAACCTATTCATTGTCATCGCCCCGGATCGATGACGTTGGTATGATGTTGCATTTAGGGTTAACCTAGTTTGCGTGTCAGAGATTCACTCCGTGATAAACATTGTATTGAACGTAGGATGGATATTTTGGAGTATTTTGAATATTACTAGGAAAGCTCCATGTTGGTGGCTGTTAAAATGGTAATTAGTGGTTTCCACAGTGCGGAGATAGTTAAGATGTAAATATCGTTCGTTGATCATGAGGATAGTTTTATGTGATGATTAATTTATAATTATGTGTATTAGAGGCCAGTTGGGCTCTCTTGTATGTTACGATGATTCAGCGAGGAGACGATCGTACACCTTCACGTCAGTACAAGATTCGTCGTGGAGACGACCCAACACCTCCCCGTCAGTACAAGATTCACAAGATTCAACCTGGAGATGACCCTACACCTCCCCGTCAGTACAAGATTCGACCTGGAGAATTCTCTACACATCCCCGCTAGTACACGAGTCGACGTGGAGACGAACCTACACCTCCCGGTAGCACGAGATTCAATATGGAGACGAACCTACACCTCCCGCCTAAATGAGATTCGGCATGCAGATGAACCTACACCTCCCGCCTAAATGAGATTTGACATGGAGACGAACCTACACCTCGCACTAGATTGAGATTCAGCGTGAACTGTGCTTGTTGAGGGCAAACCTTCCATCATGACCCTACGTAATAGGTAAAGAGAATCCTAGAGTGGGGTCTGTCTTACTTATGATGTGGGGTGTTCGGATTGATTCTTTGATACTTTGAATTGGGTGGTCGTGAGTGTCCCGATTAATGTGTTGTTTTTGTGCTTGCTATGCTAAACTCATGCGATGATGTGTTAGGGGTTGTGGCGAACCTTCAGGCGAACTCAGCCATCACGTGCAATGTATAATTAGGCGCCCTTTTTATTTACTACTCAACCTAGAAAGTGATTGATGCACGAGCCTTTGCATTATAATTTATAACGTAGCCTTGTATTTTTGCTTTGTTACATATTGGTTGCCTTCGTGACGCGTACTTGCAGGTGTGCGATTACTCGCCTCTGAGTCCACTTGGATGGCCCGCGGGAGAGGCTGTTACACAGTTTGTGGTTATCTCATAGATGATCCTCATTTTCTCTGATCTGCATTTGGTTGCAGCTAACATAGCCAAAGTTGTAATATCGAATGTCGACGACATATTAGATTGAGTTTTTAAATTTTCGATGTCGGAAGTCGGAGACATGCCAAAGATATTTTAAAATATCGGATTTCCATACCTTATAAATAATAATTTTATTTTTATGTATACTAACTATAAATATATGTTTTATAAGTAAAAAATAATAATATAACAAATAAATGAAGAATGAGTCGTGTATATTACAAAATAAATTTGAATAGTATCAAAGATATAATATTATTTACAAATACAAAATGATATATTGTAAAATATATTTAATATTATAAAATAATTTTATAGTGATAATGCTGAAGACAATATGTAAAGCCCAATATAAGGCCCATCATGTTCTTTAGTTTAGTCCCACATCTTAGGATGAGAATCCCCTCCTCTCTCTCTCCTTATATAAGTGTATATTTACATGTATGAAAAGACTAAGGAAATTGAGAAATTAATAAAATTACTTTTTATTTCTCTCTTTTTATGTGCATTTGTACATGGTATCAGAGACAACGATCCTAAAAATATCATTTTTTAGTGGTGCTCTCGCTCACGCTGGCGGTTTCTCTGGGCGGTTAGAAAATTTCTAACCGCAACTTCTCTTTTGCTGTCCCCCCTGTTTCCCCCCCTCTCTCTGCGCTAGCATTTTCCCTAACCGCAACCTTTCTCCACTGCTGTTTCCCGTTTCTTCCCCCCCTGACGCTGGGCCCCGCCTGTCTGCCAATCTCAGCGGCTTCTCAGCTTTGTCGCAGTTCGTGCGGTCTCCGCACTCGCCCCGACAATCTTCTCGCTGAGCTTGCTTCCCCTTCTCGCGCGCCATTCTCTATCTCCCGCTGGATCTCCTCTTCCCCTCGCCAGCTCTCTAAGGTCATCGTGCTCCCTGGTGCGCGCACCTAGTCGCCGGTTCTCTCGGCTTTCTTCTTCCTTGCCCAGCTCGCGCGACCAGTTTTCCTGCTCGCAGATTCCGCTGTTGCTCTTCTAACCGCGCGTCTTGTTCGCCTAGACATAACTGTTAATCACCAGTCCGCTGTTGCTCACCTAGACACGTGTTTTGCTGCCCTTGTCGCCGGTGTTGATCGCCAGGTCGCCTGTTCTAACCGCGATTTGCGTTTTTTTCTCCTCGCAGGAGTCTGCCCGTGCCCCGGTTCGCTGATGTTGCTCACCTAGTCGCAATCTCATCTAGCCGCAACTTCTTTATACATGGATTTGACTAATGCTCCCTCCCTTCCCGCCTGTGCTGCTACACCCCTTGCTGAAATCCGAGATGAGCTTCAGATCACCACTATCTCTCTTAGTGGGAAGAAGAATTTCGTTAAGTGGGCGCACTCCGCTCGACGAGTTCTGCAGACCAAAGGCCTCCATCATCTGATAAAGACAACCCACTACTGCCCCTACCGAGGAATAGTTACGTTATGACGTCCGGGTCCAATCATGGATCCTCAACTCTATGGACAATGAACCTTATCAGATGGCCAGTACCATGAGACGACCAAGACCATGTGGGAGGAACTCTACTCCCTGTATTATGGTAATGACAGCCTCTAACACCTGTTCGACATCATCACAGATCTTCAGACACTGGACCCCAGAGCGGCAGGTGACTTAACCTCTTTTATTGCGAGATCCAAGACTCGTGTTGAGGCATGGATACAACATCAGCCTCCCACAACGGATCTTGCAGTGCAACGGGCACAAAAAGAAGCAGTCGGGATCGCCATGATGATGCCCGTGTTCCCCCTCATCTTCACAGCGTCCGTGCCCAAATTCTCTGTTCCTCTACAATTCCCTCTCTATCGGATTATGTTCCATGCTCTTGAAGTTTACACCGCCACTTGATGCTCCTGGGACTCTTTCTTCGACTTTCCTCTAACAGCCTTTCACCTCTCCTCCTGCTCCTTCGGCTCGTGGTGGTCGCACAACTTCTCGGGGCCGGGGACGGAATGGAAGACCCCGTCTTAAGTGTTCTTATTGCGGCCGGGATGGTCATCTTGAGGCCACCTCCTATCACAAACATGGTCTGCCCGCACATCAAAATGCTTCCATTGCGGTTGATCCTACCTCCACCACCCGTAACGACATTGATGCTTTGCGCACCCAGCTCCAGCATCTCCAAGGGATAATCAATCACTCATCTGGCTCTGTTGCGTCGATCTCCAATGAATCTATCTCCTGTCTCTCCCATAGCTCCAACTGGATTGCGGACTCGGGTGCCACACACCATATTACTCCACAGAAACCGCCTCAGTACTTACAATATGCACATCTCAAGTTCATCACCGTGGCCAATGGTAATACCACCCCGGTTTCTGGTGCAGCTGATCTGCTCCTCACTCCAACCCTCTCTCTATTCTCGGTCCTTCATGTCCCGAGATCGCCTTTTAACCTTATGCCCGTTAGCTGTCTTACTCAGGACCTTGATTGCTGTGTAACCTTCTCTCCCTCCTTTTTTGTTGTGCAGGATCGACCGACGCAGAATATAATTGGTAATGGCCGACTGTCGAATGAGCTTTATATCTTGGATGTTCCACCTACGGTTCTCTCCTCTGTCACTTATGTTGATTGACATCGACGTCTTGGGTATGCCCCCTCCAGATTCTCAAGAAAGCTCTTTCCGATATCTCCCTCAAGGACTTTACTTGCAAATCATGTATTTTTGGCAAACAACATCGTTCGTCTTTTCTTCCTAATTGTACTTGGAGTGAAACTCCCTTTGCTTTAATACACTCTAATATTTGGGGACCATATAAAATATCTAGTATTTATGGTTATCATTACTTTGTTTCATTTATTGATGATTACTCGCACATGACCTTGTTGTATTTACTTCGTGATCATGCTGAAATCACCTCTATCTTTCGTGCCTTTATTACTGAGACTCGTACTCAGTTTTCCAGGACTCTAAAAGTCCTTCGCATCGATAATGCGCCTGAATATACAAGCCATGCTTTTTCAAATCTTTGTACTGAGTTTGAGACCATCCATCAGACTTCATGTGCTTATACACCCCAACAAAATGGTGTGGTCCAGCGGAAAAATCATCACCTTCTTGACGTCACACGATCAATAATGTTTCAAATGCAGGTGCCCACACTTTACTGGAACTTCGCGGTTTCTACTGCCTGCCATCTTATCAATCACATGCCCTCCTTCATTCTCAACCTTGCGACTCCTTTTAGTCTTCTTTTTCCTTCCACCCCCCCCTTTTCCACCACACCTTGCATTTTTGGATGTACCTGTTATGTCCATAATCTTGGTCTTTTCACTGACTAGCTTGCTCCCCGCACTACAAAATATATGTTCGTTGGATACTCTCACACTCAGAAAGGGTATGTGTGCTCTCCCAACGATCGCAAAGTTGTCGTTTCCGCAGATGTCACCTTTCTCGAGGACCAACCTTTCACTCCTCTCATCCAACTTCTCTTACACCTCCTCTTCTACCACGTCCTACCGTCCTTGTTACGTCTCGACTTCCACCACTTCTTCCAACCTCGACTCCAGTACACCCCAAACCACCTCTTCGTGTTTACACCCGTTGTCCTCCCAAATCTGATGCCCTACAGTAGTTACCCTCTACCAGTGATACCTCGCGGCCTGAAGATCCGTCATCAACCTCTACGGTTCATCCCTTGGCGAATTATGTATCCTTACATCGCCTCTCCCCGCCTCTTCTCAAATTCGCGCTTCCTTTATTCTCCATTTCTATACCTAGCTCTTTGCAGGAGGCTCTCCAACATCCGGGGTGACGTGCGGCCATGGATGAGGAAATGACTGCCCTATAGGCTAACCAGACTTGGGATCTTGTCCCTCTTCCTCCAGGACATACTTGTGTGGGATGTAAGTGGGTTTTTTGCGATCAAACATGCTCCGGACGGGACAGTTGAACGCCTAAAGGCTCGACTTGTGGCTCGAGGGTTTACTTAGCAATAAGACCTCGATTATGATGAGTGCTTCTCACCATTTGCCAAGTTGAATACTGTTCGTGTCTTGATCTCCTCGGCTGTTCATCGACATTGGCCCCTACATCAATTGGATGTTAAGAATGCCTTTCTCAATGTCGACCTTCTAGAGACTGTCTACATGCACCAACCTCCCGGGTTTGAGACCACGGGGAAGTCTTGTGTTTGTCACCTCAAGAAATCTATTTTTGGTATCAAACAGTTTCCTCGGGCATGGTTTGACAAATTTAGTAAGGTTGTCCGTGACGTTGGATTCACTCAAAGCTCGGCTGACTTCTCTCTCTTTATTCGTCATCGATCAACCGACATAGTAATTCTCTTAATTTACGTTGATGATATTTTGATTACTGGTAATGACTCCAAAGGAATACAAATGATTAATCAACACTTAAACTCGGTCTTTTAAACTAAAGATCTGAGAAATCTTCGGTACTTCCTTGGACTTGAGGTAGCGAGACGTCCTGATGGTCTTTTCCTATCTCAACGGAAGTACTGTCTTGGCCTTCTTTAGGATGCTGGCTATTCGGGATGCAAGCCTGCTGACACTCCTATGGATGCCAACCACAAGCTCTGCGCTCATGACTCTGACTCCGATCTACTACTTCCAAACCCAGAGTATTATCGTCGTCTTGTAGGAAAACTGATTTATCTTACTGTTACAAGACCTGATATCTCTTTTGCTGTTGGAGTTGTCAGTCGATTTATGCATGCTCTACGGACCTCTCATCTCCAGGCCGTCGAGCGTATCCTCAGATATTTGAAGACTGCTCCTGGACAAGGGCTTCCATACAAACCGTCTTCCTCTCTACCTCTGATTGCCTACTCTGACTCTGACTATGCTGGCTCTCTGGATGATCGACGCTCCACAAGTGGTTTCTGTACTTACTTCGGAAGACACCTCATTACCTGGCGTAGCAAGAAACAATCTGTTGTTGCTCTTTCATCTCCTGAAGCCGAGTATCGTACAATGACTGCTGTTGTGTCTGAGCTTACATGACTAGAAATTCTCCTTGGTGGTTTGGGAGTCAAACTTTCCTCACCAGTAACTCTATTTTGTGACAGTCAAGCTGCTATACACATTGCTAAGAATCCTGTATTCTATGAACGAACCAAACACATTGAAGTTGATTGTCACTTCATTCGGGAGAAGGTTTAATTGAAGAAGTTGGAATTAAAACATGTTCCTGCTACCGGGCAAGTTGCTGACATTCTCACCAAGGCCTTACCACGATCGTTATACTATCAGTTTTTGTCCAAGCTGGGTGCTTATGATCTGTATGCTCCAACTTGCGGGGGAGTGTTGAAGACAATATGTAAAGACCCAATATAAGACCCATCTTGTTCTTTAGTTTAGTCTCACATCTTAGGATGAGAATCCCCTCCTCTCTCTCCTTATATAAGTGTATAAATGCATGTATGAAAAGACTAAGGAAATTGAGAAATTATTAAAATATCTTTTTATTTCTCACTTTTTACGTGCATTTATACAGATAACATTAAATTTATTGCAAATAATGAATATTTAAAAGTTAAATATCTTTGGTTGATTACAAGTCTTTTCAAACTTATAAATTTATATTAAAACATACAAATAATCAACTAATAAATGTTGTAAACATTTACACATTTTTTGCCTCATCTTCAGGAAGGAGAGCTTCTGCCTCCTTGTCCTAACATTCTTACTGATATCGAGACTCCATCTGTTCCCATTATATCACAACCCTTAGCCACCGAGTTTATTCCTGGGCCCTTACTCCAGAAAGAACTTACTAGTGATGTGCCACTCACCTTAGATAACACGTATTCAATTTCGTTATTTCTTGATTCTCCTGGCCCATTGCAGTCGCAAATTCTTGTGGCCGCAGACATTATGTTTGATGGTCACCCACCCTTGACATTAGAGTTTCCACACTTTATAGACTTTGTATTTGGTGATCGCACCCTAACTAGACTTCACTACCCTCTGAGTCTAGAGACGTGCGGCGGACCTTATCATCACATTATCTATCTATTTTGGAAGATTCATGTTAGGAGGATAATAAAGATCCTTAAAATTTTTACTCATCGTAGAGACACGCGTTTTGAGGGATTTCTTTGGAAAATTTTAAATAGAAGATTTGTGATCAACTTTATCTGGGTCTAATTGACTCTTGTAAGTGTCTAGCAGACAAGCTTATGATGTGATATGATTTACTGATTCCACAGGTCGATCATACTTTCTCCTTACCTTGTTTCCTCGATCTCCTTTCCCTTCAATTTTGTGATTCTCGTCTCATTGATGCTCTGATTTTTATTGATCATTTAAATATTTTGCCTAAAATGATGACTAATAGTTTGCGAGCATCTTCGACAATCTATAATTCCATGGTAGAATTTATCACCAGGGATTATAATTTTCCGAAGGAGATATGTTTCCTGTATATTTCAATAGAGAGGTTTGCCTACAGATCATGAGAAGCAGTGAAGGATCCTTTCTTGCCCCACTACCTACCACAACCCAGAGTTTCCCACACTCAGTTTCCTTTTCAGACTTATCTTGGAGATGTTGGTTCTGGTCTTGGTTATTCTGCAGCATGATGGCAACGGAGTTGTGCCAGATCGACGTTTGGACATTCTACTAGCATGCCACATCACAGTCTCACCGGGGCCGAGCTCTTTCTACCCCGGGAGAATTGATGCAACCTGAGTCACATCTTATTTTACTTTTATTTTTCGCCTGTTTATGTGTGTCGCGCATGTTCTCGCCCTTGCTTATTTCTTTTATTTCCGCGCATGTTATTAGCGCGATATGTTTTGTATGTTATTAACACGCTGTCACGGATCACCATCTTTGGGGTTAAGCCCTGAGAGGATTCTAGAGAAATCCAGAGTCTTGTACATAGGAAGATAGAAAATTCTAGAGGATTCATGTATCTTGTACATACTAGAGATGTATAGAATAATCTAGAAAGTAGACCGTCTAGAATCTTCTATACATTGGAGGGAAACTCTTTGGGGCCTATAAAAGGGAAAGCCCCCCTCATTTGTAATCATCCAAGTTTTGGACAAGTAATAGAGTTCTTTGAGTTCTTTCACTTGTGAGCTTTTTCTTGAGTTGTTTTTCCACTCTTTCTTTATCACCACCAAGATCTTGCAGGGGGAGGCTGACTTAGCTAGGGTACGTGGAGTGGCAAAGAGGAGCTAAAGCCGCACAGGAGCTTGTAAAGAGACAAGTCCGTGACAGTTGGTATCAGAGGGAGGTTTACTCAAGTTCGTGGTTGGTGCACAAGAAGACTAGATGACTGGTGAAATGGGCAACTCAAGAATGGATGAGCGTGGCTGGGAGGTTGTGCAACAAGCTGAATGGAAGAAGCGAAGCCAAAGCAAATCTCGTGAGGAAGGACACTTCGATCTTGTGTTGATGAATTGGGACAAGTGCATGACGGCGGTGGAGACGGACCACCTACATGTTCACGGAGAACTGGAGACTGTCAAACAAGTGGTACTGGCTTGCAGAGAGCTAGAACTATTGAGGGCCCAAGTCCAAGCCCGCCTTGGTGCAAATGCGGAGCTGAAACAAAGGTGCGATCAACTTGAGGATGATTATGATGAGCGAATCACAAACTTGGAGGAGGAATTGGCCTTGTGCAAGAATGCCATCACTATTGGTGTAAATGGTGGAGGAATGTCGAATCCAAGGATTGATGTTCCTAAGCCAAAACCCTTCACTGGAAAGAGTGATGCTAAGGAAGTTGAACATTTCCTTTATCAAATGGAGGTTTACTTTGAAGGATGCAATCTCACGGACGAGGCGCTCAAGGTAAAAACTAATCGCTACTACCTCTCAGATATTGCATCTCTTTTGTGACAACGAAAGCTTGCAAATATCAGAAAGGGAGCATGCAACCTGGACGCTTGGGAGGAGTTTAAGATTGAACTCAAGAGACACTTCTACCCGGAGAATCTTGCTAATGAGGCAAGAAAGAAGTTGATGGAACTCAAGCAAAAAGGGTCAATGTTAGACTAGGGTTCCAAGAAGAAGGTTTAGGGGGAGAGGGGGAGAAGAGAGGGAGGAAAAGGATGAGAGAAGTTCAAAATGCAATAATATTTCAGCATGCTCAAAACAAGGGTCCCTCGGGTTTATATAATACCCGGTGCATAAAGGAAAATACAATAGTGCGCAATAAAAGTATAGTCCAACGCCGCCCTCATGCATCGGCGCGCATACCGCGTTCCCTCCTTCGATAAACGCGCCACACCGGAGGCCGCCCCTCGCCTTCGCCGTCCTCCTCGCCATCCGTAACAATGCCGCCCGCTGGGAAATTTGCCTTGTCCCCAAGGCAAAAATCTGGAAACTGCTGCTGCAGCTCGGCACGTTCGACCCACGTCGCCTGTGAGTCAGGGAGGTCCTGCCATAGAACCAAGACCTGCTCCACTGCCTGGTCAGCTCGCTGTGCCATGCGAGTGTCGATGATGCGCTGGGGTTGAACTGTTGGCGGAATAGTGCCTGGATCCGGTGGTGGAAGCGCCCTTCGATCAGATGATCCCCAATCACCGACTTGAGCTGTGAGACGTGGAATACCGTGTGGATACGTCTCCCGGGCGGGAGGCGGAGGCGGTAGGCCTGAGCGCCTACTCGGGCAAGGATCTCAATGGGGCCATAGAATTTGGCCGCCAACTTGGACTGTGTCCGCGAAACAGCTGAGACTTGGCGATGCAGGCGTAGCTTGAGGAAGACAGAGTCCCCCTCGCTAAACTGAACATCCCGACGATGGCGGTTGGCCGCAATCGTCATCCGGTCCTGGGCGCGCTGAAGGTGCTGACGTAGCTGCTGGAGTATGGAGTCCCGATCTCGAAGTAGACTGTCTATTGCGGCCACCGCGCACTCCCCCGGAAGGGTGCGGCTCAAGACTGGGGAGGGGGGGGGGGGGGGCGCCCGTGGACGACTTCAAACGGAGTAGTGCCGGTACTAGAGTGGAAGACGATGTTGAAGGAGTATTCTGCCCAAGACAGCCACTCCTCCCATGCTCGCGGGTGGCGCACACAAAACACCGCAGGTAGGTCTCGAGGCACCGGTTCATGACCTCAGATTGGCCATCTGTCTGTGGGTGGTATGCAGTGCTCATGCGTAGCTGTGTACCCCGCATCCTGAAGAGAGCCTGCCAGAAGGCGCTGAGAAAAAGCGGGTCACGATCACTGACAATCGAGCGTGGTATCCCATGCAGGAGGACGATGCCATCGATGAAGGCCGCGGCGTCAAGAGGTGAACGGGTGGCGGAGCGGAATGAAGTGTGCGTACTTGGACAAACGGTCCACTACCACCATAATACAATCCCAAGTCTTGGAACGGGGCAGACAAGAGATGAAGTCCATGGAAATGTCTTCCCAGATCTGGGTGGGGATGGGTAATGGCTGAAGGAGACCCCCAGGAAAGGTAGCCTCATACTTGGCCCGCTGACACGGGAGGCACGCTGCGATGAAGGCCTTGACCTTCTGAAACATGCCGGGCCAATAAATTGAGGCCGCGAGGCGGCGGTACGTCCGGAAGGCGTCTGCGTGTCCTCCCTCAGGAGTGGCGTGGAACTCGGCGAGTAGGCGCAGGATCAGCTGAGACGAGGTGGGAATCACGAGGCGCTGTTGGTAATGGAGCCGACCCCCCACAAGGTGGTACGGTGGGCAAGATGATGGGTCGGCCCGGAGAGCTCGCACGATCTTCTGAAGAGTGAGGTCAGCGGCCACCTCCCGCTGTAATATGTCGGCCTCCTCCCAATAAGGACGCGAAATGGCTGCCAGGTGGGCTGTCCGCGGGTGGCGGGATAGAGCGTTGGCTGCCCGGTTGGACGCGCCGGCCCGAAACTCAATGTCGAAGTCATACCCAAGGAGCTTGGCCACCCAGATCTGCTGTGCCGGGGTGGCGATCTTCTGATGGAGCAGGTAGCGAAGACTATGATGGTCCGTCCGGACGGTGAAGTGGCGGCCCAGCAGGTATGGGCACCAGTGCTGAACAGCGAGGACTAAGGCCATCAACTCGGACTCATAGGCAGAGTGGGGCCGAACGGTGGAGGCAAATGTCCGACTGAAGTAGGCTATAGGTTGCCCGGCCTGCATCAAAACTGCGCCGACTCCGGTGCCTGATGCGTCGCATTCCACCACAAACGGCTGCGAGAAGTCTGGCATGGCGAGAACGGGGGCAGTACTCAAAGCTCTCTGAAGGGCTTGAAAGGCACCGTCGGCTAGGAGTGTCCATTGAAATCTTCCCGCCTCTTCCTTCTTCAACAACTCGGAGAGCGGCTTTGCGAGCTTGCCGTAATCCCGGATGAACCGACGATAATAGCCGGTGAGGCCCAAGAACCCGCGGACGTCGCGGAGGGAGCGGGGAGTGGGCCACTGAAGGACGGCCTGCACCTTCTCCGAATCCATGGCCACCCCATTGGCCGAAATAGTATGGCCCAAATAGCTGACCTCCGTCTGGCCGAAGACACACTTCTTGGGATTCATGCAGAAAGCGTTCTCCCGGAGGGTGGTGAGGGTGGCGCGAAGGTGATCCAAGTGAGTCTGCCATGATGAACTGTACACAAGAATATCATCGAAGAATACCAAGATGTACCAGAGCCGGGCGGAACAAGTCGTTCATGGTCGCCTGAAAGGTGGCGGGAGCGTTCGTTAGGCCAAAAAGCATGACTAAAAACTCATAATGGCCGTCGTGGGTGCGGAACGCCGTCTTGGGTACGTCCTCCTCGCGTATCCGTATCTGGTGGTAGCCGGCCCAAAGGTCCAGCTTAGAAAAGAAGACCGTGCCCTGCAGCTCATCCAAAAGCTCCAGAATGACGGGGATCGGGTACTTGTCGGGGACCGTGGCCTTGTTGAGCTCACGGTAATCAACACAAAAACGCCAACTCCCGTCCTTTTTGCGGACCAGTAGGACGGGGCTCGAGAACGGGCTAGAACTGGGGCGTATGATACCTGCAGAGAGTATGTCCCGGACAAGCGCCTCGATCTCGCCCTTCTGGGCGTGGCCGTAACGGTATGGTCGGACTGAGATGGCGGTCACCCCCTCTCGTAGCGGAATATGATGATCTGTAGGCCGAGGCGGGGGAAAACGTGTTTCGTCGGCGAAAACCTCCGGAAAGCCGTCTAGATGGCCTGCAATGCTGGAGCGGGTGGAGGTGGTGGGTCGGTCGTGTCCGCTATGTGCCATAATGCGGCCGCCCACTCCACCTCAGAGGACTTCTGCAGAGACTGAAGAGAGACGGCGCGACGGAGAAGGGAGGCCTTGCCTTGCAGGAGGCAGGGTGTCCCCCAGTAGAGGAAGCACATCGTCATGCGGTTCCAATTGACGTTGACGTCCCCGAGAGTCCGGAGCCACGCCACGCCCAGAATGACATCGACTCCGCCCAGAGGGAAAGTGTAAAAGTCGGCCTGGAAAGGAGTCTGATCCAGCATGAGTGTAAGGCCTGCACAGAGGCCTCCCGTAGCCCGCCGGTGGACGTCCCCAAGGCAGGCTGTAAAGCGATCGGCGGCTTGCACCGGAAGAGCCAAGCGATCCACCAGAAACTGAGAAATGAAGTTGTGGCTGGCGCCACTGTCGATCATCACAACTACCGAGGTCCCTTGGAGAAGTCCCCGCATCTTCATCGTCTGAGGGCCCGAAATCCCGCCGACCGCAAAGAACGGAAGGTCCAGACGGTGAAAGGTGGCGCCAGGCGGATCCTCGGTGGTGGTGTCGGCCTCCAGAGCCTCGAAATCTGCCAAGGTCACCTCCGGTTCCTCCTCGCCGATGAGGACTCAAAGGGTTTTGAGCGGGCAATCATGTGTGGGCGTATAAGGTTGCTTATATCGGAAACAGAGACCCTTAGATCGTAGGTCGTTGTATTTCTGGTTGGAGAGCCATGAATGGGTTGCGGGTCGGGCGGTGGCGGACGAGGGAATGTAGGAGGGCGAGGTGGCGGCCGCGGTGCGGCGGCGGGGGGTGGGAGGCCGGGCTCAGACGGTCGCGACAGGAATTCCGCCTCAACCAAGCGGGCAAGATCCATGGCCTCCGTCAAGGAGGGGGGGTTATGGGTACGGACCCGGGCCCGGATGTGAGGGCGCAATCCATGCATAAAGAAACTGAGGTAGTGGTCTGACGGAAGGCCAGGGACGTGGGTCGCGAGGGCGATGAACTCATCGAAGTAGTCGTCCAGGGTGCCCGTCTGGCGGATGCCGCAGAGCCGCTCCACAGTGGTGCCGGAGTAGCGGGAGTCGTAGCGGCTGATGAGGTTTTGTTGGAGGGCCGACCATTGCAGTGTCGGGTTGGTTTGGCGGAGCCAGCGGACCCAGTGGAGGGCAGAACCCTCCATTCCGAGCATGACTGTGCTGACTTTGAGATTGTCGGGCGTTTGTTGGAGTTCAAAGAATTGCTCTGCGCGGGCGATCCACCCTAACGGATCGGTGCCATTGAAAGAGGGTACCTCGATGGACCGGGGGTTGCCGATAATGGTTGGTAGGGGGAATAGCAAGCGGCGAGATGTCCGGCGGGCTGCACAAGATCGAAGGAGAATCGACGTTGGAGGTGGCGGATGGGGATGGGCGGTTGGCAAGTATGGCGTCGAGTTTGGAGTCCATGAGGAGGACGAGGGCCTGGAGGGAGGCGATGGAGGCATCGTGGTCTTCCAATCGGCGAAGAACAGCCGGATCGAAGGCTGGGAGAGGAGTGGAGTCTGGGTTGCCCATGAGACGGCTGGAACGGCGTGGCATACACGCAAGAAACCGGAAGAGGGTGGGAAAGTGCAGCCGGCTGGAAGGTCTGGCGGATCGGCTGCTGGTCGTCGACAGGAGAACGCGGACGGACGATCGACGGACGCTGGGGATCGGGCTCGGCGAAGCTCGCTGGGCGGACGCGGATGGGGATCGGCGTCGGCTGCGTACGCGGGAACTGGATCGAGCTCGACGAAGCTCGCGGGGCGGACGCTGATCGGGATCGGCGTCGGCTGCGTACGCGGGAACTGGATCGGGCGCTGGTAGCGGAACGGCCACAAGAGCGGGCGCTGGTAGCGGAACGGCACAGGAGCGGGATAGGTTCGGGGAAGAGGCGCTGGATCTACTTCGAGCGGCGGACACCCCGACCGGAAGAGGGCAGGTCGGACCACTTGTTAGATTAGGGTTCCAAGAAGAGAGGTTTAAGGGGAGAGGGGGAGAAGAGAGGGAGGAAAAGGATGAGAGAAGTTCAAAATGCAATAATATTTCAGCATGCTCAAAACAAGGGTCCCTCGGGTTTATATAATACCCGGTGCATAAAGGAAAATACAATAGTGCGCAATAAAAGTATAGTCCAACGCCGCCCTCATGCATCGGCGCGCGTACCGCGTTCCCTCCTTCGATAAACGCGCCACACCGGAGGCCGCCCCTCGCCTTCGCCGTCCCCCTCGCCATCCGTAACAATGCCGCCCGCTGGGAAATTTGCCTTGTCCCCAAGGCAAAAATCTGGAAACTGCTGCTGCAGCTCGGCACGGTCGACCCACGTCGCCTCTGAGTCGGGGAGGTCCTGCCATAGAACCAAGACCTGCTCCACTGCCTGGTCAGCTCGCTGTGCCGTGCGAGTGTCGATGATGCGCTGGGGTTGAACTGCTGGCGGAATAGTGCATGGATTCGGTGGTGGAAGCGCCCCTTCGATCAGATGATCCCCAATCACCAGCTTGAGCTGTGAGACGTGGAATACCGGGTGGATACGGCTCCCGGGCGGGAGGCGGAGGCGGAGGCGGTAGGCCTGGGTGCCTACTCGGGCAAGGATCTCAAAGGGGCCGCCAACTTGGACTGTGTCCACGAAACAGCCGAGACTTGGCGGTGCGGGCGTAGCTTGAGGAAGACGGAGTCCCCCTCGCTGAACTGAACGTCCCGGCGATAGCGTTGGCCGCAATCGTCATCCGGTCCTGGGCGCGCTGAAGGTGCTGACGTAGCTGCTGGAGTATGGAGTCCCGATCTCGAAGTAGACTGTCTACTGCGGCCACCGCGCACTCCCCCGGAAGGGTGCGACTCAAGACTGGGGGGGGGGGGGGGGGCGCCCGTAGACGACTTCAAACGGAGTAGTGCCGGTAAAATTTATCACCAGGGATTATAATTTTCCGAAGGAGATATGTTTCCTGTATACTTCAATAGAGAGGTTTGCCTACAGATCATGAGATGCAGTGAAGGATCCTTTCTTGCCCCACTACCTACCACCACCCAGAGTTTCCCACACTCAGTTTCCTTTTCAGACTTATCTTGGAGATGTTGGTTCTGGTCTTGGTTATTCTGCAGCATGATGACAACGGAGTTGTGCCAGATTGACGTTTGGACATTCTACTAGCAGGCCACATCACAGTCTCACCGGGGTCGAGCTCTTTCAACCCCGGGAGAATTGATGCAACCTGAGTCACATCTTATTTTACTTTTATTTTTCGCCTATTTATGTGTGTCGCGCATGTTCTCGCTCTTGCTTATTTCTTTTATTTCCGCGCATGTTATTAGTGCGATGTGTTTTGTATGTTATTAGCACGCTGGACGGATCGCCATCTTTGGGGTTAAGCCCCGAGAGGATTCTAGAGAAATCCAGAGTCTTGTACGTAGGAAGATAGAAAATTTTAGAGGATTCATGTATCTTGTACATACTAGAGATGTATAAAATAATCTAGAAAGTAGACCGTCTAGAATCTTCTATACATTGGAGGGAAACTCTTTGGGGCCTATACCCCCTCATTTGTAATCATCCAAGTTTTGGACAAGTAATAGAGTTCTTTGAGTTATTTCACTTGTGGGCTTTTTCTTGAGTTGTTTTTCCACACTTTCTTTATCACCACCAAGATCTTGCAGGGGGAGGCTGACTTAGCTAGGCTACGTGGAGTGGCAAAGAAGAGCTAAAGCCGCACAGGAGCTTGTAAAGAGACAAGTCCGTGACAGTTGGTATCAGACGGAGGTTTACTCAAGTTCGTGGTTGGTGCACAAGAAGACTAGATGACTGGTAAAATGGGCAACTCAAGAATGGATTAGCGTGTCTGGGAGGTTGTGCAACAAGCTGAATGGAAGAAGCGAAGCCAAAGCAAATCTCGTGAGGAAGGACACTTCGATCTTGTGTTGATGAATTGGGACAAGTGCATGATGGCGGTGGAGCCGGACCACCTACATGTTCGCGGAGAACTATAGTCTGTCAAACAAGTGGTACTGGCTTGCAGAGAGCTAGAACTATTGTGGGCCCAAGTTCAAGCCCACCTTGGTGCAAATGCGGAGCTGAAACGAAGGTGCGATCAGCTTGAGGATGATTATGATGAGCGGATCACAAACTTGGAGGAGGAATTGGCCTTGTGCAAGAATGCCATCACTATTGGTGTAAATGGTGGAGGAATGCCGAATCCAATGATTGATGCTCATAAGCCAAAACCCTTCATTGGAAAGAGTGCTAAGGAAGTTGAACATTTCCTTTATCAAATGGAGGTTTACTTTGAAGGATGCAATCTCACGGACGAGGCGCTCAAGGTAAAAACTACTAGCTATTACCTCTTGGATATTGCATCTCTTTAGTGACAACGAAAGCTTGCAAATATCAGAAAGGGAGCATGCAACCTGGACGCTTGGGAGGAGTTCAAGATTGAACTCAAGCGACACTTCTATCCGGAGAATGTTGCTAATGAGGCAAGAAAGAAGTTGAAGGAACTCAAGCAAAAAGGGTCAATCATAGAGTACGTGAAGAAGTTCCAGACCTTGATGCTGATGGTGCCAGATATGTCCGAAGAAGACCAACTTTTCAATTTCAAGGACTGTCTTCAGAATTGGGTGAAGCAAGAAGTGCATCGGCGGGATGTAAAGATACGAGATGAAGCAATTGCTGCTGTCGAATCCATGATGGAATTTCAAAGACCATCGAATGTTGCAATAAAAGGCTACAAGAATGACCACACCAAAGGTGGGGACGAAAGGCAAGGGTCGCGGAGACCCCCTAGAGGAGATCGAATTCCTACTCGTCATGGGAAGAAGACTGATGACGGAAACTAGAGCTTTACGCAAAAAGGTGTATGCTACCTTTGCAAGGGACCACACATGATGAACAAGTGCCCAAAGCTTTTTTCGCTTTCAACATTGCAATAGAAGGATTCAACGGGATGTGAAGATGACGAATGTACAAGTCAATTTTATTCTTTGCAACTCCTAAATGCCTTGAATGTGAAGCTCACAGAGAAAGCAACTAGCAAGGGGCTGATGCACATTGAAGCCATGATTAACAAGCCCACTAAAGCATTGGTGGACACATGTGCATCACACAACTGTTACGGAGGAAGAAGCTCGAAGGCTTGGCCTTCAAGTGACGAAGAATGATGGATGACTCAAGACCGTAAACGGGAAGATGAGACCACTATCAGGAGTGGTTCGTGGCGCGGAGCTTCGCTTGGGTACATGGAGAGGACAAGTGAACTTCTCGGTCGCGACGATGGATGATCACAAGGTCGTGCCAGACATGGACTTCTTTGGCACGACGAGTGCTATCATCATGCCAAATTTCCGCTCAGTGTACATCATGGAGAAATGTGCAACTTGCATAGTCCCCACGGTAGAAGGACTACCAAGCAATGGATTAAAACAACTTTCGACAATGCAAATAGCCAAGGGAGTTAAGAAAGGCGAGCCTACTTTCTTAGCAACCTTAAATGAGGAGACAGACGAAACCATGAAGGAGGTGCCTCCACTTATTACAAAAGTCCTTGAGGAGAACAAGGACGCCATGCCTGTGGAGCTACTAAAGAAGTTGCCGCCGTGCAGGGAGATAGACCACAAGATTTAGTTGGAGATCGGAGCAAAGCCACCCGCAGAGGCACTATATCGGATGGCTCCACCGAGCTCGAGGAGTTGAGAAAGCAGTTACAAGAGCTGCTTGAGGCTGGAATGATCAAACTGTCGAAGGCACCATTTGACGCACCAGTACTTTTTCAAAAGAAGAAGGATGGGACACTGCGTTTTTGTACTGACTATCGGGCGCTGAACAAGGTGGCAATCAAGAACAAGTATCCTGTACCGTTGATTGTTGATTTGTTCGACCGACTTGGAGGGGCATGAATATACACAAAGATAGACTTGCAAAAGGGTTACCACCAAGTGCGGATTGCTGAAGGAGATGAGCAGAAGACCACTTGTGTAACAAGGTATGGATCATTTGAGCGGTTGGTGATGCCATTCAACATAACCAACGCCCCAACAACCTTCTGCACATTGATGAACCAAATCTTTCATCCCTACTTGGACAAGTCCATGGTGGTGTACTTGGACAACATTGTCGTATATAGCAATGTAGGAGCATGCACGACATCTTCTCCCGGTGTTTCAAGTGTTAAGAGGAAATGAACTATATGTCAAGAGGTCAATGAGCTCCTTTGGCTAAGAGGAGGTGCATTTCCTTGGGCATGACCAACTACAGATGGATATAGACAAAGTACGAGCAATCATTGATTGGGAACCACCAACAAAAGTGATGGAGCTATGGTCGTTCCTTGGCTTAGTGAACTATTACATGAGGTTCGTCTTGTGATACTCAAAGAGAGCAGTACCACTTACGAACCCGCTCAAGAAGGATAAAGCTTGTGACTGGACGGATGAATGTGAACAAGCTTTTGAGGATTTGAAGAAGGCGGTGAGCACAGAGCCAATGCTTGCACTACCAGATGATGCGATTACGGTAAGTGCACCGATCGTTCAAGTAGTAAAATTGGGAGAGACTCCACGAATATCATTCTTAGAGGACTGCAAGTTGGGTTGTATGAATTCTTGTTAGGGAATTACTTATATAGATTCTTATGTAATTAATATAAAGGGGGGGGGGGGGGGTTGATTTTTGGTTTTCCTAGATTAGCAACAGTTGCGTCCGGGGTACAGAGGAGCTGCCACCTTCCTCTACTTTATCCGTCTTCTTCATGGTCTAGCTCCAACTACTCTTGTTGGAGATCCCTTGAATGTAGCAGAAATCTCCCGTCGATGGCGTTCTTGAACTCGTAGATGATGGAGGAGGCCAAGGAGGGAGCTTTGGCAGAAGATTTGCAGGACAAAGGTTGCCGGAGCTCCTCCTAGGTCAGGCGGTGGTGGAGAGGTGAAATGGCGGGCTTGCAGAGTTTTTCCCGCGGGTCTCGCTTTCAGCAGCAGATTTCCTGCTTTAAATACTAAAACGACAGAAATTTAGTAACGCACAATCGAACGCACGACCGTGCGTTTCTCATGCGTTATTTAACGAAAAGAAATGCCTTGAGAAAGAAGCAACAACACCCGTGCGTTTTACTCACGCACGGTCGAAGCCGCCCGTGCGTAAAAACGCACGACCAAATCCAGATTGGCTAAAAACCAGGCGAAACAGGCGATCGTGCGTTTCCTTCGCGCACGTGCAACTGCCCGTGTGTAAAAACGCACGAACAAAGTCAGATCACCATTTTGCTACCCAGAAGAAGGCGCACGACCGCAGCCGTCCGTGTGTCAAGGAAAACGCACGACCGTGCGATATAAACAATCATGATTTCTGGGCAAAATAGGATGATCCAACCACCTGCAAGAATAGCAATCCAGCTGGGAATACACTTCTAGCACCAATCAATCATAGAAAAAGGATTGGGGAGCACCATGTGCTTACCCCCAACAACATGGAGCGCAAACGCACACCAAAACTGGCCTAAATAGAGCACAAAACACGTAAGTGTGCAAAAGAGAAATATAAGCAATAATAGCTCGAAACGGATGTGCACAAGAGTGAAAACTAGTCCGGATGAGTCCATAAAAGCGTATATAAATGAGACTCATCACACCCCCAGACTTAACCATTTGCTCGTCCCGAGAAAATCATTCCTTATGCGGGGGGAAAAATGATTAGCTGGCTTAACAATTGTAGAAGTGGAGTACCATGCGAAGTTGCATGCTCGCGCGCATAGAAATGCAGTAGAAGAAATTTTTAATTATACAAACACTTTGTAATAATCGAAGAGCGTACATATATATTATCTCTACTCAAAAGTTGAATCACGGTGAATCGTCCGGTCTCGCGTTGGAAGAAAGTAAACAGATCGCTGAGGCTACTATTACTCAAGATCGGAGCTCGGAGCAACCTCCATTGAAATTCATCAACGTCGGTGACCATAAGCTCACCCGGTCACACTCTCTCCATGATACTAGTTCGATTCACTGCGTGAGTCAATAGGACTTTAGGATAAATACGAGGCTTGAGATTCGGTAGGGTTTACAATGATAAACATGAAGGTTTCCGCACTTAACCCAAAAGAGCTTGCGCTAAAGAAAACATCCAAGCACCACAAAATAAAAACACGGGTGCACCACACCCCCAGACTTAAACCTGAAAATATGGGTGTGTGACTGTGTGCACCGCCTACTCCCAAAATATTTTTTTTAAAAGATTTTCAATTTAGCTCTTTTCTTAACCCAGCAATTGTTTCTTTTCTTTTCTTGTTCTAATTTCTTTTTTTTCTTTTCTCATAACCTTTTTTTTTCCAGCAAATAATCCGAGGAAGCGCAAACCACAGTTTCACAAAATTTTTCACTGCATCAACACCCTCAATTAAAATTGATACAACACTCAAGCTCGGATTGGGAGCGCGACTAGGATTAGCTTGCAGGCCTTGGTGAAATATAAGTGAAGCTGAATCAAGAGACGGGGTAGGCACAAAGGGGCTTGCAAGGATAATAATGATAGGGTCGGTATATAAAGCTCAACCTGGCCAAAGCGAAGGCCTACATCATGCTCACACATTGAACTAACTTATACCAATGCTTCGAGAGTTGCTTGAGGCAAGTTCTTAGCCACCGAGAAAGATAATTCTTCCTCCCGACTCGAGCAATACAATCCTAACAACCGTCTACACACATTCCTACGCTACTGTCGGATTCACACCGGATTCACCACTTTTGAGTAGAATAAACAATTATTACGCAAATAAAAAATTACAAAACTATAAGCATAAAGAAAGATTTATTCTACACACAAATCTATGCAAGACGCGAGTACTCGACTAGAGCACTACGGGAGTCAATATTTTACTCCGTCTTACAACCCTGATCCAGCACAACAATTTTCCCAATCCTACAAAAGAAACGAGCTAGACTCGTTATGCACCTATGATTAAGTGCGCTCTCTAGTGGATGTTGCAGTGTGCTATGATAATGAGAAATAAAACAAAAATATTGTAACTTCTAGTATGCTGTGCTTATGTGCGCGTGCAAGTGGGTAACGACAACTACTCTCCCCCAGACTTAAATCTAATAATCACAGATTATAATGCTAGATTCATAAAAAGAATTGGGAGGAGAGGTTACCCCATGCTCAGAAATGAGCATATTGGAAGATTGGCGTTAATCTTGAATTTAACTTCAATGTGTCCGCCATCGATGTCGCCATACCTGCAAAATGACATCTCCACACATGCAGAAACAAAAACAAAAACAGCAAAATTGGGTCGTCTCCCATAAGCCATTTTGTTTACCGTCCTTAAGGTGGACCAAATACCTGTATTAACATTGTAGCAATAGAGTTCAAGCATAATTCTTAGCAATTGTCCAGAATACCATAGAAATAAAACACACAAACAAAGACAGAGATAAAATTAAGCATAAAAGAAGCCACCGAAACATAAACCCCTGAGACTTCATCACGACTCAGCTGTAGGCTGATTTGTGATGATTCTCCCCAGCCACACGAGATGGGAAGGAGGTGAAGGCTTTAGGGCTCAAGGGAGATTTCTCTACCCTGCCCCTAACCTCTTCCTTCTCGTGCCGGAGGGCTGGAAAGCGCGCTGCATGTAATAATCCGACCTGCTTTAATCTCTCTACAGTGGGAGAGCGCCATCGAGCAATAGGAGCTCGATCAAATTCATTGTTCTGCAGCTTTGGAGCAGCCAAGGGCGTCATTTCCCCACCCCCTATGGGTGATAGATCTGCCCAACTAACCTGTTTTAAATGTTTACATTTATCTTTAGTTTTCATAGAGTTAATCAAAATGTTTTTAGCCATGCCGGCTATGGTGACTTCAGACTTCGCGGCCTCGCCGCTCTTGTTCTCAGTTTCTTCTTCACTCCTCAGCTCCTTCACCATCTTCTGTTCCTCCTTTTCCTCAGCATTCACTTCTTCACCTTGCTTTTCCACATCTAAACTCAACTCATTACCAGATTTATTAGTAATAACATGTAATAATATGATGTCGATGGTTGTCATAGATGGGTGAGTGTGGTGTGTCACCATGGGTGACAAGGTTACACACCCACTAGGGATGTGAATGTTGGCACCACTCTCCTTCAAGAATGGGGCACCCAGAATAGGAATGGAGTTATTTTCCATGGGGCCCAAGACTTGGAAGTTCGTGATAACCGAAGTTCCATCTATGATTACCTCGACGTCTCTAACTTCTCCTTCCGTCTCCACCACCATTCCATTAGCTAGGGTAAATGACTTCCGATCATCGTTATTGATTTTTAAATTCAGATTTTCAACGTCTTGCAATGCAAGCACGTTGCGCGATGATCCGGTGTCGTACAGAGCGGTGGTTTCAATGCTGTTAATTTGACATTTCACAATTAGCTCGCCCTCATGCCCTTCATCCGTCTCGGTTATGCTCTTTCCTTGCTCACGGGGATTCTTCTCCGTTGTGCTAGGAAGAGCACCTTGAGTACGCTCGGAAAGCACTTGAGCCAATTGGCCCACTTGCATTTCCAAGTTTCTCATCGAGGCCGATTAGTTGGCCATATTTGTTTGGGCCATATCTACAAACTTTTCCATCATCTCTTCTAATGTACTCTTTCTTTGCATCGCAGCACCTTGGTTATAACCCGGATGAGGCAGCCTCGGTTGGCTTCCGGACGCTTGAGCATCATATTGATGCTGGCCCGGTTGCCATTGTTGGCCTGCAGTGTTTTGATTCCAAGAAAATTGGGGTGATTTCTCACACCCGGATTATACGTGTTAGAGAAAGGTGCAGTGCGGTTTTGATTTTGGACAAAATTAACACTCTCTTCTAAATTGAGATTAGAGAGTTCAGAAGAGATTTCACCTGAGGGACATTCATATGCATGATGTCCGGGGTTCCCACACCCGAGACAAGAAATGGCCATCACTGGAGCGGATGAAGAAGCAGGCTTCTTCAGCAATGTGATGCTCTCAGCTGGTGCTCCAAACAGTCCTCTCGCGTTCCTTGGGGTGTTTCGTCCTGCAGTCCAGAATGAGCTGTGAGTCGCGGTGTCTTGTAGAATCCGCAGTGCTTCTTCAGGAGTGTGATTCAGAAGGGTTCCACCGACAACAACATCAATCATAGCCCTATAGTTGGGCTCGATTGCGAAATAGAAGTTCTCCACCAAATTCCATGGTTGAAGTTCATGATGGGGGCATTTTCGCAGAAGGTCCATGAATCTTTCCCAAGCTTCTGCCAGGGTCTCCTGATCATTCTGCCGGAAGGTTGCGATTTCCCTTCTCATGCTCACAATTTTATCAACCGGGTGGAACTTGGAGAGAAATTTTCCTTGCAGCGCATCCCAGGTGGTAGCTGTGCCCGGCGGAATTGTATGGAGCCACGCCTTTGCCCTGTCACGAAGGGAGAACGGGAATAATCTTAATTTCACCGGGTCGTCCGCAATACCGGCGTACCTGAACGTTCCACAGATCTTTGAGAATTCTGCCAAGTGAAGATGAGGGTCTTCACCTGCCATCCCAGAGAATTGGGCATTGTTGCGGATAATGTTCAGGATCGCCGGCTTGATCTCGAAATGATTGCTTGTGATGGCTGGGCCAAAGCCGGGATACACACTCCCCACAGTGGGAGTGGTATAATCCCGCATCGTTCTAGGCCTCGCCCGGGCCACCTCGTTCTCATCAGCCGCATGACCCACAGCGGGTGCATTCTCACCCCCGGGGTTAATCTCATTCCTGTTGATGTTGAGATCCATGGCCGCAGCAGCACGGCGACGCGCGTGCAACGTCCTCTCAATCTCAGGGTCGTATTCCACGAACTCTTCAGGGCCTTGCCCCTGCATAAACTAACTTACACACAACAAAGAAAAACATAAAAAATCAAAAACAACAAAGAATCTTTATAGTAGCTTCCTGGAAGAAAAATTCATAAAACGCTCGCAGTCCCCGGCAACGGCGCCAAAAACTTGATGCGATTAGGACAAGTGCACCGATCGTTCAAGTAGTAAAATTGGGAGAGACTCCCCGAATATCGTTCTCAGAGGACTGCAATTTGGGTTGTATGAATTCTTGTTAGGGAATTACTTATATAGATTCTTATGTAATTAATAAAAAAGGGGGTTTTGATTTTTGGTTTTCCTAGATTAGCAATAGTGAAAGAAAATGCGGGCCTAGAGCTCTGCTTCGCTTATCAGGATGGAATGCAGGCCGCGATGCCGTGCTTCGGTGAGCGGGTGGACGAGAAGGCTAGCGGATGGATGTTTTGTAACCAGCGGAATGGGGGTCGTAAGCACCTCGTCGCGGAACACGCAACTAGCAATTGCTAGTGCGGCGCACTACAGAGCGGTGGAGTGGACGGCGGACTAGGGCGCTCCTCAAATCTCATAAACCACAACACATTTCACCGAAATGAAATCACAATAACTTAAACGCAGTCATGAACATCATCCGTAGGAAAGTACATCATACCATGAAGAAATCCTAAACTATACACAAAAGGGAAAGAGGTCACCGAAGCTCGAAGACTATGCTCCAGGGTACAGAGGAGCTGTCACCTTCCTCTACTTTACCCGTCTTCTTCGTGGTCTAGCTTCGGCTACTCTTGTTGGAGATCCTTTGAATGTAGCAGAAATCTTCCGTTGATGGCGTTCTTGAACTCGTAGATGATGGAGGTGGCCATAGAGGGAGCTTTGGCAGAAGATTTGCAGGACAAAGGTTGCCGGAGCTCCTCCTAGGTCAGGCGGTGGTGGAGAGGCGAAATGGGCGGAAATGGCGGGCTTGCAGAGTTTTTCCCGCGGGTCTCACTTTCAGCAGCAGATTTCCTGCTTTAAATACTAAAACGACAGAAATTTAGTCACCCACGGTCGAACGCACGACCGTGCGTTTCCCGTGCATTATTTAACGAAAAGAAATGCCTTGAGGAAGAAGCAGCAGCGCCCGTGCGTTTTACTCACGCACGGTCGAAGCCGCCCGTGCGTAAATACGCACGACCAAATACAGATTGACTAAAAACCAGGCGAAACAGGCGATCGTGCGTTTCCTTCGCGCACGGGCAACTGCCCGTGCTTAAAAACGCACGAACAAAGTCAGATCACCATTTTGCTACCCAGAAGAAGGCGCACGAACGCAGCCGTCCGTGCGTCAAGGAAAACGCACGACCGTGCGATATAAACAATCATGATTTCTGGGCAAAATGAGATGATCCAACCACTTGCAAGAATAACAATCCAGCTGGGAATACACTTCCAGCACCAATCAATCATAGAAAAAGGATTGGGGAGCACCATGTGCTTACCCCCAACAACATGGAGCGCAAACGCACACCAAAACGGGCCTAAATAGAGCATAAAGCACGTAAGTGCGCGCAAGTGTGCAAAAGAGAAATATAAACAATAATAACTCGAAACGGATGTGCACAAGAGTGAAAACTAACCCGGATGAGTCCATAAAAGTGTATATAAATGAGACTCATCACTAGACTTTTCCAAGAAGTTTGAGTTACATACGGATGCCTCAAACTTCACAATTGGAGGGGTGTTGATGCTAGAAGGGAATCCGATAACTTTCGAGAGCCGCAAGTTGAATGAGGTGGAGCGGCGCTACACCGTGCAAGAGAAGGAGATGACTGCTATCATCCATTGCTTGCAGGCATGAAGACACTACTTGCTTGGCGCACAATTCACGATCAAGGTCGACAATGTGGCAACAATCTACTTTCAAACTTAGAAGAAATTGTCGGCAAAGCAAGTAAGGTGGCAAGACTTTTTGACAAAATTTGACTGTCTTGGAACACAAACTGGGCAAAGCCAATGTTGTGGCGGATGCACTTAGCCGCAAGGCGGAGTTAGCGGCGATCTCGACGGTGTAGAGCGACCTATTTGAGCAAGTGAAGAGTGGGCTTGAGGAGGACCCTCTTGCCAAGCAACTCATACAACTAGCCAAAGAAGGTCGAGCAAAGAGATTTTGGTTAGAGGACGAGCTACTCTACCCCAAAGGAAGAAGGCTATACATCCCAAAGTGGTGAAACCTACAGAGGGAATTGATCAAAGAGTGCCATGACACAAAGTGGGCTGGACATCCGGGGCCGAAACACATTTTAGCATTGATGGAGGACTCTTATTTCTGTCCACAGATGAGGGATAGTGTTGAGCTCTATGTGAAGACATGTCTTGTTTGCCAACAAGACAAGGTGGAGAACAAGCAACCGACAGGACTCTTGGAGCCATTACTAGCGCCAGAGCATCCTTGGGAGACAGTGACACTTGACTATATCAACGCTTTGCCCAAGTTTGAAGGTTGTGGTAGATCGTTTTTCTAAGTATTGAACCTTCATACTAAGTGTGAGTGATACTACTGCGGAGGAGACGACCCGACTATTCTTCAAGCATGTGGTGAAATATTTGGGTTTGCCCAAAAGCATTGTGAGTGATCGGGACCCTCACTTTACGGGGAAGCTATGGACCGAGCTATTCAAACTATTGGGATCAGAGCTGAACTTCTCCACGAACTTCCACCTTCAAACAGATGGGCATGCCGAGAGGGTGAATACACTATTGGACTACTACTTACGACACTTTGTGAGTGCTAATCAATAGGATTGGGCAAAACTTATGGATGTGACGCAATTTTCCTACAACTTGCAGCGGAGTGAGGCTACGAGTCAGAGTCCATTCGAGCTTGCTACTGGAGGCAACCTCTCACACCACACACTTTGGCGACCACAACATAGGATGGAAGGAGCCCAGGTACTTGGAAGATGGCCAAGTCATGGGAAAAGTATGCCGACTTAGCTAGGGCGTGCTTGGAGAAGGCCCACAAGAGGATGAAGAAGTGGGCCGATTCAAATCAACGACGGGTGGAATACTTGGTGGGGGACAAAGTAATAGTGAAACTCTTACCACAACAGTTCAAGGCCTTGCGTAGCGTGCACAAAAGTTTGGTGCGGAGATATAAAGACCCATTTCCAGTCGTGGCTAAGTTGGGTAAGGTTTCTTATCGCCTTGACTTACCAAGCTCTTTGAAGATACATCTGGCATTTCATGTGAGTATGCTTAAATAATACTATGGGGATAATGAAGATTTTTAAAGAGGAGAATCTCAAAGGGCACCTCCCGTGATGACTAAGTCTTTTGACAAAGTGTAGAAGAAGTGCTCACAAAGAGAGTGGTACGAAGAAAAGGTGTGCAACCATGCACACAATACTTGATCACATGGAAGGGATTGCCAGAGTCCGAGACTACATGGGTGACATTGGAAGACTTGTGGCAGTTCAAAGACATCCTTCAACAGTACGAGGCGACGAGGACATCACCGGGATAAGTGGGGGAGTATGTCACAGATCACCATCTTTGGGGTTAAGCCCCGAGAGGATTCTAGAGAAATCTGGAGTCTTGTAAATAGGAAGATGATAGGGAATTCTAGAGGATTCATGTATCTTGTACACACTAGAGATGTATAGAATGATCTAGAAAGTAAATAGTCTAGAATCTTCTGTACATTGGAGGGAAACCCTTTGAGGCCTATAAAAGGGGAATACCCCCTCATTTGTAATCATCTATGTTTTGGACAAACAATAGAGTTCTTTGAGTTCTTTCACTTGTGAGATTTCTCTTAAGTTGTTTCTCCACTCTTTCGTCATCACCACCAAGATCTTGCAGGGGGAGGCTGACTTACCTAGGCTACACGGAGTGGCAAAGATGAGCTAAGGCCGCACGGGAGCTTGTTAAGAGATAAGTCAGTGACAACGCGCACGTGTGTTTCTGTGCATGTTATTCACGCATATTTTTACGGCTTATTGGTGTGACCGACCAATAAGACCTTAAATGAAAAGGTCCGTCAAATTAAGACTAGTGATAATTTGGGCAAGCAAAGAATTAAAATCTAGAATATTATTAGTTGCAGAACGAAAGAATCGTTATCTTCTTGAGGTCGCATGCTCTCTTATGTTTCAAAGGAATGTTCCCAAACTTTATTGGAATTTCGCGGTTTCTACAGTTTGCTACCTTATTAACCGCATGCCCTCCTCCATTCTCAACTTTGAGACACTTTTTAAACTTCTTTTTCCTTCCACACCCCTTCCCAGTCACACCTCGTGTCTTCGGTTGCATTTGCTATGTTCATAATCTTGGCCCGTCAACTGACAAGCTTTCTCCTCGTGCCACCAAGTCTATGTTCGTTGGGTACTCGCGCACTCAGAAAGGCTATGTTTGCTACTTTCCCAGTGATCGAAAGGTTGTTACATCAGCTGATGTAACCTTTCTCGAAGACCAACCCTATCATTCCCTACACAGTGACCCTCCACTATCACCTCTTCTCCGGCGGCCTACTGTTCCTGTTACGTCCAACCTACCACCTCTCCTACCCACGCCAATCCCAAACGTACCACCAAAACCACCTCTGCTTCGTGCGTATACTCGTCGTTCTCCTCCGTCTGTTGCTCTCCGAGAGGTACCCTCTACTAATGATATTTTGCGGCCTGCAGATCCGACAACCGTTTCTACTACTCACCCGATGAAGAATTATGTCTCCTTACACCGCCTCTCTCTGACACTCCGACAATTTGCAACTTCTTTATCTTCTATTTCCACCCCTAACTCTGTGCAGGAGGCTCTTCAACATTCGGGGTGGCGGACGACCATGGATGAGGAAATGTCGGCTCTTTGGGCGAACCTATTACCCTCACACATTTGCCGGATGTGCCACTCATCGTCGGAACCATCAGAGCGCCCATTTGGAAACCACCGTGATTATTTCTTGTAATTAACTTGTATTAATTAATTGATTAATATTAATTAGATTAATTAATTATTGAAATGAATTTATATTTCCTTGTATGTTTCCCTCCCTCGTCTATATAAGGAGGAGATTTAGGTGTTAGGCATCTTGAGTATTAGGATATTTTGGGCTCTCCTTGGAGAGAAGGATCTTGGAGGATCCAGCCTCCTTGATCTTGGCCGGAGCTTGCTCCGGATTTTGATCGTTGTTATTTCGAATCAATGCAATCATTGTTCTTCGTGTTCGTGCATTTTCTCTACTCGTAACAATGGTCCGACCTGCCTCCCCTGTCCGCTTGTTCCAAGCCGCCGGGGATCGAGCTACACTGGACACCCGACTCCACGCTGTCGAACGCCGCCTCGATGACCAGGACAACATCCTTGCGCCCCTTAGCGCGAGTATACAACTTCTCGCGGCTCGTTGGGACTGTCCTCCGCCGCCTCCTTCAGCTTACAGACCACTTCACCGGTATCACAGAACACAGGTCCACTGGATTTCTTCCTATCAACAACAAAAGAAGTTCACGTTTCTTCATCCCCGAGCGACCACGACCTGGTTCCCACCGACCGCCAGGATTTGGACCGTCTGGACACATTCCTGCCACCAGACGATACCTGCGACAAACCCAACATACCAAGAATGATCAAGCTTCCAGAGCCTCTTGTCCAACTGCCGATGCCTTCACCAGGGCCAACCGCTCACCGCCGAGGCTTTCCGTCGTTCCATAGCAGCGGTACTCCACTGTCAGTGCTCGCGTCACCACCTCCTCACTCAGCGCCGCCTCCAGACCTCCGCTTCCGCCAAGAGGCGCCCCCGCAGCAACGATCGAAGCAGGCACCTCCGCCTATGGCCTTCGACGCCCCCGCCTGGCACGCCTCCAGATTGGCAAACCCCCCTTCACACGCTACCCTCTCTTTTCCCTCTCGAGCCCCCACGCGCCTAGCGCTTTTGTCGACTTCTGCAGGGCCACAATGCTACCGTCGGCTTCCCTCGTGCACCCCACCTGAGAACCCGCTTTCCCATGCTGCCAGCTACCCCCTCCCCCACTAGCTGCCAAATTTCACTTTATTTCTTTCCTCTCTCTTTTCACCTTCCATTAATACACCAAAAAATTTACCACATTGTTTTTCTCCTTATTTATTGCTTCTATTAATTCCCTCCGTACACCAGAAGTCACCAACCGCTATCCGCAACTATTTCTTCATCGCAATTACCACCGAGCCCGACAAATTATTCAAACTCGACCTTGAGGGCAAGGTCGATTTTCAAGGACGATGGAATGTTACCCTCACGCATTTGCCGGAGGAGCCACTCATCGTCGGAACTATCAGAGGGCGCATTTGGAAACCACCGTGATTTTTTGTTGTAATTAACTTGTATTAATTAATTGATTAATATTAATTATTTAATATTAATTAGATTAATTAATTATTTAAATGAATTTATATTTCCTTGTATGTTTCCCTCCTTTATCTATATAAAGGGGAGGAGTTTTAGGTGTTAGGCATCTTGAGCATTAGGATATTTTGGGCTCTCCTTGGAGAGAAGGATCTTGGAGGACCCAACCTCCTTGATCTTGGCCGGTGCTTGCTCCGGATTTGTATCCGTGTTATTTCGAATCAATGCAATAGTTGTTCTTCGTGTTCGTGCATTTTCTCTACTCGTAACAGAACCAAACTTAGGATCTTGTCCCTCTTCCTCCCGGCCAGACCTGTTTGGGATGTAAGTGGGTATTTTCCATCAAACATGGTCCTGATGGGACAGTTCAACATCTGAAAGCTCGCCTTGTGGCTCGCGGCTTTACTCAACAACAAGGTCTGTATTATGATGAGACCTTCTCTCCGGTTGCCAAACTGAGCAGTGTTCGTGTTTTGATCTCCCTCGCTGTTCATCAACACCGGCAATTGCATCAATTGGATGTAAAAAATACCTTTCTCAATGCCGATTTGCAGGAGACTGTCTATATGAAATAACCTCCCGGGTTTGAGACCACAGGGGAGTCCCTTGTATGTCGTTTGAAGAAATCTCTTTATGATCTCAAACAATCTCCTCGAGCATGATTTGACAAGTTTAGTCAGGCTGTTTGTGCTGTTGGGTTCACCAGAAATTTTGCTGACTTCTCTCTATTCACTCGTCATCGTCCAACAATCACAGTGATTCTCTTGGTATATGTCGATGACATTTTGATCACGGGAGATGATCTCAAAGGAATACACATGATCAAACAACATCTGGCTTCTGTTTTTCAAACGAAGGATCTGGGAAATCTTTGGTATTTCCTTGGTCTCGAGGTGGCTCGGCATCCTGATGGACTTGTTCTATCTCAACGACAGTACTGCCTTGACTTGCACTACAACATTTTCGGTCTTTAACAACACTTCAAAACTGTTGCCTAAAACTGCAAAGTGTTGCCAAAACATAGAAAACTGTTGCCATATGGGTGTCTCTTATACAAGTGTTGCCAAAGATCTAAGGCAACAATTTTCATACCTTTAGGCAACACTATGTAAAAACTGTTGCCTAAACTCTTAGAATAGGCAACAGTTTTTCGGTGGACCTATTGCAACATTTTAGAACTGTTGACTTATAGTGTTACAATTGAAAACTGTTGCTATAGGGCAAAGGTCTATGGCAACAGTTTTCATACCTTTAGGCAACACTATATAAAAACTGTTGCCTAAACTCTTAGAATAGGCAACAGTTTTTTCATAGACCTATTGTAACATTTTAGAAATGTTGATTTGTAGTGTTACAATTAATAACTGTTGCCAAAAAGTACAAAGACAGCACCTTAAAACTGTTGTAAAAAATCTGCAACATTTTAAAAAAAAAAACCGCCAATGTCGCAGCATTAAAAAAAACTGAGATGGTACAAATTATAGCGATAACACCAAAATCACAAAGTCTTAAAATAATTTTATGATATCACAATTAAACCGGCAATATCGCCGAATCTATTAGATTCTTTTGTACAATACAAAAAAGATGAAATGATATATTACATTACAACAGCTGCATAAGTCCGAACAATTTTAATCACCACTAAGAAATTCTAGTTGGGAACAGGCCAGCCTAACTCCTTCACCGCAGAGTCGAGGAAGGCGATCATCATGTCGGTTGCTCTCCTGCTGGGCGCTTCCCATTAAGTAAACATTTTGGTCATAAAATATGATGCAGTTGAAGACTCGCAGGAACATCAACAACAACACCCTGCTTTACTATGGTCAATTGTCCTCTACCATCTTCACCAAGGCCTTGTCCACCAAGGTCTTGCCAACCACATTCAACTTCTCGGTGATCAGCACCTGCAGGAACAACAATGTTATGCCTTTAACAAAAATTGGTGGATTTGTGCAGGAATCTCCCTAAGACATTTATGTGAACAGGAAATTTGATAGTGTATTATTCTTGTAAGAAAGGAAATACTAGCTAGTGAGGAAGAAGAAGAGTTATAGAACAGAACTATATATTATCATATCTTCCGCTTCAATTGCAGGAGTTTATATGCTCCTAGCAAAGAGATGCAAATGCTCCAGTACTGTCAATGCATTCCTCAAAATATCAAACTGAAAAATTATAACAAAAAATTACAAATTAATATATCCTGACACTTATGATTTAAATATTATATTAACTTCATTATGAAAAAAATAATATACCTGGGGGCACACACCAATCGTCCTTCAAATATTTGTCATGCCAACAGAACTTTGAACTGAAATATCAAACTGCAAGAATAAGTAATTGATGCAATACTAGTCAAACAATTAATAACTATTTTTTTCCAGCTCCATTCTACATTTTTTTGATCATAGAGAAAAAAACATAGCAAAATATGTGAAGTCTCCACTGCTATACTTGTCATCTTTGGAATGGCAGCTCTCAGCCACCTGCTTTACAAATTAGCTTGGCATTTCATCAAACTGTGTATTTAAGCTCAAAGATTAGGAGGAAAAAAAGTTATTTTGATGATTCGAATAAGGAAATGTCTGAGCGAGATTGTATATTTGTATGAAATCTCAATTCCTGATAAGAAATAACCATGTGAGTGAATAGGCTGGCCCAACAACTATAAGTGGAAACTGCAGAAACATTAGATAACTGTGTATGTACGTTCATGCTACAGCATGAATCCTGCGAAAATATAAGAGAACATTAAATAAACGCTGTATAAACAATAGCATGCGTGCGGTCAATATCAATACTGGTAGGTGATGGCAGTAAACAGCAGAAACAAAACATTGGATTGCCAATAAAATAGGGCTTTGAGAGACTCGTATTTGTAGGAGAAGTTCAAGGCAAATTCCTCGGGTCTAGCATCAACTGGGCAACTAATAGCTCCAGGCACTCACAAATCAGTGGTGGGCGAAAAAAACCTGCTGCTGCGACTCAATAGTGAGAAGTTAATAACAGCATGCCAGTTCAGGGGATCAAAGAATGAGAATTTCCAAGAAAAAGTAGTTCGGTTTACACTCACACAACTCAGTACATACTGTTAGAGAATATAGGAAAACATGTGTAAAGGCCCATTTATTAGGCCCATTTATTCTCCTCTCTTTTAGTCTCACATCTCCTGTATAGGGTTTCTTTCTCCTCTCTCTTCCTATATATATGTATCCATACTTGTATTTACCTTTCAAGTGAATATACTACAAGGTTTTATACCTTTTCTCTACATGGTATTAGAGCTCTCGGTCCAGAATTTGCGGTCTCCCATTCTTTGACCGCCCCCCCCCCCCCCCCCCCCCCCCCCCCCCCCCCCCCCCCCCCCCCCCCCCCCCCCCCCCCCCCCCCCCCCCCTCCCTCTCCTTTTTTTTCGAGCTCTCGCTGTCTCAATTTTTGAGACCGCTCCTCCCTGCTGCCAACTCTGCTTCTCCCAACTTCCTCTCCTCTTTGGCTCTCTTATATAGCCCTCTCCTTCCTGACACGTGGGATCCACCTCTCTCCAGCTCTCTTTCCCCCAAGCGGTCTCCTCGCGATCTCACTGCGACTGCTCGCCCGTTCTCGCGGTCTCTTCTGCTGCTCTGCTCTACAAAAGCTCGTGCGATCTCCCGCTCTGCGATCTCGTGCGTCGTCCAGCTCCGCAATCTTCTTCCCGCGAGCTCTTCCTGCGGTCTCCCGTGCTTCGCAAAGGTTCTCTAGAACTCAAGCCCTGCGATCTCCTCTGCTCGCTGCTCGAACGATCTCGCGCGGTCTCGTCTAGCCGTGCGATCCCTGTAGTGCAAACAGCGATCTCTGTTCGCAAAGGTCCTATCGATCTCTTCAGCGGTCTCTGCCTTGTCCGGAACGATCTGCCTCCAGCTCCTCCAGACCGCTGATCCAGCTCTCTGCGATCTTCTTAGCGATCTCTGCGATCTCCTCAAGCTCTGCTCCTGATCGCTTGCTGCGCTCTGCTCGTCCGGTCTCTGCCAGACCGCAATTCCGCTGCCGCTCAAGATCGCTCCAGACCGCTGCTGCTCCAATGGCCCTCGACGATTCCTCCTCCACTGCCATTCCGTCGCCTGCTCCGCCGGCTGCACCGACCTCAGATGTTCGTGATGAACTTCGAATTACCACTATCTCTCTTACCGGAAAGCGTAACTTTGTGGAATGGGTGCACTCGGTGCGTCGAGTCTTACAGACCAAATGGCTCCTTTCTCACTTAACCCAGGTTACTACTGAGCCTTCTGCTGACTGGCTTAAGAATGATGGTCGTGTCCAAACATGGCTTCTCAACTCCATGGACTCGGAGCCGTATAGGATGGCTATGTATCATGACACCGCTAAAGCCATGTGGGATGAACTTCATGCCTTTTACTCTGGGCAGAACAGTCTCCAACATCTGTATGACATCATATCTGATCTTCAGAACCTTAAGCCTGGTGCGCCCGATGACATGCTCTCTCATGTCGCCAAGGCAAAGACTCTTCATGAGGCTTGGCTTCAGCATCAGCCCCCTACTCCAGATCTCGCTATTCAGCGATCACAGAAAGAGGAAGTGACCGTTGCTATGCTACTCTCTAGCGTACCTCCTCATCTACATAGCGTTCGCGCTCAAATACTCTCCTCTACTACAACACCGTCTCTGTCTGCTGTCTGCTCAATGCTTATCAAGGTTACACCTCCATCTGAGGCCCCGCACAGTTCTTCTCCGGCTCTTCTCCAACAGCCGCTCCTTCCAACACCTACTCTTGGTTCCCCTGCCCGAGGTGGCCGTCCCCCGTCTCGGGGACGAGGACGTGGTGGCCGACCTCCTTTAAAGTGTACTTACTGTGGTCGTGACGGTCATCGTGAAACAACTTGCTACCGAAAGCATGGTCTACCTCCTCACCTTGCTGCTTCTTCGGCACCTCCTGTTGCTTCTTCACCAGCCGATCAGCTTGGTCCTACCCGACAGGAATATGATGACCTACGCTCTCAGTTCCAACAGCTTCAGGGCAGTCTTGGCCGTTCTCCTGGATCCGTTGCTTCTTTCTCTACTGAAGGTATAACCTGCCTATCTCACTGTTCTCATTGGATCGTAGATTCTGGAGCAACGCATCACATCACCTCCCAGAAACCACCTCAGTATATACAGACGTCTCACCCTCCGTCTATTGTTGTTGCAAATGGTGCTACTACCCCGGTTGCTGGTGCTGCTGATCTGCACCTCACTCCCACTATAAAGCTCTCCTCGGTTCTTCATGTTCCGGGCTCTCCTTTCAACTTACTCTCTGTGAGTCGTTTGATACAGGATCTTGATTGTTGTGTAACCTTCTCTCCCTCTTCTTTTGTTTTTCAGGATCGCCGCACACGGAGTATCATTGGTAGCGGTCGGCTGCTGAACGGGCTCTATCTCTTGGATCTCCCACCTACCGCTCTCCTGTCTGTCTCCACAGTTGACTGGCATCGCCGACTTGGGCATGCTCCTCTTCCCGTTCTCCGCAAAGCTCTCCCTGATGTACCTCTTCACGAGTTTACCTGCGAAGCCTGCATCTACGGCAAGCATCATCGCTCCTCCTTTTCCCCTTCTTGTACCCGGAGCACGACTCCGTTATCTTTAGTACATTCTGATGTATGGGGCCCTTATAAGGTCCCAAGTATTAATGGCTATCGTTATTTTGTCACTTTTATTGATGATTATTCCCGTGTTACCTGGTTATATTTACTTCATGATCGCTCTGAGCTACCATCTGTGTTTCGTGCCTTTGTAACTGAATCACGGACACAATTCTCCACTACACTTAAAATAATTCGAACTGACAACGCTCGCGAGTACACTGGCCGCTCCTTTTCCACTCTCTGCACAGAGTTTGGCATAATTCACCAAACCTCTTGTGCCTATACCCCCAACAAAATGGCGTTGCCGAACGGAAAAACCGTCACCTTCTGGATGTTGCTCGGGCACTCATGGTTCAAATGCGGGTTCCTACGGAATACTGGAACTTTGCCGTCTCCACTGCTTGCCATCTCATTAACCGCATGCCCTCCTCTGTTCTTAACTTTGCCACTCCCATGACACTACTCTTCCCCTCCACTCCTCTTTTTCCTATTCCACCTCGCATTTTCGGTTGCGTCTGCTACGTCCACCTTCTCGGTCCCCCTATCGATAAACTTGCCCCCCGAGCTGCCAAGTATATGTTTGTCGGCTATTCTCGGACCCAAAAAGGATACGTGTGCTACTCTCCAACAACCGGCAAGACCGTTGTCTCACCTGATGTTACGTTCTGTGAAGATCAATCATTCCACTCTCCCTCCGTTACAAGCACATTACCTTCCACTCCTGTTCGTCCTTTTGTTTCGCCGGACGCTACACACTCACCATCTCCGCCACCTACGGTACCTTCACCATCTCCATCTCCTGCACAACCTCCTCCCGTTATTCAAGTATACTCTCGTCGTAAGTCTAAGGATGGTCCCCGTCAGACGCCCTCGGCTACCGATGCCTCTCCATCAGCGGTTGATCCGGCCTCCGCCTCTACAACTCATCCGATGGCAAACCATGTGTCTCTCCACCGGCTATCTCCACCTCTTCACCGGTTTGCTACCTCTCTTTCTTCCATTTCCCTCCCTAACTCTGTGCAGGAAGCGCTACAGCATCCAGGGTGGCGTGCTGCGATGGAAGAAGAGATGGTCGCTCTCCGCGCTAATCACACTTGGGAGCTGGTACCTCTTCCTCCTGGCCAACACTGTGTCAGCTGCAAATGGGTCTTCACGGTCAAACAAAATGCCGATGGGACCCTTGATCGCTTAAAGGCTCGTCTCGTTGCCCGCGGTTTTACTCAACAACAGGGCTTGGACTACGATGAAACCTTCTCCCCTGTAGCCAAGTTGAACACCGTTCGTGTGGTGATCTCCGTTGCTGTCCACCGCCGTTGGCCTCTTCTTCAGTTAGATATCAAGAACGCCTTCTTGAACGGTGATCTACAGGAACCAGTGTATATGTACCAACCTTCCGGGTTTGAGACCACGGGGGAGTCTCGTGCTGCCTATGTTTGCCGCCTTCTGAAATCTCTCTATGGCCTCAAACAATCTCCGAGAGCTTGGTTTGAAAAATTCTGCAAAGTCCTACTGGCACTTGGTTTTCGACGAAGCTCTGCTGATTTCTCGCTATTCATCAAAGAAGGACACACGGGAACTGTGATCCTCCTGGTGTATGTTGATGATATCTTGATCACTGGGGACGACATCTCTGGGATACAACAACTCAAGGAGCATCTGAACTCGGCATTTCAAACAAAGGATCTTGGCAATCTTAGATACTTCCTCGGAATTGAAGTCGCTCGTCGACCCGATGGGTTAGTCCTGTCCCAACGAAAATACTGCATTGACTTACTTCAAGAGGCAGGTTTCTCTGGCTGTAAACCTGCAAATACCCCTATGGATTCAAACCAAAAATTATGTGCAGCTGGTTCTGAGATTGATCAACTCCTTGAGAATCCAGAGTACTACCGTCGTTTGGTTGGGAAGCTGATTTATCTTACAGTTACTCGACCAGATATTTCGTTTGCCGTCAGTGTTGTAAGTCGCTTCATGCACACTCCGAGGACGTCTCATCTCCAAGCTGTTGAGCGCATTCTCCGATACTTGAAAACTGCTCCTGGACAAGGCCTTGTCTACAAACCATCCACCTCGCCATCTCTTCTTGCTTACTCGGATGCTGACTATGCTGGCTCTCCAGATGACAGGCGTTCCACGACTGGTTTTTGTACGTACTTTGGTGGACATCTTATAACATGGCGTAGCAAGAAACAGGTTGTGGTTGCTCGCTCCTCTGCTGAGGCTGAATATAGAGCTATAGCTGCTGTCGCATCTGAATTAACCTGGCTTGAAGGACTTTTGGGAGATTTAGGTGTCAAACTCTCCTCTCCGGCAACTCTTCTTTGTGACAGTCAGGCTGCTATTCATATTGCCAAGAATCCTGTGTTTCATGAGCGGACAAAGCATATTGAAGTTGATTGTCATTTCATCCGGGAAAAGGTTCAGTCAAAGAAGATAGAATTGGAACATGTCCCAGCTGCAAAACAAGTTGCTGACATCATGACTAAAGCTCTTCCTCGGCCACTATACCATCAGTTCTTATCCAAGCTGGGTGCCTACGACTTGTACGCTCCAGCTTGCGGGGGAGTGTTAGAGAATATAGGAAAACATGTGTAAAGGCCCATTTATTAGGCCCATTTATTCTCCTCTCTTTTAGTCCCACATCTCCTGTATAGGGTTTCTTTCTCCTCTCTCTTCCTATATATATGTATCCATACTTGTATTTACCTTTCAAGTGAATATACTACAAGGTTTTATACCTTTTCTCTACACATACAAATATTTCAGAAACACTTGATGTGAGCGCAAAAAGTGATGTTGTGCTGGATGTCACGTTGGTAATGAACGACTGAGTTGGAATTCCCTCTGTGAAGTCTCCACTGCTATACTTGTCGTTATTTACATAGCATTTTGAAGCATCAGGAAAATTACAATGCAAATCATAACAGCATGAAAATGATGTACTAAGCATGGCAAGTATAAGAGCAAACATTCAAGTTGTCCCCTTTTTCTGCCCCACCTGGCACTTGAGTATGGATTACCTTGTACTCAATTTGTCCATCCCAATCCAATTGTTCAACATAAAATAGACCGCGGCTGGTAACATCACTAAAAACATCAAAACATTAGAATTTAAGGGCTCGTGTGTATAAACAAATAAAATAAAAACAGCAAATGGACATAGAAGTGTTCAAACCAGCACAGAATACGAATCGGAGATATGCTTCTGCCCAATTATATCCTGACACTTGTTCTGACATTCATTGCATGCGCAATAAACCTCAAAGAGTTCTGACATTCAAACTCTGGATTCAATCACTACAATTAGCTAAAAAAGAGAGATTTATGTATGTTTTTGTAATAAACATCAATGCTTCATAAATAAAAATTTATGAGCACTAAACATTAAACAATAAAATGGGCAGAAAATTTCAAATCCATTTTACCTTTTTTCTGAAGAAATTTTACGTTAACAAATGCCTGTAAATGAATCCAAATGACTAAAAACTATATTTTTTTCCCTCAGCAAACCAAAATATAACAGCATATTCAACAAGTTTTAATTTTGTTTCAACTCAAATGGTACAAATATATAAATTTTAGGTGCAGCTAGCTGGGCAAAACCTAAAAATTTCTCCAAAGCAGCACCTGCCCTGTCAGAATAATTCAGCCTTTTTTAGCAGCTATCTATCCCCCATATATAGCCTCCTCAGATCTATTATAGTATATATAACATGGGGGGTCTACCCCACTGTAGAACTGATGATGCTAGAACAGGAAAAAGTCCTAAAGTGAATAAAGCACTCTACCAGATGGGAAGAAAGGGATAACGCTAAAACAAACAAAAGAATAATGACAATGTCAGAGATCAGCCATTAATGCACAAAAAATGACTAATAATCATCATCTTTCTCATGGAAATACAGGCATTAAGTAAAAAAGTTGAAATGCAATTGAATGAAATGAGCATTAAAACCCTGAATCCCCCATGCATCACCTGCTCCAAAATCAATTTCAACTGTCAGTGATGACAACAAACCCCAAATCCACAAATCCACAAAAATGTCAAAATGTTGGTGCAATTTCTGGATTCAATCAATGTAAATATGTCAAAATGTTGGTGCAAACTAAACTGATTACCTTGAATTCCCCTCCAGACCAACTGTCAATGCCATATTGGTTCACCATGCATACTCACTCTTCCATGTGATTTCGATGAGCTTGTTCACCTGATGGCACATTCTATTAAGATTTTTGCAAAAGAATTCAAGTTACTTCCCCATGGCCAGTATTTTGCTAGCAGAAATGCCCACAACCTCGAACTTTTGGCCTGGAGGGAGTTCAATGAAACAAAGAATAGTAGTGTAAGAGAATCATAGGAAGCATACATTTCAATAATAAATTCTAAAAGATTACTGCTCTTATCCAGGAATGGATGTGCCACAAAGCAACTGTCACACGTGCACAGGTCATGAAGGTATTGCCCATGCGACTTTATCACGAATGCCATCTACTTGGGAAACACCATTTTTATGTTTTCACAGTGAGGACCAGGTCCGTAGCTGTGAGGACCAAGTCACACTGAGGACCAAGTTCTAAAAATGGCTGTACTTAAAAATAAAAATAAAAATTTCTAATGGAAAAAGACAATTGAACAACAGCAAAATAAAAACACCAGGAAAAAGATAATTGAACAAGGGTGAAATGTGGGTATAAAGAAGCAAAAATCATTCAGGAAAAAAAGAGAACATCAGCATAACTAGACATTATACCAATATTACTAGAACATGCAAAGGCTTCAACTGTTTAAAAAATATGAAAAAAGGTTTAGATATCAAAGTAGATAGTCTACCAAAATAAATAGACATCAAATCCTCAAAGTCTACCAAAATAACTAGACATCAAATCCTCAAAAGAAATAACATCTGAATCAACTTGAAACTCAAAAAAATCTTCATGGTTCATCATCGACCTCCTCATTTGCCTCCAAAATATTGATATTTTTCTGCACAAAATAAATAAATAAATTTAATAATACTAACTAAAATTATATGAAAGTTATAACATTATACCTCCCCAAAATTTGGAACTTGTGTGGATGTAGAAGAATGTGCATGTGGTACACCCACTATCTTTTGAGCACTGTTTGCGTCGTCGGGAGATGAACCCAACAGATCTTCTAATGATTCTATATCAATTCCTGCTGGATTGCTTTGTTGCAACATAGTCTTGAGTACATTTTTTAATTTGTTCAGTGAACTTTCCACATTATGCACTTTTTCGTTCAATAAAAGCACCTCTTCATTATGCACTTTCTTCAAAGCATCAATCTCCTCCTTTCGCTTCAAAGATGTTCGTGTAACACCTTTCCCAAAGCAACGCATTGATCCAGAATGTTCTTTCCCAAACACAGCTTGAAATGCTTCTACATCAGTTTCTTCATTATTCATAATAATATCCTGAAGTTGAGACTTCATACAAAAATGAAATACATGTTAATATATAATTAACTTCAATAATGAGGAAACTAATGCAAACTTTATTTTATCTTAATAATAATATTTAACTTACAATTGCATTATTAGTTTCTAAATCTAGCTCCTTTCCCTTATTGCCTTTTCTAGTTTCAATAAAAATTTCAGCTTGAGTGGGGTATCTCTTCTCCTTTGAACGCTACACATGCATAAAAATATATAAATATGATTTGAAGTAAGAAAATTCAAATAAGGAGCTGGCTATATACCATTCTTTCACGAATTATAGCAAAAGTTTTGGGTCCCATTTGATGCCTCCACTTTTGTATTGCTCTAGTTTGAGTATTCCTTTCACTGATTGACTACACATATTATTAAAAATATTAGAATAAAAAAATATTTACTTATTTAAGACAATTAACAAAAAATAACTTTTAATCTTACTTGTATAGTTTTCAAACTCCAAAAATGACAAAGCTTTTTAAATTGAGACTCTGGCACCTTTAGATGACGATTTTTGAGTCTATCAGTTATATTGGAATACTTCAAAAAATGGTTCTTCTTAATTATGTGTTTATATCGTCTCCAAGCATCTCTAACAGTAATCTTTACTCAATTTTTTGCTTCATCGGGCAAAATAAACTTTGACTACAAAATCCAAAATAAGAACAAGTGTTTGAATCAGATAATTTCATACCAATAAAAATAAGAAAATAAATACATGTTCACATACCGTAGTATAATCCCATACACGCTCTATGTTCTCATTTGGCATGACTTTCCAGCTTGTGTAAATCAAAGGACAGAAAGTTGAATTTCTAGCCAGTGTGCCTAAGAACAGACTTAGGTCTGATACGACACAATCAGTAGGCCCTATAGGTTGACCTTCTTCATTTATGGTCACCTCTTCACGCTCTTCCAAAGTTCTAGCATGAATGTGTTTGCACATTGTTTTTCCACGAGTTTTTTTTTATCATTATTCCTATTAACAATGTATATACGTTCATTTAATTAAATATGAAGTAAATACAAAGAGAATTATCCCTCAAAAGAAAAAAAATACTTAAATACTTCCCTTCTTAAAAAAAATAAAATTATCTACATACCAACTTCTTTGTTTGGTTGTGCAACTATCCCTTCTTGACTAATATCTTTATCAACTTGAAGCGACTCAGTTCTTCTTGGTTGTTGAATTTGGTGAACATGATGATTTCCTCCTTCATGAGAAACCTCATGAACTTCAATGAAGTCATCAATTAACATTGATGGACATCTCTTGCTCCTCTTTACCTTGCCATTGCGACTTTCCTCTACGTTATTGCATTCCTGGGGCACAGTTGTAATGATAGGAACTATCTGTTGAACTTGATTTTGATGAAACTTATCATCAACCTTTTGTTCTTTATTTGTTGTATTTCCTCGAAGACTTCTATGTAAAACATCAGCTTTCTCTTGCTTAATTTGCCGAAATTTCCTTGCCAACTCAGCACTAGACCTTGCTTGGATAGGCAAATCAAAACCGCTTGTTCTTTCCAACCTTTTACCATTCCCTTTAAGGACCACTGCACTTGTTGCTTTCTTCATTCCTGTAGAGCTGAAATCAAATCATTAAAATCATTAGCATTGCCAAATTTGGAATAAATAGAACAAAACTATTTTGAAAATAAATAAATAAAGAAGTATTACCTAGTTTGTATTATCACTAAAACTAGAATCAGTATCACTTTCAAAAATGGCCTCATCATCGACTTCCTTGTGTTGAACATGAATTTTAGTTAAAGGCATTTCAATAATATCATCAGGTACATCTTCCCTAGCCAAATCTACTTCAAAATCATCCTTTGGTATAGCAATATTTATTGAAATTTCAGGTACTTCTTTGATATTTGAATTTCCATTATCTCCCATATCAAATGAGTCCCTTGGAAGTATTTTCAAAACATAGTGCTTATTTTTATTAAAAGGATCTTCAACATAGAAGCATTGTTGCACTTGAGATGCCAGAACAAATGGATCATTCTTGTAACATTCTTTATTAAAATAAACGCATGTCATTCCGTACTTGTCTTCTTCAGCCTCAAACCACACACATTTGAATAAAACATAATTCAAATGTCCATAATAATCCAACTCTATGATATTGGTTATTACGCCATAATATGTCATAGAAATTTTTTCAGGATTTTCATCCTTAATACTTTTAAAGCTTCGGGTTACCGCTTCCAAAGTGACACCACTGTTTTGAGTTTTCCGCCTTGCATCACGCTGTCTCGTATGAAATCTGTATCCATTAATAATATAAGCAGAGTACATTTTTGAAATATTATTTGGTCCCCGAGACAACTCCTTTATCCAATCAGAAACATCATCATTCATGGCACGTGTTTCAAACCATTGAATGAAATCATCTCTTTGATTTTTACCTTTGCTCCATGTAATTCTTTTTTTCTTATTCTGAAGATAAACCTCATGTTCTCTACAAAAAAATATCATTTTTAACACAAATATATTTTTATTTATTGGAAAGATAAAATATTGCAGTAAGTAAATAATATTACCTTATGTAGTCTTCCACTCCGTCAGAATTAAATAAAATATAGCCATGAGCTTGATTTTGTGACTTTTGATCAAGAGAAAAGAGAGTCCTCGCCCCAATAGAATAACCAGTGTTTGGAAATTCACTAGTATTTCGTGTCATTCTATTCATCCGTGTATCTACATCACTAGATAAATATCTTGAACAAAATGTCAAAGACTCCTTGGCCAAATATGCTTCAGCAATAGAGCCTTCTGGGCGACTCTTATTACGAACAAATGATTTTAATTCACCTAAATATCTTTCCATATAATACATCCATCGAAACTGAACTGGTCCACCTAATCGAACCTCATTTGCAAGGTGGATCGGTAAATGGACCATTATGTCAAAAAAGCTAGGAGGAAAGATTCTCTCAAACTGGCAAAGTGTTTCAGCGATCTCTACTTCCAAATGATCTAAACTTTTCGGCTCAATAACCTTTTGACATAAACAACGAAAGAAGGAACAAAGTCTAATCAAAGGAATTGCAACTTGATTAGGGGTTATGCCTCTTATTGCAATTTGTAGCAAAAAATGTAGTATAATATGAGCATCATGACTCTTGTACCCAACTATTTTTCCTTCATCAACATGCGCACATCGCGAGATATTAGAAGCCATACCATCAGGAAATTTTACATCCTTTAAAACACCACAAAAAATAGATTTCTCATTTTTTGTTAGAGAAAAACAAGCTTTTGGGAGCTGAGTTTTTTTTGCCATCACTTGTTGCTTTCAAATGAAGCTTCTTTCTTATCCCCATATCTTGTAGGTCCAAACGAGCCTTTGCATGATCCTTTTTTTTCCTTCAATCTCTAGGAGGGTCCCAATTATATTATCACATATGTTCTTCTCAATGTGCATGACATCAAAATTGTGACGTAAGGTATTGTCCTTCCAATATGGCAATTGCCAAAAGATGGATTTTTTTTTCCATGGGCCAAACATTCTTTTCTTATCATTCTCTGTGAATACGTCAGGAAAGTCTTGTAAATCTTCTAAAATTCTTTTTGAATCTAACAAAGAAGGAGCATGCCTATATTCTGTCTTTCCATTAAAAGAAATTTTATTAGATCGCCACTCATGATTCGAGTCCAGAAAGGCCCTATGGCCCATGTAGCACATCTTTCGACTATGTTTCAAATAAGTAGAAGAAGTTTCGTAATTACAAGCAGGGCATGCCAACCTTCCTTTTGTGCTCCAACCAGATAACATAGCATATGCAGGGTAGTCACTAACTGTCCACAAAAGAGCAGCACGCATTTGAAATGTTTGATTTTTGGAAACATCACATGTTTCTACCCCAACATCCCACAATATTTTAGCTCTTCAATTAGTGGTTGTAGGTACACATCAATAGCATTTCCAGGTGATCGCGGTCCAGGAATAAGCAATGACATCATAAAATTTTCTGGCTTCAAGCATAAATTTGGAGGAAAATTATATATTGTTAATACCACAGGCCATGTGCTATGTAATAGACTCATATTGCCAAATGGATTAAACCCATCACTAGCCAATCCAAGTCTTACATTACGAGTATCAAGAGCAAAATCTGGATGCTTCACATCAAAGTCTTTCCATGCTTGTCCATCAACAGGATGTCTTAACTTACCATCCTTTGAACGCTCTTCTGCATGCCACCTCATTGAATCAGCAATCTTTGAACACGTATAGAGTTTTTTTAGTCTTGGAATTAAAGGAAAATGTCTTAGCACTTTTGCGGAAATTTTATGAGCTTTCTTAGATACCTCGGACTCACAATTCACTTCGGGATATACAATCCACCGAGATTCACCACAAACATGGCATTTGTCATCTTTCTCGTGCTCTTTCCAAAATAACATGCAATTATTTGGACAAGCGTCGATCTTTTTATAATCCAAGCCTAAGTCACTTATCATAGATTTTGTTTTATTGAAAGAGACTGGGATGTTCAAGTCGGGTATAACCTCTTTCAATAACTCTAAGAGAGATGTAAATGATGCATTGCTCCATCCATGAAGACATTTCAGTAAATACAGTCGAATAGTAAAAGATAATGTAGAAATTTTTTTACAACCGGGATATAATTCCTGATTTGCTTTCTCAACAAGTTTATAAAACTTCTCTGCATCATCATTTAAGCCTTCATGTACTGCATCTTCTTGAACTGCATCTTTAAATGTCTCAAACAATAAGCCATCACTATCATCAGATGAGACATTGTCATTGGTATCTTGATCAAGATCCATACGTTTAATCTCTTCCCCATGATAAATCCAATCTTTATAGCCTTCTACAAAACCCTTACATATCAAATGATCAAACACCATGTCTCTTTTACCCCATGTATCATTACAACAAATAGCACATGGACATAAAATCTCTTCTCCTTCGAACAACCCTTTACTGAATGCAACATCCAAGAAATAATTAACACCATTAATATAATCTTCACCATAGCGAGGCAAATTAATCCACTCCTTTCTCATCATATTTTGTTTTCAAATCTTGAATGATGAAAATACCTACACAAGATAAATACACATCATTTGATATGTTTGTTGTAGGGATATTAAAGATAAAAATACTTATATTATTTTTCCAATATGTGAAGAAATAAAATATTTATCGACTATGTATTCTATTTCTCTATAATATCTACACAAGATAAATGCACAACATTTGATATACCTGAAATCAAAAGAGAAATGCAAAACCAAACCACCAACTCAATCCTTTGAATTCCTTTGGCTCCAAATTTAGTGGCAGAGCAAATACCCAATACTTCTCCTAATCTAAAAACCTGCAAGAGGAAAAAGGAAAAACCTGAATGGATTTCCTTAAAGCCGACTGCTATAGGTAATTGAAAAAACTGTCATTCTTCAAATAAAAAACCTAGCCTAAAATCTTTTGAGAGTACGGGAAGCAACACAAGAAGGCAATCAACACTTCTCAGAAATCTTTATTAAACTGCATGCGTACTTAAAATGACCTTGATATCTCCCAAAACAAATTGATTAAGCAAAACAAGAGAAATCATGATGGCGCAATCATATGTTCTATGAGTAAGCAACAACACGAAATAATATTAGGGATTAAGATAAACAAAATAAAATAATAGTTTATCGGATAAGCATAAAACTTCGCAAAAATCACTATTAAAGATCATGAGTTAACCTTCAGAATTTATAAGGCAAAATCCGACCAATTTCAAAGGCTAGCATAACCCAAAATCTCTTTAAGTCCAAAGGTTAATATGATCTTGACTTAACTACAATAAAATCTGCTTTCTTAGTGAACCAACTACCCTTAAGGCCTTGAGTGATGAACATATGATCCTACTAAACTATCCACTCATCACCCAATTTTCTCTTAAAATTGGATATAAACTCACACCATATGAACTTATAAATTACCAAAATCAGTTTAGCAATGACTCCAAACTTAATGCAACCACCATGGAGTAGAAAATCAACAAGATCAAAGATCTCCCATTCTATGGCTCTCTCACAAAATGATAACAAACAAATGGATGGAGTTTAAAAAACTTCTCTGATTAATTTTGGTCCTAGTCGGCAAGTAAATATTTAATTAACATAAACGTCGTAGATAATAATTGTTTTGGCCACGTTAGTTAAAACACCACAAAAAATGTTGTTATAAAACAGAAATGTTGTAGTGACACCAACACACCAATACACATTAGGAAGCAATGCAAGTCACACATACAAACCTACATATATACAAACACACACACAAACACAATTTCATCCAAGCACACATACACACCTAAACACGTACACACACACACACATTCATCCACACATACACACACGACCTACACATATAAACAAAATTTCATCCAAGCACACATGCGTACACATCTACACACACACAAACACAGACGTTCATCCACGCGCGCGCACACACACACATACAATATGCACAATGTTTGGTCTTTCTCACTACACCGGAGCTTTAAAATAGAGGTTTACATAAACACTTACGTTTCTCTAGCGAGGTGAATCAAAAACACCCTAGAGTAACAAATAGGTTACAAACAAAGCCTAAATATACTAACAAAAAATAATTAGCACACATGAAACTAGGGAAAATAGAGCAATATCACAGCAAGTAGTAATAGTAAATCACTAGGAACAATAAGCGACATATAATAGGGATTAGGGAAGAATAACTAATCACAGCTAAGAACAATAACATGAAATAACAACTAATAACTGCTATGGACAACCATAAGCCCACAATAACAGTAAATAATAGCTAGGAACAAGCACAAAAATAAATCACAACAACAATAAAAGTATTATAGCTAGAAATGAGAAAATGAGTAACAAGATAACAACAATTGTAGCATACCAAACATAACACAAAATCTGAAATTAGTATTAAGCAAAATACAAATATATTACCAAATAAAATTCAAGATCCGTGCAAGCTACAAAAGTGTTAAGAAACTAAATTTTTTTTAGCACGTCTTAACTTAATAAATCTAATCTAAATGTGATCGAAAAACCTAGAGCACAAAATAATTCCTAAACAGAAAACCTAAAGCCCAAAATGATAGCCTTCTTTTCCTTCTTCTTTTCTCTGGATAGAGAGCGAAGGGGGAGACCAGTGAGGGCACACGATTTAAGCCTTGTTCACACAATGAAATCATTTATGACATAAAATCAACGAACCTGAAAGATGGCGGCAAGAACCCTAACCTGAAAGAACAAATCCACGGAGAAGAAGTCGGAGATTAGGAGGCGTCGGTCGGAGATCAGGATGCAGTCGTCGGAGATCGGAGGGCGGCCGTCGGAGATCAAGAGGCAGCCGTCGGACGGAAGCAGCGAAAAAAGGGTTCGGCGAAACGGGAGAAACGGGAGAAACGTCGGGAGAAACGTCGGGAGAAAACGTCGGGAGAAATGGGAGCAGCGCGGGAGTGAAGGCGTGCGAGCGACGCGTTTTAAGAAAAATGCCGTAAAAAATATTTCTCGCGCGCCAAAATGAATTCTCTTTGGAGGGAAAAAATATTAACTCCCTCCGCTTTAGTAAAAATGCCGTAAAAATATAATATATTTAGTTGCGAGAAAAAAATATTAACTCGCTTCGTGATAGTGAAACGTAAACACATATTATTTTGCGATTTAATAAAAATATCGTAAAACATATTATCTTTCGCTGTGTTTTACAGAAAATGTCGTAAAATTAATATTTAAGCTTTCTAAAACATGCATGATTATAGATGATTATTCTTGTAATGCAATAAAAATTAGTGGAAATTTGCCGATTTGGCTATTTAGAGACCCGAGATTGACTAAAAGTTTAATTTAAATTCTAACTTTATGGTTTGTGAATAGCTATTTTGGGTGTGCGAATAGTCATAGAAAGCTATAAGAACATTTTTAATATGTTGCAAAAGATTATTTTAAAAGGTAACACCGCATAATTGTTGCTTAAAGTGCGTCGACAAAAACAACATTTCGAAACTGTTCTCAATAATTGATAAGAGAACATTTATTGCATGTTGCGTCACAAATGTTGCCTAAAACTATTACTTAATGGCAACACTTATAAACTGTTCTCTATTCATGGTTTAGACAACATTTTTCTAAATGTTGCAAGTCAAGTGTTGCTAAAGACCAAAAATGTTGTAGTGTTGCTTCCTGATGCTGGCTACTCTGGATGCAAGCCTGCTGACACTCCTATGAATATCAATCACAAGCTATGCGCTCATGCCTCAGATTTCGATTTGCTTCTTCCAAACCCAGAGTATTATTGTCGTCTTGTGAGCAAGCTAATATATCTCACTGTTACAAGACCTGATATATCTTTTGCTGTTGGAGTTGTCAGTAGATTTATGCACGAACCACATATCTCTCATCTCCAGACAGTTGAACGTATCCTTCGATACTTGAAGACTACTCCTGGACAAGGACTTGTAAACAAGCCCTCCTCGTCTCCCTTATCTCTCATTGCATATTTTGATGCTGACTATGCAGGTTCACTGGATGATCGTTGTTCCACAAGTGGATACTGTACATACTTTGGTGGAAACCTTATCACTTGGCACAACAAGAAGCAGTCTGTTGTTGCTCGCTCATCAGCTGAAGCTGAGTATCGATCAAGGCCGCTGCTGTGTCTGAGCTTACCTGGTTGGAGTCTTTTAAGTGACCTTGGTGTTAGATTTTCCTCACCGGCGATTCTCTATTGTGACAGTCAAGCTGCTATACATATTGCCAAGAATCCTGTTTTTCATGAACGTACTAAAAACATTGAAGTTGACTGCCACTTCATTCGGGAGACGGATCAACTGAACAAGCTAGAGCTGAAACATGTTCTTGCTGCTGGACAAGTTGCTGATATTCTCACAAAGGCATTACCTCGACCGCTATATTATCAGTTCTTATCCAAGCTTGGTGCCTACGATGTGTATGCTCCAGCTTGCGGGTTAGTTTTGGCAAAACAATGTAAAAAGTCCAATAATGAAGGCCCAGTTTGAGCCTACTTTCTTTGTATTTGTTTAGTCCCATATCTTAGAATAAGTTTTCCTCTCCCCTCTCTCTACCTATATAAATGTACAAACATCTTTTGTATTAACATAGATGAAGGACTAATAAAATAAATATATTATTTCTCCCATTATATGTGTTTCTACAGTTTCATTACTTGGTTCTCCTATAATCCATTCGTAAAAATTGTAGTTGAAGACACCATTTGTGAAGAAGAGTGCTTTTACTTGTGCACTGGAAAATCAAAGTTCACATTGTGTAGATTTGCTAAATTAATATATTTTTACTTTGCTTACGTTTTATTTCAGGATTAAACAAAATTATACCCGCGTCAATTGAATTAGGCTTGTTCGTGTTCATTCTGCACATCCATTTAGGCTTGCATTAGTGTTGACACAACCCCGCATAGCCTACCTGATGAGCGAATTTCATATAGGCCCTTTTCTAGCTTAGTTTTCCTGTCTTTTCGCTCATGCTTTAGTTAAAATTCTTCGTAATCCAATTATGAGTCTTGTGAGCACATTTGAGCTAGATAGGACATTTTTTAGTTATTTCATGCATGAGGGAGACCTTTTCGCCCTCTCTTTTCATTTATGTACTTAGTTATTTTTGTGTTTGGCTGCTTGAATGCAACTCCTGGATGTGTTTTCCTGCAAGTACTGGTGCTTGTGGTAATTTTCCCGTGCGTCTCAGCCGATTTTTGTAGAGGAGGCCAATACTCGTGCGCTTTTCTTCTTGCCGGAGCACTGACCCCCTCTACGCACGACCACTTGTCGTGCACGGTCATTTTGCCCTTGTCGGTTTGATCTCCCCACGATCGGCGTGTTCGTGTACACGGCATGTGCATTTTCCTTAGCGCACGAGGAGTGCGCACGACCACTGTTCGTGCACCACTTATTGCAAAAAATGACCCGAGGATCGCACGAGTGTACACACGAGGATAATTACATGACCACTGGTCGTGCGAGGCTAAACCTTTCCCCCTAAACCTCAGTTTTTCCCGCATCCCAGGTTCCTTCTTGCACGAGCAGTGACCTTTTCCTTCGCGCATGGCCACTAGTCGTGCGCTAGCTAAATTTCTGCTCTGCCTATAAATAGTCCGCCTCTTCTTTTCAGCGGGGAGTCCGAGATTTTTCGCCCTGTTTCGCCGTTTTAGGTTTTCAAGAGCTAGGGTTCATCCCCTAGGCTCTCCCCATCATTCGGAAGCTCAGGCTTCATGCATTAGACTTGAGATCGAAGTCTAATGCATGAAAATAAAATTAACACTGATACGGCCCCCGCCCCCCCCCCCCCCCCCCCCCCCCCCCCCCCCCCCCCCCCCCCCCCGCGCGCGCGCGGAAATCCGACCATAAGAGACTTCGATCTCAAGTCTCTCAAAGTCGTTGAATCCACCTTTCCGTGCTCCGCGAGAGATTAGATACTCGAGAGTTACTCCCCGTTTTATTATTACTTGACAACGACAGTGGGTGCACTTGCCCTATCGCTCGGATTGCACGTCATTACTCTGTGTCACCAGCCCACATTAGCCTCCAGTAACTGCCCACTCCTAATTACCCACATGAACTTCAACGTGGACCCCCCACTACTTCCACAATTCCAGCCCCCTGAAGGGCTTCAGTCCCCTGAAGCCTGATTCAGTATAGGAATAAAATTTGGACTGAAAATGGCTGTAGAAACCAGCCCCCACCACATCCGCGAAGCCCCTCCTGCTCTCACTGCTTGCTGCCAGCACCTCCGGGACCCAATTCCACCCCTGTCAAGCCTTCCCCACTTCATTCCAGTCGGCTGGCAGCCTACTTCAGCCCTTCCACAACCTCCAACAGCCTCCGGCCACACCCAACTAGCCCCGACAACCACTCTACCTGTCCAAACAGCCACCTACAACTATCGATCCCCTCCGGAAGTATATACAGTCTGCCGTTGCTTCCCCGGCCGCCGGCATTTCACCCGACTTCCACCGAGCCTTGTATCACGTACTCATTGTAAGTTCATTGCTTGATTATAATTATTTTGTGTTAAATCTTGTGTTTATTTTCAGATTCATCAAATATTGTATTATAATCTTTATTCTGAACATCCTGCGATTTGCCGGGCTTTGTTCGTTTATGTATTTGTTTTTCTAGCACTCTGGTGTGTATTACCGCACTTGTTTCTTTAATTGAAACTCGATTTGAGTGTGTTATTGTGTATTATTATTATAAGTTCTCATTGTTGCAAGTTTAGCCGTTAGTCATTCATATAGTCGACCCTTGTTTTGCTAGAACCGTCCTGTGTCACCCTTCCTACTACCTGATGGCAATCATTTCCCTGCTACCTGACAACCAACCCCAATCTCCTTGCCCATTGCTCGTTCTTTTCTGATCCCATGTTTGTGGCAGATCCTATTTCTACTGCAACTTATATGTTGGGGTAATCTCTAACTTATGCCCATTTTTTCTGCATGAAATTGTTTGTTTATTCTTGTTGAAATTGAATTAGGAGATTCATGTGAATGAGCTTGCCTAAAACTCTAAATTATTTATCTATGTCGTTCTTTTTGTTATAAACTGTGTACTAGGAACTAAATCTGCAGAAGTGTTAATTTCTAGCCTTGGAAATCCTTTAAGCACGTCAAAGAACTAATTCTGTAATTTCAAATAATTATTGAAGAACCTTCAAATTTAGCCAAGCACGGTTAAATTAATTTTTTGGAGTTATTAGATCAGGGTTTAGGTCTGTTTCCAATCTTTCTCCTCTGAGAGAAGCCACTTTGTGCATAGTGCCAAAGGTTAGGTCTGTTTCCAATCTTCCCCCGCCCATACCCCCAATGATTGGGGACTATATGGGTTCTGTTGTTGTTGTTGTATTAGATCAGGTAGGCTATCATCCTGTCTCAGGATGCCTGCAGTAGAATCATCAATTTCAATTCAATTATTCTTTCTTTTTAAAAATTTATCTTCAGGGTAATTGAATCTGGCTAGATAATTTGCTTTCAAATGTTGTTTTATGGGCTGATCAAGTACTCGTTCCTTTTTTTCATTTTGTTGATGCTTGCAAGAACCATGTCTATTTATTGGCAGAAGAAAACACTTGTATTGGCTCAGGCGTCAAAATTATGTCATGGAGTAGTTATCAGACATTCTTTCATGTTGATCTTCAGTCATTTCTGTTGTTGAAATTTCCACCCTATGTGCATAAACAACCATTTTGGTCATGATAACTTGACTCATGATGAAAACCCTTTTCCTATATATGTCTTAGTAAAGGTTCGATAGTATAAACGTACAAGGTCATGCATCATATCATCATATATCGTGAATTTTCATATTTATTAAGAGTTTGGATTTGATTTCTGTGTCTAATGTAATCCCAAAATCCTCTTAGGATTGGAAGCGCGCAGCAGCTCAAAAGTCTCGACTTTATTCTTATTTCAGATACAGTGATATCTTGTAATGAAAACTCATTGTATAGTGTCATCCAGAAACCTCATAATTATCACCTAGCAGTCATTATTATATAGTTTGTTGCTTCGTTCCTCAGCTAATGACTTACCTTTTTCTTTGGCAGCTGAAATATATTGATGGCATGGAAGGCAATTGGCAAAAAGGTTAATACCTGCCATTAAGAATGATGTTTTCCTTCAAAATACATGAAAATTATTTCGATTCATTTTCTTTTCTTTTACATTTTTGTTCTTCTGTGAAGAAACATTTTTTAGCATTTGGATTTGTACTCTGCAAATCATTAAATTCATGTTATAGTGACCTTGTCCCAAGTGACATGATCTATAAGTCGACTTATAAAGTATGAACAATTTAACATGAGCTCTGAGGAGACTCGTAAAGAAGAAGTGACAAATTAAAATCTTATTAGTAGTCCTTTTCGACACCTAAAAGGCATGGCGAGATCAAACAATTAGACATCAACTAAACATCCCACACTACACTTAGCTATGAAAAACATCTCACATCATTCTTACATAAACTTATGGATAATAGCTTAACGACTCTAATGTCCAAGAAATGATTCAAATGAAATTCTAAGGCTTTGTGAATTTCTTGAGTTCGGAGGATCCTTAACCTGTGCTCTGATACCAATTGTAATACCCCTACCTAGTTTAATAATATTTCAAAATCCCGTCCGACACTTGTGATATGAAGCAAACTAAGCAACAATAATAAAATTGTTACCGTAATGTCCAAGAAATGATTCAAATGAAATTATAAGGCTTTGTGAATTTCTAGAGTTCGGAGGATCCTTAACCTGTGCTATGTACCAATTGTAATACCCCTACCTAGTTTAACAATATTTCAAAATCCCTTCGACACTTGTGATATTAAGCAAACTAAGCAACAATAATAAAATTGTTACCGTAACAGAAATAATGAAAGCATACAATGGAAACAAAAGAATGAAACAATGGTTAGTGAAATACCACAAAGTCTGAATCATGGAGCCGACTAAAAATGTAAGTGCGAACAAATTTGAATAATGAGATCAAAAGTATGAAGCATTCAACAACTGAATTCATACCAAAAACAGGTGCAAAGTTCTAAGGGAATGACATAATCTAAAACTGTATATATCCTTGTAAGTTCATCCTAAACAGATCTCCTGACATGTGTTCCCTAAAAAGAAGAGCCCGAAGAAGGGATCATGCCACTGATGAGTAAGAAAAACTCTTCCTCCCAGTGACACTAAAAACCTATGTTGCACCGACACTTCAAATATCCAGCGTGTCGGTGTCGGACTCCCCGACACGCATCGGACTCTCCGACACTCTCCGACACTCTCCGACACTCTCCGACACTTCAAAACACTATAAAGGCCACTATGTGTGATGTTTTATTTTTAAAATTTAGGTACCATAGTGAACAATGACTCAATGAAGGTTCTTCTAGAATTTCTCCATACAAGGATAGTGAAATCATTCAAGAAACCAAAAAATGCTTTAGGAAGTACTTTCCTAACATTGAGGATCGCACAAAGGTGAATTTAGAGTACGCAAATTTTGCTTATATAAATGGAGAATTTAGAGAATTTGATTCATTTCACAGTCGATTTTCGATGGATCCTAAGGCTTGGTGGGTTATTCATGGTGCAAGTGCACCTATGCTACAAAGTTTAGCCATAAAACTTCTTGCACAACCATCTTCTTCATCATGTGCCGAGAGGAATTGAAGTACGTACTCCTTCATAATTATAAAAAATAAATATTTAATATACGTGTCTCAGCGTGTCAGAATATGGTATTTTTTGAGAATTGACGAACATCGTGTCGTATCGTGTCGCGTGTCGCGTGTCGGTGCAACATAACTAAAAACATAGGTAAAAATGCATGAAAACCTATGCATGCAATAACTAAATCTAGGGATCATGATTTCTAACATGGTAACTATGCATGCTTTGACATAAAATAAGACATCAACATAAATCCTATTTTATGTGTTTTATCTTATTTTGTATTCTAATCAACATTTTAAATTTTATTTAAGCATGGAGATTCCTGAGTTCTAAGTTCTTACTTAAACTTAAGGTGATTGATGCTCATATTCTTCATAGTTTTAAGTTTCATAGCTTGCTAGACACATTTTGTGATTTGAATCCTTGGTGGTAACTGAGGTGCTCTGGCGCGTTTCTAGCGTGGAGCACAAACTTGCATCTAATTGATTCCATGCATTGAATAATGGGTCATCGACCCCTAATTGAGGCTCATATGATCTACTGTGTCTTATGAGCATGATAGTGTGCGTCCATCAATCATGAGAGAAAGCACCTTCTATGCCCCTAACGATCTATGTAGCTAGTGGTCGGCGCGCTCAACTAATAGAGACACCTGCATAAGCCCACTAGTCTAAGAACTTATTATTAAATTCATGTCTACATTCTGAGTTATCTTGTGGTTACATCTTTCAATACATATCAATGAACATAATAATTTTTCATAATTTCCAACATTCCCATGTAACAAGGTCTTCTTCATAGATTTACACTTCAAAACTTCAAGAGATCAATTAACGCATATGAATACCATACTTAGGTTGAAATGCAATGCAACACTTAATACAAACTTGACATGAATTCTGCATCTACGTATAGAGTCGCACGTATCAAATCTTAATTCTATTAACTTGTGATGTGTCTAACCAAGAGAAATAGAATTTTCTACATCAACGTTTTGACGTCCATAGAAGTGGCGTAGAGGCATGACTTTTCAAGGTTATTCAGAAATCCATGCAACGACCCTATTATTGATCTACGCCAAAGCTTTACCAATTCCTTAAATATTTCAGAAACTTTGATGGGAATTAAAATGTGTCATTCCCTTTCTCTTAGGGTTCTTTTCCTGAAATCACTAATAGAATCTTAGAAAAAAGGAGCTACTATCATGATTCACAAGTAACGAGAGGATGCTTAGCCGAATAAAATAACCCCAAATTTATCTTGATCATCCCACTGAAAAGAATGTCAGGTGAAGCGCTTAAAACAAAACCGTCGATTACAACAAACCAATCCTTACAAGAGAGGAAACAATTTGGAATATTACTGCTTGAGGGAGAAAGAACTCAAATTGACAAGGAGTTGTCATCATACCTCTGAACTGAAACATGAGTGGTTGAAACTTGCGAAAATCGGTAAGGAAGTGCCGAATGGAGGCTGTTATAGTGAAGGAGGGTCATCTGCAGTTGTTAGGGCAAAGGAGGTCGACAGATTTGCGACCAGACGAAGCATTGATCCGCTGCAACTGTAGAGGAGATGTCAATTAGATACTGAGGTCGATTAGGCGCGTCGATCAGATGCTTGAACAGTCGGCGACTGTGGAGCTTGCTGGAAGGGTGCCGATGAGTTTCTGCAGTCAAAGCCGGGGAAAGGGGTAAGGTAGGCTCTCCTACGTGCGTTCCCTTCGAAGGAAGGGGGTAATGACTGCACTCCACTTGACGGAAGAAGGTATTACTAGGACACATTTACTCTAGTATCAAAGATAAATACCGTGGGAGTTCTCCTTTCCCTGAATGTTTAGTTCAACTGGGAACTACATTAATTTGATGTCAAAAATGCATTTCTTCATGGAGATCTTGCAGGAGAGGTATTTATGGATATCCCACCCGATTTTTGCTCCAGCTACATTGAGAATCAAGTGCTATACTGACATTAGGGAGATTCTCCAATGCTATGTTGATGTTAGGGTATAAGCATAGCCAAGCAGATCACACGTTGTTCTTCAAACACTTACAGGAAGGTAAACTCATCTTGTTACTTGTGTATGTCGATGATATTATCATTCCAAGGAATGACATAGCTGAGAGCAAATTTCTAAAGAAAAAGTTAGCAGTTGAATTTGAGATAAAAGACATAGGAAGACTAAAGCTCTTCCTAGGAATTGAAGTTGTCTACTCTAAAGGAGGAATCTTTATCTCTTAGTGAATGTATGTTTTGAATCTTCTCAAAGATATAGGGAAATTGAAATGCAAGACTAGCAAAGTTTCCGTTGAGCAGAATCACAGAATGGAGAATGCTGAAGAAAGCCCATAGGTTGATAAAGCTCAATATCAGAGATTGATTGGGAAACTAATATATTTGGCACAAAGAAGACCCGCGCATTCAATGTTGTCAACCAGTTTATTCATGATCCAAGGACCAAACATCTACAAGTAATAGATTGGATCCTTCAGTATCTCAAGAACACCCCAACGAGAGGATTATTGTTTAAAAGCGGTGAATGACTATCTCTGAAGACATACAAATGCTGATAATGGAGGATCTTTGGTTGACAGAAGGTCTCCTTCTGGCTATTGTACCTTCTTAAAGTGACATCCTCGTCACTTGAAGGAGTAAGAAGCAGATGTGGTGGCCAGATCTAGTGCTGATGCTACGCATACACTTTCACGCTAGTGGACCCCCCGGATGGAGATCATCGACGCATGCATATGGAAGCCGCCGCACTTATTTGGGGCACGCGCATGGAAGCCTCCATGATTATTCCTTTTGAAATTAAATGTGTTAATTAATATTAATTAAGTGCCTTTTAATTAATATTAATTAGACTTAATTATTATTAATTGTATTGTCTTATTTTGTGTGCCCTCCCTCATCTATATAAGAGGGAGGGGTAGGAGTTTGTAAGGTATGCTTGAATTTATGCAAGATTTTAGGGTTGCTCCCTAAGTTCCTCATCCTTCCTCCTTTTCGTCTCGCTCACCACCGCCGGCCTCCCCCCTTGCCGGATTCTTCCTCTCTCTCCCTATCTATTCGGTAACAATGGTCCGACCTGCCGCTCCGCCCGCCGTAGCGCCGCCTTCTCTCGGCTCTCTTTCCATGGCTACGAACACGCGTCCCCACACCGCCAACGATCGCATCCGCACCTCGCTCGACCGACACGAGGCCACGCTCGACAGTCTGCTGTCCTCCGTCGACGCTGCCCTCGCTGTTCAAGCGCTCATTCTCGCCCGCCTCGACACCCTCCAACGCATCAAGGAGCAATCCGCTCGGCCAGGACACCGCCTGGCCCACACCGGGGAACCACAGGAGGCTGTCGCCTTCCCTCCCAATGCCGAGCAGCACACCCCATCTTCCCCTGCCAGCGTCGAGCAGTCGGCCCCACAGTTCCCTTCCAGCGCCGAGCAGCCCACCCCATCCTCCCCTTCCTGCGTCCTGCAACCACCCCCACAGTTCCTTTCCTGCGTCGAGCAGCAGCCACCTCCGCCGCTGCCCCTCCTGCGTTGAGCAGCATCCGCCGCACCTCCCACACCGCTTCCGCCAATCGCAGCTCCAGCAATACGTCCGACAGCCCGAGCCAGCACCGCAGCTCTCGCACAAGCCTCGCCAGTCAGCGACCCCGCTCCAGGAACTGCCTCGCCGCTCGTCTCCTTCCAGCAGTACAAGACAAACTCACCCAGTGATGTCGACTGCCTCGGCTCCTTCCCCCCAGCCATCGAGCCACTCGCCTGCTTTCTTTTTGGCAGTTTTTCATCATGCCCTCTTTCCCCTGCCATCCTTAATGCCACCAGGCCCCACACACAACAGCCTCCATCATTTCCTTATGTCTCTCCATCCACACCATCCTCACTGTTTCCGGGCTCCACAACTGCACCCACGCCAAAATCTCCACATTGTTCCTCCCTCCTGCAACCCCATCACATCGTACATCAATTCTCCTCTCTCTTTCTTGAGCCTCCCCCTACCTGCCAACAATTGTCTCCCATACGCCCTCAATTTTTTTAAATTTGTCTTCCATTGTCTTGTCCCATCAATTTGTTTGTCCTTTCCTTCTCTCTCCTCTTCCAAACAAATGCACACCCACCTTTTTCCCTCCAAGCTGCCAACCCCCATTTCCACACCCATCCATCACTCACTTTCACCCTCACAAGCCCACCCACTCTTATTGCCCCCCTTTCTTCTAACCGCACTGCTCTAACACATATTCAACCCAAAATTTTCTTTGTTTGACACATCTTCGTTCTTTCTCCTCAAGGCACTTGCCACCGCCACTAGCAATACACAACTCCTTTCTCGTCAACATTCTTAAAGATCCCGATAAAATCATAACACTCGACCTTGGGGACAAGGTCGATTTTCTAGGGCGGTATAGTGTTACGCATACACTTTCACGCTAGTGGACCCCCCGATGGAGATCATCGACACACGCATATGGAAGCCGCCACACTTATTTGGGGCACGCGCATGGAAGCCGCTATGATTATTCCTTTTGAAATTAAATGTGTTAATTAATATTAATTAAGTGCCTTTTAATTAATATTAATTAGACTTAATTATTATTAATTGTATTGTCTTATTTTGTATGCCCTCCCTCATCTATATAAGAGGGAGGGGTAGGAGTTTGTAAAGTATGCTTGAATTTATGCAAGATTTTAGGGTTGCTCCCTAAGTTCCTCATCCTTCCTCCTTTTCGTCTCGCTCACCACCGCCGGCCTCCCCCCTTGCCGGATTCTTCCTCTCTCTCCCTATCTATTCAGTAACAGCTGAAGTCGAGTTCAGGACTATGACACAAGGTATATGCGAACTGCTATGGATGAAGATTCTATTAGATGATCTGAAAATTTAGTATGACGTTCCTATGAAACTGTCCTGCAATAATAAATCCACAATCTGCATCGCACATAACCCTGTCTCACATGATCGAACAAAATATATCGAAATTGATCGTCATTTCATCAAGGAGAAACGAGACAGTGGGCTGATATGCACTTCTCATGTTTCTTCCGAATTACAGATTGCTGATGTTCTGACAAATGGCTACCACCATAAAAATTTCACGTCTTGCAAGTTGGGAATGATGAATATCAATTCTCCAGCTGTAGAGATAGTGTTATGAATACTATTATTAATCGTTCTTTTTTTGGGTTCATAAAGTATTCAAAGGTACTTAGGTCTTTTATACCCTCTGTTGTATTATGTGTTTGTGTATGTATATTTTTTACTATACCAAGGGAAACATTGTATTTGGTGAAACATTCAAAATTGTCAAATATAGCATTATTGTTTACTTAACATATATTACACTCTATTTAAAATAAAATAAAATACATTGCTCATTTAAGTAATTACACCGTATTCTCAAATTAAAAGTAATGATGAAAAATCATAAAATTGAAAAATTTTAGTAGAGCTCCTATACTTACTATGGTAGGCTATCATTAGACATGTCAACTTTATTAAAGTTGATTTGAAAAGTAATGATGAAATCAAATTAATTTAATTTATAATAGTAATGATGAAAAATTAATATACGAATAATTATGAGTTTTTTTAACAAAAGTAAAAAAAATGGTGTATAACTATTTTCCACATTAATTAATAATGTGTTTATTTTAAACTGCATTAATTAATTGAATGGGGCGGAGCCCCGTACTTGTCGCGATCGGGGTACTGTCACAGTCGAGATACTGTCGCGATTGGCCGTAGGGGAGGAACCCCGTGTCTGTCACTCGTATATATATATATATACTCATTTGATTAATAAAAAAGTTAAAGAGAGTTTTTCTTTCTTCAGTAAGATTTCTAATTAGGTATGTTAGCTATTGTTTAGATATTTTATGAATTTGTGTGAAAGAACAATTTATTCTCAAGATTTCATCATAATTAAGCACTAATACTAGGAGATGATTTTTATGGTTTTGGGGAAAAAGAACAATTTATTCTCAAGATAGCTCATTATCATGCCCCCATGCATTGAAAAACTCCTCTCTCTCGTCCCAAAGTTGTTCAAGTTCAGAATTACACGCAGCTTTACATAGTAGTGAATAGGTGTTGAGAGAGCCAATTCCAGATGTTTGAAATAATATAAAATAAGTTGAAAGTTTATACTTGGCTTTGATGAATGATAAGTTTTATATGCTAAGAATCAAAAGATGTCAACTGTGACGAATTATAATTCCGAGCTGGATCAGTTTCTTAAACATTAGTTCCATAAAGTTGCTTCATACAGCTACAATTGATTGATTTTAATAGATTTCAGGTAGACAGTTGACCTGATTTTTACTGATGTACCTTGGATTTTTTTCTAATAAAATTTCCCCTTCATTTATGGTTTTAGTGTCTCCAAAAAAGCATGGTAAAAGCATTTACATCTACAAATCAAGGAAGCGGGGCACATTTCCTCCCTGGTCTGTCCAAGTTGATACCAAGTAAGTCCAGAAAATTTGCAACTGCATCTGTCAGAATTTGTTGACTAGAAGCTAGTCATACACTATCATGAGTACACCCATCTTCTATTATTTAACATTTATCCAAAAAAATGTTCCATACCCTGAATCATTTGTCACTTGATACTAAACTCATAATTCTTTCTAGTTTAATTCGCTTGTTGTTTCTATATGGTTGCTTTCCTTTAGTGTACTAGGTTGTAACGACCCGCTAGACCGGCACAATTTAAATGCTTTATTTAGCATCATCAGAGACAACGTTTGTTGGATTTTGTTTATACATATCGTAGCAGAGATTTGCACATTAATTGAAGTAGAATACCAAACAGAATACCAAAAGCTTCTCAATCTGTAGAACAACCTGCAATAAAAAAGATATGTATATATATATACTACTTATAAAGAAATATGAATGATTTTTAAATTTCATGCATTTAAAAACCATCAAATAAATCCTGTCCGTTCGATATGAAGATTTAATCATAATTCTGGACTGCGAATATCAATTCAACCCAAATCTTTTTCCCCCTCTCTCACTAAAATCCCGAGCCCTCTAAAATCGAAGAGAGAGAGAGAGAGAGAGAGAAATAAAGAAAGAAAGGAGAGAGGGGGAGAGAGTTTGGCGGAGAGGGAGAGAGAGAGTGGGAGAGAGAGAGTGGGAGAGAAAGAGAGGGAGAGAGAGGAAGAGAGGGAGAGAGAAAAATAAATATTTTAAGTATATTCGTATATTTTTTTACAAAATAAATATTGTAATATTGATGTATATTTTTTACGGTCATTTCGAGTACTCATATGTATATGTTGTGGGTGCAGTCCGCAGTCGCATCGAGTATGGGCAAAGCCCGTGCGGAGGCGGGCGAATTCCGCCTGGATGCGGCCGAAGGCCGCCCGACAACATCGCGTCGGGGGCGGGCGAAGTCCGCCGTCGCCGGCCGGGTACTGTCGCGCTTGGTTGTAGGGGCGGAGCCCCGTGTCGGGCACTCGTGTGTGTGTGTGTATATATATATATATGACTGTGTAATGTACATGACATCTTTTATACAACAACTGTCTATATCCATATAACCACACATCCATCATGTACAAAATTGGACAGGACACACAAGACTAGAGATGCCTAATCCACTAGTCCTACCCATAGACTCCTCAAAACCGTCCCTCCAAAAACAATCTCCCCACTATTAGGCCATCATGTGGACAACTCTCACCTTGACAAGTCTTCCTATGACGCTCTAGGAACTCGGTCACGACAACAACTATCTTAAGCCACAACTGGTACTTCTCCTCCGGAGAATCTTCTTTCCATCCTCTGACAATCTGCTAGGCACCTCGTCTTCCTTGCCCTAAAATGATAAGGGTTAAACCCGTCAATCATACATGCTTAGTGAATTCTTATCTCTTTAACTTCTTACATACAATTCAAGAGGTTTAATACCAAAAGTGCAATATAAATAAATGAAGTACATTTAACATGAATAAGGAAATGTTGACTGAAATAAATGTAGAGTACTAAAAGTTGAAATACTTTAAAAGGAAATGCTGGAATACTAAACGATATTCTTTCATTTTAATTTGCTACTTATTTTCATTATTTGATTCTTTCAGCCGCAGTTACGTTCCATTAAGTTCTAACTATAGTTGTTATGCTATTGTTTGCTTCTTTTCATTTTCTTTTCTTTTCTTTTTTGTTCTACGATAAGGTTAAAGGTAAATTATTTCTCCTTCTTTTCTTTTTGAGCCCGGCTCATGTGAAATATTTTCTCTAGGGCTACTAGCTATTATCAACCTGTGGGCATCTGTTGCATGGACACAATTATCTTGGAGTCCTCACAGAAACTCCTACCACATTGCATGCATGCATACCTAACTTCATCGCATTGCATGCATGCATACCTAACTTCATCGCATTGCATGCATGCATACCTAACTTCACCGCATTGCATGCATGCCTAACTTTTATTGTGTAACTTATGTTCTTGTATTCTTAAATGGGTGGAATGTTTAGTTATCTCCCTTCAAATTACCTTTCTGCATCAATGCCGCCAATTGTTAAAATTTCAACCGACCAATAAAGATGTATTTTGTACCAATTGTATCCGTTTCTTCACTTTTGCATCTTTAAATCGAAAGGAGAACTAAATTGAATATATGCTTCAATACGTCATGAAATCGGTACTGAAAATCTGTGCATAAAAGTCGAAAGCTGAGAAAAATGAAAAAAGGCTGAGAAAACTAGAAGCTTTAAACATGCCTAGTGCAATATCGAAAAACATTCGCAAACGTGTGTACTTTTCATGCATGAAAGAAATACTTTTTTTTAAATATGTATTTTCTATAACTAAAAAGTAAGCATTTGAAATAAAGTATAAATTAAAGAAATAAGAACTAACATTCACATTTTCTTTTCCTTTGTCCGTCCTCGGATCGACGTTCATCCCATCCTTGGAGACCATCTCAAGCGTAGAAGATTTTGGAGTAAGGTAAGCAAGCTTGCAGATGTCGGATGCCAGACTCATGTCGGTTTGGGTTTTGTATGTCGGATGTCGGATTGCGGGGGATATATCAAGGACATTTCAAAATGTCGGATTGTAATATTATATGTATATATATATATTATATCATAATATTTTTTTAATTAGATGGTAATTATTTTATTTAATGAAGTATACACTAAAATTCATATTAGAAAATGAAACAACTAACAAGTGTTTAATGAATTTGTAATAAATAAGAAATGTTGCATACTTTCAAAATGTCGAAGTGTAACCAAAGGAGAGCTGCGAAGAAGACGAGAGCTGCGAAGAAGACGAGAGCCAGAGGCGGAGATTAGGGCAAGCGAAGAAGACGAGAGCCCAGAGCGCCGTGAGGAGGACGCGAGAGAGATGAGGAGTCTTCGTGAGGGGCAAACGTAGTATAACTATATAAGTATATAATAAAAACTGATTTAATTATAAAATTTAATAAAATAACATATTAATTTCTAATGGCCGCCATAACCCGCCATAACCCGCCATAATCCGCCATAACCCGCCATAACCCGCCATAACCCGCCATAACCCGCCATAACGGGCCGACATGTCCGTCATGTCGGCCGCAATACTGGAAAACGCCAGTTTCGTGATATGTGGCGGTAACGTGTCGATTCCCCCTAAAAAATGACATGTCGGCCGACATGTCGGACATGTCGGCCGACATGTCGGACATGTCGGCCGACATGTCGGACATGTCGGCCGACATGTCGGACATATCGGCCGACATCTACAAGCTTGAAGGTAAGACAAATTATATTATTTTATGTGGGACATGAAAATCTTAGGCGAGTTGTGACATGAGAGAAATAGAGAACATCCTACCCCGGTGGAGAACCAAAAAACAAAAGGCTTTAACTCAAATCACTAAAGGAGTTAAGAGGGGAGATAAAGTTTAGAATGGAGAATGGAAAGGAGGAGGAATAGAGGTAGGGTTCCTCATTTAGGCTTTGTTTGGTTCGGCGTTTTGCTCAGGCGGCGGGAGGAGAAGGCTTGCTGTTGGAACCGGAGGGGGGAGGCCGCGGTTGGAATTTCTCCGTTTTCCTCCATTTCCCATGGCTCGGAGGATGCAAACGGAGCAAACGCCGCCACCGGCCATTTGGTAACCCGCCGTGCGGCGGCGTTTGCCCCAAACGGAGTGCTCCAAATGCTCCGCTAAAGACACCGAAAAAACTTTCAGACATCCTCACTTTTTACACATTTAAAAGTCTTTAGATTTAGGAAAATCCCACTTTCAGCGCACCCAACTTCAGCCACCAACAAAAATTGCAAAAGCCATACATTCACTCTTAAAAACACACACACACACACACACACATCCTTCAAACATGCTGTAAAAACTGTACATTCACAGCACATTACTGCAACCTTTCGTGCACCCAAACACGTACTTAACACATGAACATAACACACACTCACACATGTTTTAAATCCCATTTCAGCAGCCAACACCACTAAATCCCTATAACAACAACAATTAAATACACAAACACAACAAACAACACCACTTTTTAAACCCAAGGAAATGACAAGCACACATCCCTTAATACATTAACACATGAATACTAATATACAAGTCCTTGGACCCAAAAAGTGGCAAGGAAAATTAGGCTTAATCGGCTGTCCCAAATAAATTCCTGCAGAACATAATAAGCCAACAAACACTAAGGCCAATCCTCCATTTTATTTCTTAAAATAGCAACAGGAGTAGTAGTGCAAGAAGAAGAAGAGGAGAAGATTAGGTAATAAGCTCACCACTAAAAATTCCAAGGGGAGAAGAAGAAGCAATCCAAGTAGTCTTTCGGTAGTAGCTACCACTGATCCTAACCGAAGTCACCAGCGAGTTCAAGCTAGGAGGTAAACCAGAGAAGAGTGAGTCAGCAGCTTGATCTTGCAAACTCAAGCCAAAACGAGAGATTTGATGCTCTCCAGAACTCGAGAAGGGGGAAGGGAAAGGGGAGGAGAAGGGCAGAGGTAGAAAGAATGAAGAAAATCAATTCGATTGAGTGCTTGATTTAATTTTCATCAAAATCCGCTAGCAAACCCGATTCCCTTCCATGCACCCTAGCATCTCTGATATTAATTAATCAAAGGAAGGAATGCAGCCCACGTAGAGCCCACAAAAGGGTGTAAGGGTAATAATCCCCTCCACTAAGTCACCCATTTCCAGGAGAAGAGAGCCACTCACCCCCTCTTTTATTTACCTTTATTCATTTAATTTAATTTAAGATAAAACCAAATCCACAATAACATGTACCCGACTAAAGCAGCAAGGAAACCAAAGTCCAACCAAAAGAGGGCAAGGCCCATATTGCCAAGCTTGCTGAGGAGGAAGAAAGGCTTATGGAGCCATCTCAAAACAAAAACCCAAATACTAATCTCAAAACAAAAACCCAAATACTAATCTCAAATCAAAAGCCCAAATACTAACAGAAGAAATCACCTTGAAAGCCCAAGTGGCTCTAAAAAATTAAGAACTTGCGAGCTGCTACCAACCGGCCTACATAAAAAATTATCCTTAAAATTATGACAACGCTTAAAATAAAAGAAACACATAGAATTATGACAATGCTTAATCATAAAAGAAGCACATAGAATTATGACAATGCTTAATCATAAAAGAAGCACATCGAATTATGACAATGCATAATCATAAAAGAAGCACATAGAATTATGACAATGCATAATCGTAAAAAGAAGCAAACCTGAACCATGCAACGAAAATTAAGAGAAAGAAAATCATGAATAGCTTGCCAGTATGAATAGCTTGCCGAATCATGAATAGTTTAAACATAAAAGACCAACCCCTCTTTAGAATGCGAGGCCCGCCAATATGACAAACATCATTATGTTACATTCCATGTTAAACTATGTAAAAATTCTGTTTGTCCTTTTGACCTTGTTTATTTGGACATCTGGGGTCCTAGTCCCACCAAATCTGTTGGTGGAGGCAGCCTGTACTTTGTAATTTTTATTGATGATTTCTCTAGATGTACTTGAGTGTATCTGTTAAAGGAGCATTTTGAATTTTTTTTTCTATATTTTCAAAATTTTATAATGAGATTCACACTCAATTCGGTGTGCCGCTCAAAATTATTCGAACCGAAAATGCGAAAGAATACATGAGACAACAATTCTTATCTTTCTGCATCTCCAACAGTATTGTTTATCAGATAAGTTGTGTGCATACATCCCAATAAAATGGGGTTGCTAAACGAAAAAAATCTTCATCTCCTCGATGTTACTCGGATGCTCGTATGTCAGATGAATGTTCTCGCTTCTATTTGGGTCATACGATTATCATTTCTTATTTTCTAATTAACCGTTTACCTTCTTCTATCCTTCAGGGTCAGATTCCTTTCTCTCTTCTATTTTCGACCTATACACCTTTTCCCCTCACCCCGCGTGTGTATGGTTGTACTGCTTTCTTCCGCACTCCTACATCTTCTCACGATGAACTTTCCGCTCGCGCCACCAAATATATCTTTATAGGCTACAATCCAACTCAGAAGGAATATCACTATTTCGACCCTATCTCCATATGACAATATATTTCGTCCGACGTTACCGTTTTGAGTCTACCCCTTATTTTTTCGGGAAGGGAGGGCAACTTCCTCTTGAGATCTCTCCTTCTCTCTCTACAACCTCTCATTCTCCCACCTCTGTTTTATCGTTCCCTATCATTCATGCTCCCTCCCCTGATATTTTGCAGCCGACAACAACTCATGCACATGTCCCTCCCATTTCACACTTTCCATATCATTATCATTGACGTCCTGCTTCCCTACCTATCTTTGCTCCTTCCACTCCAGAGTTCTCGACGACAGCTCCCAGGCCAACGCTCTCCTCTTCGAAAGGTTTCCACACTTCAGTAGGCTCGGAACTTGATCTTCCCATTGCTTTGCGCAAAAGGGTCAGGGGAGCACACAACATCCTCTTACTAATGTTGTCTCATATGCCAATCTCGGTCCCTCATGCATCAGGTTTGCATGGGCACTCTCTACCACCACTATTCCTGCTACACCTGAGGAAGCTCTTCGTATACCTTGCTGGAAAGCGGACATGGATAAGGAAAACTTAATCATGTACTTGGACTCTTGTCCTTACCCCATCTGGGAGAAATGTCGGGTGTCCCTTGGTCTTTGTCATCAAGTTACTCCCAAATGGCACTATGGGTCGGTACAAGGCTCGCCTAGTTGCCAAGGGGTTCACCCATACATATAGTGTTGATTTCTTTGGCACCTATACGGTTGCCTGCATTAGTACTATCCGTGTACTCTTCTCCGTTGCTGTCAACAGTATGCCTTCCGCTATGGTGACTTACACACAAAGATGTTTATATGGAGCAACCTCCTAGTATGTTGCTCAGGGAGAGTCTCAAGTGTGTAAGCTTTAGAAGGCCATCTATGGTCTCAAACAAAGCCCTCACGCGTGGTTTGACAAATTCAGTCAGGTCGAGTCTACCATTTGTTTCTACTTAAGCAATGTTGATCACTCTCTTATACAGAAAACCAAATATGGTTTGGTTATTCTCGTTGTCTACGTTATTGTCATTCTTCTAACCGAAAATGGCTCCTCTGGAATAGAGAAAACCACGAAACATCTTCGGGAGTATTTTATTACCAAAGATATGGGCTCTCCAAGATACTTCTTGGGAATTGAAATTGCGCGAAGCAATAACTACATAGATCTCTCCCAACACAAGTATACCCTAGATCTACTCAAGGAAGTCGGTCTCATTAGAACGAAACCTGCTTGAAATCCCATGCCTATGAGCACTGACAAACTTTTGGATGAGACATCCCCTCTCATACAGGACATTACTCGATACAGGTGTCTGATCGATAAACTCATATATCTTACTGTAACCAGACCTGATATCTCTTATGTTGTTGGAAAGGTCAGTCTATTCATGCAGGTTCCCAAAGTGTCACCTGCAAGCTACTTTAAAAATATTAGAATATATCAAAGGGTCTCCAGGAAAAAGATTGTTGTTTCAAAGAAACAATCACTTACGCATTAATACATATTCTGATGTAAGTTATGCAGATGATAAAGGAGATCCAAAACCCACTTCCGGATTCTGCACATATGTCAGAGGAAATTTGGTCACATGGAAAGGCAAGAAACAAGCAGTAGTTTCCAGGTAAAATGCTGAAGCTGAATACAGTAGTGTCCGGGTCAAATGCTAACCCAGGCTGCTTGTGAGTTGAAGTGGTTGAGAATACTTATAAAAGACTTGAGAGAGTTTTTTTGTGATAATAAAGCTGCAATCTACATATTTAAAAATACAGTGTTTTATGAAAGACAAAACATATTGAAGTTGATTGTTACTTTATCAAAGTGGAAATTATCAAAAAATAAATATGCACTCTGTTTGTTCTTTCAGATAAGGAGTTGGTCGACGTCTTCACCAATCCAGTTTCTTCCTCTTTTTTAGATATTTGTACCAAGCTGGGAATGATCGACATATATGCTCCAGCTTAAGGGGGAGTGTTAAAGCCCAAGATCAAAAGTCCACATGGGGGCCCATTGTAGTTTTCTTCCTTGTATTTAGTCCCACATCTCCAAATGTACATACCTCTTCCTCTACTACTCTATATAAAGAGGAGAGCTATCATCTAATTAATTGAATTTTTGGAATAATAAATTATTTTATTTCAAACTTTCACAAAGAGTAAGACAAACCAGGCAATAAAACATAATCAGCTAATGCCAACATGGACCTATGGGAGATTGTTCCTATTGCCCTCTCCTTGAAATCTGTTGTTGTACCCTCTCTCCAGTATATAGGGCAGTGGAGGCTATATTTTGATTGTGTAGATCAATATCAGATAATGCTATAAATATTGAATTTGTTCTAAACCATCACTGTATCAATGCTGTAGAACAGTTTCCGTTGGTAAACTTTCTTTCTCTCTGCATGGTGATTGCACAATCCCAATTTTATGTGCAGTGAGTACTCTGATAACTACTTATGGGTAACCATGGAGGTTTTAAAGGTTCATTATTAATGGTTGGTTTCTGAAATATATCCTGTTTGCACATTATACTGGCATACCTGATCTTTTATTTTGATGTACTTCTATGTTGAACTTCAGGTGAGAAAACTTTGGTTATGAATTTTTTTCTTTAAATCTTTATGGATATGATGCAGATTTTTATTTCAAGGATTTACCTTCATTCACTGGGCATTGTAAAGGCTTGCAAAATGGCTGCATTATCAGGTGCTTTTACATTTTTATTTATGTATACTAGTCATTTTTCCCAACATTGCAATTGAATGCGAAAAATAATGTATATAGTAATTTGACTTTAAAATTACCATGGATAATTCGAAAGGACCTTCCTAGAGTTTAAGCTTGCATAATATTGTATTTCTGTAACTGAAAGAAATGTGGTCGAGCATGGGTACAATAGAAAAGGAAGAGATTTCTGTTACATTCAATTGTCAAGGAAAGATTAACCATTGTTTTAGCATTTTTGGTACTGCCTGGGATGGAAAGAATTTAAGCAGGTACTGGATTTATGTGTGTTGGATGTCAACATTGATGTTATTGAGGTTTGGAAGATTTGAGAATATATGAATGGTAAGTTAAATCTTGTGGGGTCCTGAAAGGCTTGGTTCGCTCTATATTTTTAATTCCTTATAAGAGATCTAGTCTTTAGTAGCCAGATTATATAATTTGGTCTCCCATAGTCGATGGATTTATTTACATCTAGGGGTTAAGGTTTCGCATGGGCGCAAGCCCCGTGGTTAAAGTTGTAATTGAAAGAAGAGATTAGTTTCAATTAAGGACTTCAGATACACTTCTTGATTTGGTTTGTTGTTGTAATGGAATTTTAATGGGGATATGGATGGTTAATCCGAACAAGATCCAATGGTAATTTAATGATCCAATCTACCAAAATAAAAAAGCACAAAGCTATAATTTCCAGCGTGTATGATTAGTAGGCATAGACTACCTTATTAGATATCTTAAGTATACTGTACATTGATGCATCCTGTGGAGCATTGACATGAAGATCACATTTATCTTTGTTTTTGGTGCATCCTTCGTCGCATCCTAAGCCACACATTTTATTTGTCAGCATTTATTTATTAGCATGAATTTCTTTCGCGCATTTCCTTTGAAGTTGTTTGGCTTATCGGTTTGATCGCCCGATGAGACCCTAAATAAATAGGTCCGGTAATTTTGGTAGTTTGGACGATTAAGACAAGCTTAAATTAATAAATAAGACGCATAAATACTAAGGATTCTCAAATCATACAAAAAGTAACAAATGGAAAATATCTTGTTTGAAATGTGTTGCCTTTCTTGGACAATTGCTGCGGCGAAGATTTTGGAAAATGAGCTGTTGCTGCCGTGTGAAGGAATTTGGAAAGAGATTTTGGAAAATGAGCTGTTGCTGCCGTGTGAAGGAATTTGGAAAGAAAAAAAATGCCAGCCCTCTATTAAAGCTGCTGGCCAGGAAACAGAAAGGCACCGGAAAAAAATACAGAGAACGAAACTCCTGTTTCGTTCTTGTGTTGCCGGATCAATCCACCGCTGAAATCTTGCATTGTTTGCCGTCCGATTGGTCGTTTGTCCTCGCCGTCCCCGACGCAACTGCCGGGCGCAACTGTTTTACCGTCGACGCAACTGCTGGGCGCCAACTCTGACGAGATCGAGTCGCAGCCGCTACCCCGATCCAACCCGTTGAAGCTTCCGACGATCGTTCTCCCCGCTTGGTCGCCGTCGACCATATAGTTGACTCCGACGTCCTTCCCGACTGGCGTCGATTTCGGTCCAACTTTTCCATCAGTTGGTTGTGGCCCTGCCTAACGACATCCCCGACTAACGTCGGCACCGTCTCTCCCCCTCTGTCAATCCACTGTTGGTTCTCTTTGCGCCGACTGATTTTGGACTGGATTCATGCTCCGGGTAACCTCATCCCTTCCTTGCTACTCACGTTGGCTTAAATTTATGCGTCTCCATTAATTAATTGCAAGCTTGTCTCGAGCGTTCTTACTACTCTAATTTCTGTCTTTTGCGCTTTCGAATTGTGCTTGTGGATGTACGAACCCCGTAACGGTTCAACTCATTGGATACTGTTGGAAAAGCCCATGTAGAGGGCCCGTATTTGGGCCCATTTATGTTTCTTTTGTTTAGTCCCACATCTTGTATAGGATTCCTTCTCTCTTTCTTCCTCCTATATATATGTACTCCTCTTTGTATTTATACAAGAAATATATATAAGCTTTGGTTTTCTCTACATGGTATCAGAGCTAGGTTCCAAATTTGTGGTCTCCGAAATTTTTCTGACCGCACTTCTTTGTTCCTGACCGCACCCCCTTGCGGTCTGTTTTTTTCTGACCGCAGCTTCTCTGCGAGCCCCCCCTGCAATCTCTCCTTCCAGCCTTCGTGTTTCTCCGGCTCTCTTATAGCCCTCTGTCAGGTGTCAGGTGGGTCCCGCTTCTCTGCAGCGAACTCCTTCTCGTGCGGTCTCGTTCGAGCTCCCGCCAGCGGTTTCCTCCCAGCAAGCTCCAACGGCCTCCCCAACTGCGACCTACATCTCCAGCGGCGTCCTCTTCGCCGTTTCCTCCTGCTCGCAGCTCACTGCGGTCTCCTCTTCTCAGGAAAAAACCCAAATAGTGGTCGGGTGGCAGCCCCGGCACATGGGAGACCAATGCCACGAACTCAGCAATGTAAGTGTCGAGGTCGGAGGACTGGCGGATGCTGCAGAGACGCTAAATGGCGGAGCCGGAGTGATGCGCATCATAACGCTGAATCATTTCGTGCTTGAGCTCGGCCCAGGAGATATGGGGTTGCACTTGACGAAGCCAGCGCGCCCAATGCAAGGCGGAGCCCGAGAGGCCGACGACCGCCGTGCCCACCTTGTCGTCGTCGTGGGTAAGATGGAGGTCGAAAAACTGCTCAGCGCGGGCTATCCATCCCATGGGGTCCACCCCGGTGAAGGACGACAATTCCAATGCGAGTGGGGGTCGGCCGGCCGCCGGGAGATTTCCAGCAGGCCGCGGATCGAGCACCAATGGCGACTGGTGTGGGTGGGGGGGAAGGTTGCCCGAGGATCGAGCCAACTTCCCGGGTCGAGGTTGAGGTTGCGGCCATGGGCGAGGCGACCGCGAGCTGTTCCAGGCGGGCGAGGATGGAGGCGTTGGTGCTTTGGTTGGTTAGAGCGAGAGCTTGGAGCGTGACCATGGACGCCCGCAGGTCCGAAAGGTCGGCATCGAGGGCGTCGGCGCGAGCGCGGAGGTCCTCCGTCCCGTCAAGGGAGGAGGCGGGGTTTTGGCGGGTTGTCACAGTCATGGCGTTGAGGTTCCGGCGGCACGTCGGCGGGCGGAGCGGCAGGTCGGACCAATGATACCGCTAGGGTATCGGCCGGCCGGCAATGGGGACGACAGCGAGCTGGCGGTAGGTTTCCGTCGAGGTTGTCGGCGGACGGTAGGCGGCAGCGAACGAGATAGAGAAGAGAGAGAGAGAGGAGGAGAACGAGAGAGAGATAGAGAGGAAGAGGAAGAAGGGGAGCAGCCCCAATTAACTCAAATGATCCAAAGATACAAATTAGGTTTTAACATAGCCTTTTATACTATAAGGCCCCACAACTAAATACCCAAAATACCCTTCACCAAAATAAATAAACTTTAAGCTTGCCCCAAGCCTTCACCCCCTCCGTCTGTACCGCTATCGTCCACGATGTCGCCTTCCCTGTCGTCGGGCGATATCGGCCTGCCCGTGGTATCTTTGATGCCTGATCCGCGCGGTCGTCGTGCGTATACGCGCCATGGTGGTTCTCCCTCCTGCAAGTCGGTAACATATTCTCTATGAAATAACATTACATATTCTCTATGAAATAACATGTCTCATATAAATAAACAAATATATATATATATATTATTTTTAAATATGAATAAACAATAATATATGTATTATGGTATTGTTAGATTTGTGGTGTTTAATATTTTAAGCATAGTTTAATATTTCTGTATTTACTATTGTACCCATTGTAGCCTCTCCTATATATAAAGGAGATCACCCCTTATTCCAAATATATGATTTTACCTTTCAACATGGCATCAGAGCCCTAATCGGGCGTGATCCGCTTCCGCCGCTCGCCTCAATCTCGCTCCCATCGCTCGCCCGATCCATCTAACCGCTTCCGCCGCTCCATCTAGCCGCTCGATCCCGCCGCTCCATCCTCCTGTAGCCGCCAGCGCCTGTCCGGCGTTCTTTCCCTCTCGTAGCCGCCGCCGGCTACTTCTCTATGTCCCTTTGCAGCCCTCTGTGACGCCGGATCTCGGCTCTAGCTTGTCCGACGTCTCTTCTCCTTTTTTCGGTGGGATGTTTTGTGTAACACCATGAGTTTTTTACTTCGTTGTTTGTTTCTCCTCTTTCGATGAGTGAGATCTCCTTTTTCTAGCTGTTCTGTGTATTCCTCTCCCGCTTTCTATGCTGGGTAGTACGGGATCTCCGAATGTCTCTTCCGGTGGGAGCGCCCCCTCGGATCCTTCTCCTCCGACTGGCCTTTTTCGAGCCACTCATGATCACGGGATTCCTCAGATCACTACCATTAAGTTGGACGGCACAAATTACCTTCCGTGGGCTCGATCTATTACTCTGGCACTCAAGAGCCGTCGCTTGTTTGGCTATGTGAGTGGTGATAGCAAGGCTCCTGATTCTTCTTCTCCTGAGTGGCCTCAATGGGAATCAGAGAACTCATTGGTGATGTCTTGGCTCCTCAACTCTATGCTGGAATCGATTTCCAGCAACTACTTATTATTGGATACCGCGGTCGACATATGGAAACGGGCAGAAGTTACTTACTCCTGTCGAGGGAATGCTGCTCAGGTCTTCCAGTTGCGTCGTCGGATATTTCTCCTGCGGCAAGGAGACCGAACACTCGCATCTTACTACTTGGAGTTCACCCAGCTGTATCAAGAGTGTGATCACTTTGATCCTCCCACTTTTGAGTCTTCGGTGGATGAAGCTATAGTTCGTGCCCGGGAGGAACGCAACATGATTTTCGAGTTCCTTCATGGTCTTCACTGTGACTTTGATCCTATTAGTGTTCAGCTTCTCGTCCGCTCTCCCCTTCCTAGTTTGCCTGAGGTGTACAGTCTTGTTCAACACGAGTATGACCGCCGTCAGACTCTCTTACCTGATACTACTATTGAAGGATATGCTTTGGCTGCTCTGTTCAGCTCTGGAGGTCGTCCTTCCCGTGATTCTCGGCCCAAGGCAGTGGATAAGGACCATCTAGTTTGTGACTAGTGTGGCAAGGCCCGCCACACTCGGGATAACTGCTTCAAGCTTCATGGTTTTCCTCCTCCCCGGGGCGGCCCTGGCCCGCGTGGTGGTAGGGGATTTGGTCGTACTTCAGCTCGCCCTCCTTCCTCTCGCCCTGCTTACCTCTCCGATACTGTGGATGGCCTTGCTCCTCTTAGCGGTCCTGCTGTGGTTGATTTCTCGCCTTCTCTCTCTACTGATGAGATCCATGCTTTCCGTCGATTTATGCTGGGACACTCATCAGAGCCTTCTAGCTCCGCTTGCTCCTCTTATGCTCACCAGGGACCTCCCGATGCTCACTCTGCTGTTGCTAGCACACCCACTCAGTGGATTATTGATTCTGGAGCCACTGACCATATGACAGGTTCCGCTACAGGTTTCGTGTCCTACTCTCCCTTGTCGGGTAGAGACAAAGTGTGCATTACGGATGGGTCCTTCTCCTCTATTGCTGAGAAAGGATCTGTCGCATGCTCCTCTCTCACCCTCTTCTCTGTTCTTCACGTTCCTAAATTTATTCAAAATTTACTTTCTATCAGCCACATAACTAATTCCTTAAACTGTTTTGTAACCTTTTTTCCTTCCTTTTGCACCTTTCAGGACATGAAGACGGGGATGGTGATTGGATCTGGTAAGTTGTGCGATGATCTCTACCTGCTCGATTCCTCCAGCTCTTCTTCACCAGTACGCGCCCTCCATGCTGATCGGTCATCTACCTTGGACTCCTGAGACTGTCGCCTAGGACATCCCTCTCCATCTACTATGCGCGTTTTATTTCCTACTATGTCTGCTTTATCTTTTAATTTGGTTACTTGTGATGTATGCACTCTTAGTAAACAGCGTCGTGTTTCTTTTAACCGTTTCTCCCCTCCTAGTGATACTCCTTTTTCTGTGATTCATACTGATGTTTGGGGCCTATGCTTTGTTGCCTCTATATCTGGCTCTCACTGGTTTGTCACCTTTATTGATTTTTCTCTCGCTGCACTTGGGTTTACTTGATGAAACGTAAAAATGAGGTTTTCTCTCTCTTCAACGTTTTCATAATATGATTACCACCCAATTTAATGCTTCCATTAAGGTCTTGCGTAGCGACAATGGCCGTGAATATATTGACTCCGACTTTGAACGTTTCCTCAGTGATCGGGGTATCATACATCAAACTTCCTGTGCTTATACTCCTTCTCAAAATGGGGTTGTTGAACGCAAGAATCGCCACCTCCTTGAGGTTGCTCGGTGCCTCCTCCAGCGCCACCTTCCCAAGTTCTATTGGGGAGATGCTGTCCTGACTGCAACCTATCTTATTAACCGCCTACCTACTCGTGCCCTCGGGGGTAAATCCCCCCTCGATGCTATCCACCTTTCTCCCTCTCACCTTCCTCCTCGGATCTTTGGGTGTGCATGTTTTGTCTACGTGCATCAGAAATCCAAGCTTGATTCTCGGTCTCTCAAGTGCGTCTTTATTGGGTACTCGCTTACCCAGAAGGGGTTTAAATGTTTTCATCCTCCTTCCAAACGGACATTTGTCACTATGGATGTCATCTTTCAGGAGTCTGAGTCATACTGCGAGTCCTCTCTTCAGGGGGAGTCTCCAATGGAAGAGAGTTCTCTTAGTTCTACTCTCCCATTACCTATTCCTCCTTCCTCACCTATACCCTCACCATCTGTCATTCCTGATACTATTATTCCTCCGTTACCTCTACCTTCACCATTTGTCAGGACAAATACTATTACCCCTCCGTTACCTCTACCTTCACCACCTACAATTACTGCCTCCTCTTCGATTCCGCCTCCTTCTCCGCGTCTCCAGGTGTACACTCGACGGAACAGGGGATCAACCCCCGTGCTTAGCTTACCGGCTCCTTCACCTGATACGTTGACAGAGACTCAAGGTAATCATACTTCCACCCAACATCCGATGTCCAATTTTATTTCATATGCTTCGCTAACCCCCTTACACAGAAGCTTTGTTTCCTCTCTATCCTCCATCTCGATTCCCTCCACCTGGCAGGAAGCCATTGAACATCCCAAGTGGCAAGAGGCCATGCATGAGGAGATGTTAGCCCTTGAGAAGAACCACACTTGGGACCTTTCGTCTCTCCCTCCAGGAAAGACTGTTGTTAGGTGTAAGTGGGTGTTTTCGGCCAAGCAAAACCCCCATGGGCTAGTTGAGCGGTACAAGGCTCGATTAGTTGCTAGAGGTTATACTCAAACTATGGGCATTGATTATCAAGAAACCTTTGCGCCTGTGGCAAAAATGAACTCTATACGTGTGCTTCTCTCATGTGCGGTCTGCAGAGGGTGGACCCTGTCCCAGTTGGATGTAAAGAATGCCTTTCTGCATGGGTAGTTGAAGGAAGAAGTGTATATGTCTTTACCACCAAGGTTTACCCCAAGAGGTTCTGAAGGTAAGTGTGCAAGCTTAAAAAGGCTTTGTATGGCCTGAAGCAGTCTCCCCGGGCATGGTTTGGACTATTCCATAAGGCTATGATGAGTTTTGGATACTCCCAAAGCCACGCTGATCACACCCTTTTCGTAAAGCACATGCAGGGTAGAGTCGCTGCCCTCATCGTCTATGTTGATGATATTGTTATAACAGGCGTTGACACTATAGAGATTGCATAGCTCAAACAGAGGCTGATAGAGGAATTCGATGTAAAGCACCTTGGAGATCTCCGATACTTCTTGGGGATTGAAGTTGCTCGTTCTAAGCATGGAATATTCATCTGCCAAAGGAAATACACCTTGGATTTACTTCAGTCATCTGGAATGAGTGGGTGTCGTCCTGCTGACACCCATATTGAAGCCAACCATGGGTTAGGAAAGGATGATGGTGTTCCGGTGGAGGATATTACTGATTTTCAACGACTGGTTGGGCGTCTCATTTATTTGGCTCATACTCGTCCTGATATCACGTATGTTGTTGATGTCGTAAGCCGGTTTATGCATTCACCCAAAACCAGGCACTTGGAAGCTGCTCACAGGATTCTTCGCTTCAAATCCTCTCCAGAGAAGGGTATCCTGTTTTCTCCGAACAAAGAATTAAATGTTGAAGTGTACATCGATGCCGACTGGGCAGGATCGGCTTATGACCGGAGGTCTACATCTGGATATTGCTCGTTTGTTGGAGGGATCTTGGTTACCTGGCGAAGTAAGAAACAACACGTGGTGGCCGGATCAAGCACTGGGGCAGAATTTCGATCGATGGCACATGGAATCTGCAAAGGTCTTTGGATCTGATCTCTTCTGAATGATCTTGGAATGAAACATAATGATCCCATGAGACTCTACTTTGACAGTAAAGCAGCTATCAGTATTGCTCACAACCCAGTCCAACACGATCACACAAAACTTGTCGAGATTGATCGCCACTTTATCAAAGAGAACATTGAAAGAGGTGTTGTGAGCACACCGTTTGTCTCGTCTGGTCAACAACTTGCGGATGTTCTCACCAAAGGATTAGGCTCTCGAGCCTTTGATGGGCTTATATGCAAGTTGGGCATGAAAGACATCACACGCCCAACTTAAGGGGGAGTGTTAGATTTGTAGTGTTTAATTTTTTAGGCATAGTTTAATATTTCTGTATTTACTATTGTACCCATTGTAGCCTCTCCTATATATAAAGGAGATCACCCCTTATTCCAAATATCAAATATATGATTTTACCTTTCAACAGGTATATATATTTTTTGAATTAAAATAAAAAAAATATTATATATATATATGATTATTGTACATGTAATAAACTAATGCTATGTTTTTTGTGTAGGTTGTTTCATGCAACTTACAACCCGGCATTGAGAATGAAGGAACAAGCACCTGGCTTGAAAATACCTAAAAGAGTTAAACGTATTAGAAGAGAGACTAGAACTGAAGCCCCTTTTGAAGCGCCATATGTACCTTCAAAACTTAAGTTAACATCGAAACCTTCACCTAACAAAACCATTGATATTTTTGAAGGCATGACTGTTGTTGAACTGGCTAAGAGGACAGGTGTAAGCATAAGGTATTTACAAGAAATGATCATAAATGTTGGTGAGAAGGCTGATTCAGAGTTTGACCCATTAAGCATTGATACCGCTGAGCTGGTTGCCATGGTATTGATTCACACCTGTTTTTTCCCTTAAAATTCACGTATATCAAGAGTTCTGATAGGCTGCTAAGTTGACAAATGGTCATTGTCATAATGACTTTTCTGACATTACATTAAATTTTTTTTTTGCATCAATCTAATAATAGTTCTAGTTTTTAGCTAAAATAAGAGTTTCTGAATATTCTATCAAATATTCAAGAAATAAAACTTGATTCTTAGCATACTTCTGACAATGAAATTGCATGGATGTGAGGAAGTGGATTTATTCGTTGATCTAGGGGGGCAAGCTTTTCAAAGAGGAGGCAATATTGGCTACCAGCAGTGGTGGAGGAATATCAGGCTGTCTGATAGGACAATTAAAATATTTCTATTAATTATAATGAATAAAACAATAAAAGGACAATTAAAAGACTAGCCGCTAGTATCAATGGTGTCAGTGCACTAAAGAATGGCTTGCCCTTGCTGGGTTTTGTTCAGAATCGGTTTGACTGATGAGTTGATTGTTGGAACAACCTGGCAGAAAGAGCTCTCGAGGGTGGAATCACGATATATCAGCTTGACAGATTGGTACCACGTGACCTCATCATCATTAAAGAGGTTGCTTGTGTCAGATCCCCTTTCTTGAAGAGAGCCCGACCTTGTTCTCTCTCTGGTGGTCACGAAATAATAGTTCTTTAATCCCATCTAGCACCAATTCACCCGTACCCATTTCCGCTATCTCCTTTCCTTCAGCCGCCAAATTACTGACTGGACAACACTTCTAGAAGGAAATGGAGGATAACAATGTAGTGTACCTTTTAGTCAGGGTAGAATCGACCCTTGCCCCGATGGTTATCCCTAGCATGGTGCAACTTCACATCACTGAGTGTAATGACATCATGCTCGATGAGTTGCTAGACCAGTTACCACCCATGATCGATATTTGAACTTATCTCTGGAATTAGTCTTCCTCACCTACTACACCATCGTATAAGCTCTAAGTAGCATGAAGAGCTTCATCAATGTGACAGATTTATTCCGGAATTGTCATATTAGGGAGTGCATGAGCTAATGTGTAGTTCATGCATGATTAGTTCTGAAGAATGATGGAACTTGGCGCATGTGTGTCGATAGTTGAGTAATCAATAAAATCACTATCAAGTGTCACTTTCTAATCCTTTGATTGGACGACATGCTTGATATGCTTAGTAGGTCTAATAACTTTTCAAAGATCGACCTTAAGACTGACTACTGATGTAGGGTAAGGTGTGAGGTGCGAGACTACAATGCAATCCTAGTGGGTGGTGAAATGCTGCCTTACGACCTTAACACTAAATGAGATGCGACCATGCAAATAACGACGACAATAATCAAAATTGAGCAATAAACATTAAACCCACGCAACTATAAATAGCCGAAGCAAAGCGCACGACAAATGACTCCTTCCTGCAAGCACATCTAGGGCAAATTTCCACAACACTAATATCCAAGCAAATGAGAATTCACAACACCATATTTAATTTAAAAAAACAAGATCCATACAACAAATAACAACTCACAGAGCATGGAGTCTGCCATAGGAGGGTAGATCCAACGACGTATGTCGTGACGGTGGCTGAAATATGAAGGTATAACGGCCGGTGAAATGGATCTGAGTGGAGGGGGGATTGGATGGGTTTCAACGGCTGTAGATAGGGTCGGCTGCAGGTTTCTGGGTTAGTGTCACGACCCGTCTAATAACAATTATCAGAGTGCGCTACGGGCGGGTCGTGATGCCGCAGGCATGGGCAAAGAGAAACCATGTCTGCCAGGCGGGAGCTGTAATACCAAGATATCTGTAGAAAATAATTAGATTTTGAAAAACCATATCAGTTTGATTTATTATGCGGAAGCTTGAATTAAAAGTGATGCTCATGCACTTTGATCAATTCTCATGCTACAATTATGATGCAAAAGTAGATGCTAGTAAACCGCAGAAGCAAAATGAACATTTATAAAATGCTGTAATACATCCATACCATCCTAAGAGTTGTCCACGATACAAGGAAAATGACTGACAATAACTAGTACAGGAAAGACAAATCCAAAAGTAAAAGAAACAAGATACAAAGGACCTGATGCAGCAACTACAAAAAAAAGTAAACCTCCAACAGACGGGAGCTGGGCGAGGAACAACTCAGGAAGTAGACGGCGCAGTCACGACTCACGAACCCTAAGGCAAATCCAATCAGAAGGAAAAGCCTCAGAACAAGATCAATAACAGAGATTCAAGTTAATAAAATAAACAAGTAAACTGAGAAACAAGCATAACAGTAAAGTATGTCAGAGACTAACTGAGATTCTCTAGTAAATTTTTAGCCTACTCCGGAGTTTAGCCTAGACACAAACGCATAAGCAGAAATCAATGGAAGACGTGTGTGTCGTCATTTGATGCACAAGATTCTAGCATGGGAGTAGATGCAAGGCTTAAGCTACCGCTGCTCGCAAGATTCCCTTCTTGGTTTCTGTTACCAATTCAAGTGTAAACTCATTTTCCGGTGTCACATCAAACGACACATTCCCTTTCATTGTTTGCCTATGGCGTCTAATGAGCTTACTTATCTGCAAGTAATAAATTCAAGCGGGGGCTAGTGCGGTACAAGTGCGACTTAAATAAAACTTGTTTGCAAGCGAGAGAGGTTTCTCTACTTGCCTTAAGGAGGAGCCGGGCTTGAAGGCGGCGGCTAAGAGGCAAGGTCAACACTCTAACGGAACCTGTTCAAGATGCGTTCACATGAATTATTTGTTTCATGCACTTAATCCGCGCACACATGTGACTCTGTTGAGTAAAATAATTCAAGGGGCAAGTTAAGGAATATACCTCCCTCGACAAAGAGGGGAGAAGCGGTTACCACAAGAGATCCGAGGGTTTTGGTGGCGGTTGGATCCGGGAACCTTAATTCGGAGAGGGCCTTGAGCGATTCCACCGCTACATTCGATGAACGGCACCGAAAACCGAATAAAACTTAGGATTAGTCGAGTAAACCACCACCTCAAGAGGGATCGATGAATTTTACGTCGATCGGAAAGCGAAAATTACACGAACGCTAGGGCAAAAATTCTGAAATCGCAGGAGAGGAGAAGTTCTTACCCACGGAGACTAGATCGGGCCTCAAGAAGTCCAAATCGGGCGGATCCGAGCAAACCCTAGACGTTCCTCGCGGAAACCACCGCCGAAATGCACAACGGAAGAGGGACGGGGCAACCTACACTTGAAAAATGAGAAAGACGATGGAGGATAGCTTAGAACCACGGGTTTCGAAACCGAAATAATAGGAAATTTAAGGTTTTCTTACCCCTATCAGCCGGAGGAGAAGAAGAAGAGGGCGGGAGAAGGAGCCCTTGCTGCTGTCGGCGTCCAGAAGAGGGGAAGAAGGGGGCGGCGCCGACGAGGAGGGGAGCAGGAGGCGCCGACGGGTCGAGCGGGAGGAGGAGCAGACGTCGGCGGCTGCGTTGCGCACGCGAGACGGGAGCGGGAGACGAGAGTGCGGCTTGCAGAAAAAATGAGCCCTAGCTGAGCGCGCGCGGGAGACCTGGACTGGGGGGGGGGGGTTTAATCGGGAGTGGGAAATTAAAGGGGGATTATTACTATTAATGTTATTATAAATGTTGGGTTGTTACATTCTCCCCCACTTAGGAAGTTTCGTCCCGAAACTCTCGAGGATTTTCTAGCTAGGGCTAATATGACGAAGGTTCAGATGCCCTTTATACCGACAAGATTTGCAAATCAAGTCATGGAAACTATCTATGGAAAAATAGCAAAAAAAGAGAAGAGAACAAGAGCGGAGGCATACCAGGATCAGGAGAAAAGATGCGGATACTTGCTACGCATGTCAGCTTCGAGCTCCCAAGTGAACTCCTCAGACTTGCCATGCATCCAAAGTACCTTCACCATAGGAATGGTTCTCTTTCGAAGCTTGCGCTCTTGATACTCCACGATCTTAGCAGGTTCGACTGGATAGGACAGATTAGCTTCAGGAATCACTGGAACTTCCTCAATGACACGGGTAGGATCATGAATGTACTTCCGAAGCTGGCTGACGTGGAAGACATTATGAACACTGGTCAAGGAATCAGGTAGCTCCAGGCGGTAAGCAGATCCTCCAACACGCTCAGAAATAACATACGGTCCCACTAATCTCGGGCTGAGCTTATGGTGGCGACCAAAACGCTTCACCCCAGGAGTAGGAGAAACCTTCAAGAAAACACGATCACCCACCGCAAACTCCAACGGACGGCGACGCTGATTAGCATACTTCCTCTGCCTCTCGACGGCACGGCTAAGCTGAAGACGAGTCTTCTTGGTGGCCTCTTCCATTTCCTGAAGTAGCTCAGGACCCAACACAACCTTTTCACCAACTTCAGACCAGTAGAGAGGGGTCCTACAACGACGCCCATACAACGCCTCGAAGGGGGCCATCTTGAGGCTCTCCTGATAGCTGTTGTTGTAGGCGAATTCAACCAGTGGCAAGTGATCATCCCACGCTCCCTTATAGTCCAGAATATAACACCGAAGCATGTCTTCAAGAATCTGGTTCACCCTTTCGGTCTTGCCATCAGTAGTCGGATGGTAAGCGGTGCTCAGGTTGAGCTCAGTGCCCAGAGCTTGCTGGAATCCCTTCCAGAAGTGCGATACAAATCTCGAGTCACGATCAGAAACAATCCGCAGAGGGATCCCATGAAGTCTAACTATCTCAGAAACATAGATCCGAGCCATCTTCTCGGTGGGATGACCTTCCCTGTACGGGATGAAGTGAGCTACTTTAGTCAAGCGGTCCACAATAACTCAAATCGCGTCATGACCTCTCGGAGTACGGGGTAGTCCAGTGATGAAATCCATAGAGATGTCTTCCCATTTCCACTCTGGGATAGACAGAGGCTGCAAAAGACCACCCGGACGCTGACGCTGGGCCTTCATCTTCTGGCATGTCAGGAACCGGGAGATGAAACGGGCAATATAATTTTTCATACGAGGCCACCACACGATCTGCTTCAAATCATGGTACATCTTATTATTGCCGGGGTGACCAGAGGTGCGGGACTCATGAGCTTCTCGGCAAATGCTATCCAGTAGCTCAGGAACATCAGGGATGCAAAGGCGACCTCGGAATCGCAGGATATCATCAGTGATGGAGAAATCTGGGAGAGTACCAAGTTCAACCTGCCGACGGATACGCTGGAGTTCTGGATCAGATGGCTGCAAATCCTTCACCTGTTCTACCCATAACGGAACGGATACTCCTCCGTGACCCTCAGGTGCGATGGATATGTCCATCCGGTCGAGGTCATCTATCAAGGCTGCAAGGGATGTTGACATAGGGGTGCAGGCGGCAACCGTAGCATGTCGGCTCAGCGCATCTGCCACTGAATTGGCTTTACCGGGCACATAAGTGATCTGCAAGTCGTAATCCGCTACAAACTCAAGCCATCGCCTCTGCCGAAGATTGAGGTCCTTCTGAACGAAAATATACTTTAAGCTCTGGTGATCGGTGTAAAAGTGACACTTCACACCATAGAGATAATGACGCCAAAGCTTCAAGGCAAAAGCCACCGCGGCAAACTCCAAATCGTGAGTGGGGTAATTGCGCTCATGGATCTTCAACTGCCTCGACCCATAGGCAATAACACGGTCCTCCTGCATCAGAACACCACCCAGACCCACTCCGGAAGCGTCAGTGTACACAGAAAAATCCAAACCCTCAGAAGGAAGAGCTAACACTGGCGCTGAACACAACCGTTGCTTTAATTCAGAGAAGGATTGCTCACACTGATCTGTCCACTCGAACCTGGCATGCTTCTGAGTCAGCTGTGTCAGAGGAGCAGCAAGAGAAGAGAAACCTCTTACGAAGCGTCGGTAGTAACCAGCCAAACCCAGGAAACTGCGGATCTCAGTAGGGGTAGTAGGTCGCTTCCAGTCCACTACTACGGAGATTTTGGCGGGGTCAACAGCTAGCCCATCCCCAGAAATAACATGCCCCAGAAAAGCCACACGATCCAGCCAGAATTCACACTTTGACAATTTGTCGTAGAGCTGGTGCTGGCGAAGAGTTGAGAGGATGAGTCGGAGATGGACTGCATGCTCTTCTCGGGTCCTGGAGTAGACCAAAATGTCGTCTATGAAAATGATGACGACCAAATCCATGAACTTGCGAAACACCCGGTTCATCAAATCCATGAACCAAGATGGGGCATTAGTCAGACCCATGGACATCACCAAAGATTCAAAGAGTCCATACCGAGTCCTGAAAGCGGTCTTGGGAATGTCGGACTCCTTGGTCTTCAACTGGTAGTAGCCCGTTCTGAGATCTATCTTGGAGAATACCCTACTGCCCTTAAGCTGGTCAAAAAGATCATCCACGCAGGGGATAGGGTACTTATTCTTCACGGTAACTTTGTTCAGCTCTCGGTAGTCGATACAAAGTCTCAAGGAACCATCTTTCTTCTTCACGAAGAGGACGGGGGCTCCTCAAGGAGAAGTGCTGGGACGAATGTAACCAAGTTCAAGCATTTCGTCCAGCTGCAACCGAAGTTCTTCCAACTCGCGCGGGGCCATTCGGTAAGGAGCCTTAGAAATTGGGCGCGTCCCAGGTTCCACGTCAATAGAGAACTCTTCTCTCGATCTGGAGGCATCCCAGGCAATTTGGCGGGGAACACGTCAGGAAATTCAGAAACCACCGGAATAGACTCGAGTGGAGGAGCAACAACCTCCGAATGAGAAGCGTAGATAAATCCAGCAGTGCATCCTTGATTGAGCAACCGAGTGGCGCGTACAGCAGAAATTACCTTCAGATGGCCGCGGGTCTGCACGTGCACACTGTAATCCTTGCCGTCGATGCTGAGATTGATCCTCTTTGCCGCGCAATCCAGCTTCACTCGATATGCAACCGGCCAATCCATTCCCAAAATCACGTCGAACTCAGACATCTCCAGAATTATGAGATCCGCAAGGACTTGCAATTCTTCGAGCAAGATTGGGCAATTGGGGATACCCTTAGTTGATAGGTGCTGATGACCCGGCACAGAAATCTCAAAAGGGGCCTCCAGAGGTGAAGTCGGCCAACCATGCAGGTCCACGATATGGCGAGCAATAAACGAGTGAGATGCGCCAGAATCAAAGAGAATCTGTAACCACTTGTTTCTGACTCTAAACCTCCCTAAAACGAATAGCAGTTATAACCGCCAATTCCGGTTGTATCTGATGTAAAAACATACATAAATACTTGCAGGAAAAAATCACACAACACATACGTACCAGAGATGACGTCCGTGGAAGCGAGCGCCTCTCCTTGAGTAAGGACATTCAGCACAGCCTTGCCCATATTCTGGGCTCCGGGGTTAGCCTGCAGTGGCTGAGTAGTGACCGGGCCTTCCCTCATAGGGCAGTCTAACTTGAGATGACCCACTTGCCCACACTTGAAACAGGCCTTCTGCTTACGGCGGCAGTCCCTCTGTTGATGGCCCGGCAACTTGCAGTAGGCACAAACGGTGGAGGCGGAGGCAAGTGTCATCGGGGGCTGTGTAGGAGCGGCTGTCTTCTGCTTCTTCAGGAGAGACCGACAGACTTGAGCGGTATGACCCACCTTGTGGCAGTAAGCACACACCTCCATGGACCTGGAACCTTGCTCCTGAGGTGGAGCACTCCTGCGCTTGAGGTCGGATGCAGCGGCATTGTTCGTTCCGTGCTGGGCTTTCTTTCCAGTACGATCCAGCTCAATAGCTTCCGCCCGCATGGCGGCTCCCACGGTCTCTGCATAGGTTCTGGCGTCGTGTGCTACCACATGCTGGCGAATGTCATGGCGAAGTCCCTTCACGAAACGACTGATCTTCTTGGCTTCATCCGACACGAACTCCGCAGCAAGGGGGGATAGTCGGGAGAACTCCTGCGCATACTCTGTCACTGTCCTGCCAGGCTGCTGAAGGGACAAGAATCTCTCCGCTAACTTGTCCCGCTCCACAGAAGAGAGGAAGTCCTCCATCAGAGCGTCCTTGAACTGCCCCCAAGTTAGGGTGGTAGATTCGTGGAGGCTGCGGTGCTGGAGCCACCAAGTATAGGCGTCCTCGGTCAGCTGATAGGCCGCAAGAAGGACCTTCTGGGCTTCAGGAACTATGGCATACTCGAAGTGCTTCTCCATCTGGGAGATCCATTCCGTGATCACGAAGTAGTCGCGGTTGCCGTTGTAGGCAGGCGGATTTAGCCTCTTGAAAGCCAGAGTGTCAGCCATCGTCAGAGGAAGAGCAGCCGGAGTGGTCACGGTCGGGGTCACTACAGCATCAGATGCAGGAGGGGTGATGGTGACAGCTACTCCAGATGTCCCTGCGCTGCCAGAACCAGAACCTGGATCAGGAGCTTGGCGATCCCCTTCCAGACGGGTGACACGCTCCACAAGCTGCTTCAAAAGTTTGACCATTTCACCTAATGGGGCTTCCCCTGCAGAAGGTGTAACCTTCTTGCGCTGTGGTCGCTTAGAAGCTATCTAGAAAGAAACATAGAAGAACCGAGTGAGACAACGGCTAAGTTAAGCTTGAGGGTTGAGATTACAGGTCATAGCATTCTAATACTGTTGGATAAGCAATTCTAGTAGTTACAGCATTTTCATTGGACAACTCTAAGTGACGACCATGCAGATGCAAGTGCGGCGATATGATCACATACGGTAAGACAATGATTTGTAAAATCCATGTGTGTACATTCGTTGTCTGTTGCTCTTAGCTTAAACACTTGTGCAATGAGTTATGTTATGCATGCAACATGATTATGCCTACAATGCATTCCTAAGAATGTTCATGAATGGATACGCATGTCATGTTAAGCGCCCATATCACTTAACATGTCATGCGCATTATGATTCTAATGTCATCGCACTTGAAAATATTATATCGCCCATACAATTTAATATTCGCAAGCGGTGTAAATCCTAATGAAAATTCATATGCATATAAATGTTAAGTTTGCCCATACTCCCTTAACATTCATACGCATACTACTCATGTTTATGAGGGAGTGTGTGCGTGTTTCGGCCTCAACCTACAGACAACGACCAAGTGGGTGAAGAAATGATGCATGCACATTTATTTACATAATAGATTTCCAAAATAAGTGCAGTTTACTTTAAAAAAAAGAAACTTGAATTTTTTTAACTTTAGATGCAAACCTACCTCTGATACCAACTGTCACGACCCGTCTAATAACAATTATCAGAGTGCGCTACGGGCGGGTCGTGATGCCGTAGGCATGGGCAAAGAGAAACCATGTCTGCCAGGCGGGAGCTGTAATACCAAGATATCTGTAGAAAATAATTAGATTTTGAAAAACCATATCAGTTTGATTTATTATGCGGAAGCTTGAATTAAAAGTGATGCTCATGCACTTTGATCAATTCTCATGCTACAATTATGATGCAAAAGTAGATGCTAGTAAACCGCAGAAGCAAAATGAACATTTATAAAATGCTGTAATACATCCATACCATCCTAAGAGTTGTCCACGATACAAGGAAAATGACTGACAATAACTAGTACAAGAAAGACAAATCCAAAAGTAAAAGAAACAAGATACAAAGGACCTGATGCAGCAACTACAAAAAAAAGTAAACATCCAACAGACAGGAGCTGGGCGAGGAACAACTCAGGAAGTAGACGGCGCAGTCACGAACCCTAAGGCAAATCCAATCAGAAGGAAAAGCCTCAGAACAAGATCAATAACAGAGATTCAAGTTAATAAAATAAACAAGTAAACTGAGAAACAAGCATAGCAGTAAAGTATGTCAGAGACTAACTGAGATTCTCTAGTAAATTTTTAGCCTACTCCGGAGTTTAGCCTAGACACAAACGCATAAGCAGAAATCAATGGAAGACGTGTGTGTCGTCATTTGATGCACAAGATTCTAGCATGGGAGTAGATGCAAGGCTTAAGCTACCGCTGCTCGCAAGATTCCCTTCTTGGTTTCTGTTACCAATTCAAGTGTAAACTCATTTTCCGGTGTCACATCAAACGACACATTCCCTTTCATTGTTTGCCTATGACGTCTAATGAGCTTACTTATCTGCAAGTAATAAATTCAAGCGGGGGCTAGTGCGGTACAAGTGCGACTTAAATAAAACTTGTTTGCAAGCGAGAGAGGTTTCTCTACTTGCCTTAAGGAGGAGCCGGGCTTGAAGGCGGCGGCTAAGAGGCAAGGTCAACACTCTAACGGATCCTGTTCAAGATGCGTTCACATGAATTATTTGTTTCATGCACTTAATCCTACGCGCACACATGTGACTCTGTTGAGTAAAATAATTCAAGGGGCAAGTTAAGGAATATACCTCCCTCGGCAAAGAGGGGAGAAGCGGTTACCACAAGAGATCTGAGGGTTTTGGCGGCGGTTGGATCCGGGAACCCTAATTCGGAGAGGGCCTTGAGCGATTCCACCGCTACATTCGATGAACGACACCGAAAACCGAATAAAACTTAGGATTAGTCGAGTAAACCACCACCTCAAGAGGGATCGATGAATTTTACGTCGATCGGAAAGCGAAAATTACACGAACGCTAGGGCAAAAATTCTGAAATCGCAGGAGAGGAGAAGTTCTTACCCACGGAGACTAGATCGGGCCTCAAGAAGTCCAAATCGGGCGGATCCGAGCAAACCCTAGACGTTCCTCGCGGAAACCACCGCCGAAATGCACAACGGAAGAGGGACGGGGCAACCTACACTTGAAAAATGAGAAAGACGATGGAGGATAGCTTAGAACCACGGTTTCGAAACCGAAATAATAGGAAATTTAGGGTTTTCTTATCCTTATCAGCCGGAGGAGAAGAAGAAGAGGGCGGGAGAAGGAGCCCTCGCTGCTGTCGGCATCCAGAAGAGGGGAAGAAGGGGGCGGCGCCGACGAGGAGGGGAGCAGGAGGCGCCGACGGGTCGAGCGGGAGGAGGAGCAGGCGTCGGCGGCTGCGTTGCGCACGCGAGACGGGAGCGGGAGACGAGAGTGCGGCTTGCGGCTTGCGGAAAAAATGAGCCCTAGCTGAGCGCGTGCTGGAGACCTGGACCGGGGGGGGGGGGTTTAATCGGGAGTGGGAAATTAAAGGGGGATTATTACTATTAATGTTATTATAAATGTTGGGTTGTTACAGTTAGGAAGCTCGGAAGTGGCAGGGAGGGGCTGGGGGAAGGGGGGTAGAGGTTGGCGTCTTGATCTGGAATGGTTGGAAGTGGGAAAACAGTGGGTCGGTGGATACTGCAGTGGAAGGTAGGGAGGGTGGTTGGTCAGGGGTGGTTTGGACATGTTTTGTTGGATGGAGGAGAGCAAGGAATCGAAAGCTGGGAGGTGTATCGGCGGTTGCTGATGTAGTCCTGGGCGGCTAGGGTTTGGAGGTGAATGAGGGGTCCGGTTGAGGCTTGGGAGGAGGGAATTATGAGGCAATGGATGAGGGATACCTTTGGGAGGCGGGAGCACACCTAGGAGTCGTTATCTAGAGCCTCACAGAGCCGTCACCGAGAGGGGATCGCTTGATTCCGGCAATGACTTCTCGAAAATCTTCACTACCTCATGGCAGCCACCCATACACTCTATTTATAATAAAATAAAACTAGGGCACCCCGACCTTGATGGCTATGATTCGCCGGAGATGTGGCGGGCCTGATTACATGAAATAAAGCTGAAACATAACAATAAATTATATGAAAAGTATGAAAATGACGAGCCGAGCGCATCCGTGGAGTCGGATCACCGATCCGATCAAGTTCTCATGCGCGAGTATACGAATGTGGGTCCCGCCTTGCGACGAGCTAACTTTGATGGATCCCCATCAACTTCCCCCGACTGAAATGTCTTCATTTTCGATGAATGGAGATGATCGTACTGCAGCCGAAGTCTATGGGCGAGTCAATCAAGCTCTGCAGAAGCAAACCAAGTGTCGTCGGTGAAGGGCCGCCCACGCCAATGCACTAAGTATCGACACACAGGACCGTCCGAAGAGGGGACGTACTCATGTGATATGATCTCAGTAATGCTCTCAGCGCTCAACTCCCTTGTAGATGAATCCAGGGCGATCGGTGGTGACAACGACGAAGCCATAATAGACACACAGGTGGGTAGGGCTCAGGAGTGGACTGGGAGTGAGGTGGGGAATGCTATGGTGGAGGCTCAGGGGGATCTCCACAGTACGGATCAACATACTTGCGAGGCTTGTAATATGGCGTCAGATCTTCCACATTAAATACGAGATGAATACTCATACTCACAGGGATATCCATTTCGTAGGCATTTGTCCTGATGCGTGTCATGACTGTGTAGGGACCCATTCGCTTAGCGCTTAACTTCTTGGCAAGCCCCCGAGGGAGCCTCTCGGCGCGGATTCGCACCATCACTTGTTCACCCTCCAGAAATATACGCTCTCGCATGTGTTGTATAAAATTTATTGCTAGTAATGATTTGTCGTCGGACCGACTCATGCAACTCATGCAAATGATGTGCAAAATACTCAGCTGGCTCGCTAGGGCGGTACTCTAATGTGACATGGATAATATCAATAAGCTTCCTAGGTTCATAACCTGACACTATATGAAACAGACTCAACCCAGTAGACCTATTGATTGAACTGTTATATGCAAACTCCGCGATAGGGAGTACCGTATCCCAACTAGATGCGTGCTCACCTACTAGACATCTAAGTAGATTCTCAAAACTTCTATTTACCACCTTAGTCTGCCCACCAGCCTGAGGGTGGTAAGCCGATGAAAACTTAAGGGTGGTGTCAATCTTCCTCCATAGCGTTTTCCAGAAATAACTCATAAATCTCACGTCCATATCAGACATTATAGACTTCGGTAGACCATATAATCTAAGGACGCCTCTCACAAATAATGACGCGACATGGGATGCGTCAGCGGCCTTGCTACACAAAATAAAATGAGCCATCTTTGAAAACCGATCGACGACAACAAAGTTGGAGTCATGCTTCCTCAAAGTGTGAGGTAGCCCGAGCACGAAGTCCATGCTAATGTCCTCCCAGGGGCGGTGTGGAACAGGTAGTAGGGTGTATAAGCCAGTGTTTTGCTTGGTGCCCGTATCCGTTTGATAGATATGACAATGTTGGACGACACGAGCCACATCCTTCTTCAGGTTCGGCCAATAGAAACGGTCCTGCACGATAGTTATCGACTTGTCCCTACCAAAATGTCTGGCGGCGCCGCCCGCATGCAACTCCCAAACTAGGTAATCATGATAGGAGGTCCTGGGTATGCATAGGTGGGAGCCCCGATACATGTAGTCGTCAATATTTTGGAATCCCTCGTTGGGGTCTGGTGGGTCCCTCGATAAGGCGCACACAACTCTCCAAAATCAGTTCAACTCGGGTAATCCGTGATCACTCTCTTGAACCCATCCATTCAGGCTCTCATCATCTGCAATAAAGAGACTCGGCGGCTCAGTGCATCAACGGGTTTGTTCTCAACACTGGCGCGATGTTTAAGAACATAATGGAAATCATGTAGGTACTCAACCCACTTAGCATTCCGATGACTTAACTTCCTCTGAGAGTCTAGATAACACAATGCCTGATGATCGAAATAGAGTATAAACTTCCGAGGCAGGAGGTACTGCCTCCAATAGTGTAGAGACTGGACGATATCATAAAACTCTCAATCGTAGTTCGAGTATTTTTGTTTGGCTTCATTTAGTTTCTCACTAAAGTAAGAAACCGGGTGTCCCTCTTGACTCAATACTCCCCTAATATCAACGCCAGATGCGTCACAAGCGACCTCAAATGCTCTGTTGAAATCAGAGTCTCAAAACAAGAGTGGTGGTCAGTTTGTCCTTAATCTCTTCGAACGCTCAAGTGGCCGCTGCGGTCCACTGAAAGTCGCCCTTGCGGAGACAACTCGTGAAAGGTGCCATAATCATGATAATCCCACGAACAAACCTCCTATAAAAGGTAGCAAGTCCATGAAAACTGCGGGCCTCATGAATTGTCGTGGGTATGGGCCAATCGCGGATGAACTTGACCTTTTTAGGGTCAACAGATACTCCAGTGGAGGAGACGATAAATCCCAGAAAGTGGACCAACTCGGACAGAAATGAACACTTCTTCAGGTTCACAAATATCTTCTCCTTGCGGAGGATACCAAATAGGAGTCTTAAGTGCATGAGGTGGTCAGTCTGAGTCTGACTATAAATCATGATGTCGTCAAAATATACGACTAGGAACTTGCCCATATATGGCCGCAACACCTGTCATAACTCGCATGAAGGTACTTGGGGCATTCGATAGCCCGAATATGACCAACCACTCGTACAGACCGTCCTTGGTCTTGAATGCAGTCTTCCACTCATCTCCTTCTTGAACTCAGATCTAGTGGTACCCACTACGGAGATCGATCTTAGAGAAGATCTGGGCACCCGCCATCGTGTCTAGCAAATCATCGAGTCGGGGAATGGGGAAACGATATTTCACAGTAATCTTATTGAACGCACGACTATTAATACACGTGTCGGCTGCCATCCTTCTTAGGGGTAAGAAGGGCGGGGACCGCACATGGGCTCAAACTCTCACGAATGAAATGCTTCCGAAGAAGCTCATCAACTTGCCTTTTGAGCTCAGCGTGCTCGTCAGGGTTTATACTATAATGAGGCAGGTATGGGAGCGAGGCTCCTGGGACTAGGTTATTGGCGTGCTGAATATCCCACAGAGGCGGTAACTCATTGGGGAGCTCGTCATGTATATTGTCAGCAAACTCATCCAAAAGAGAATGAACATCTGGGTGGGGGTCAGGTGCATCAGTAGGGCAATCAAAGGCCATGGTGGAAACCACTACATAAACAGTACCAACATCGGCACTGTCCCTCAAAAACTCGCTACGTCTCAAGATGTGTAGGGGTCTCGAGAAGCTCGTACTAACTGATGGCTCAATCCGACCCTTGGATTTCTCCTTGCGTTGGGTAGAGGACAACATGATTTTTTGACCCTTATCATAAAAGACACGTGTTCGATCGGCCGAAACACATAACATCGCGATCGTATAGCCAAGGTCTGCCAAGCAATACATGCGCGACATCCATAGGGATGATGTCACACCACACTCGATTCTCAAAAGTGGCAACTAATCGGAACAAGACACCTCTGTGTGAATTGAATCGCGGTCTTGTCTACCCAGATGACACGATAGGGGTGGGAGTGAGGCTCGACCTTTAACTACATAGTCTACATACGCTCTAGACCCTTTTCAACCACGATATTCACACATCTCCCACTATTTATAGCTAGCTTGCAGGGTCCACCTGCACTAGCGAAATACGTGTAATAGATAGTGGTGCGACGCTAGTCCTCATCCGCACGAGCGGTGTGCAGGAGACCTCTAACTACTCCCATCTCCAAAGACCTCTCCGCGTCACTCTCCCAACCCTCCTCATCAGTGGTTGCAATCTCCTCAACAATCTCCTCTTCGACCTCTAGGCTAGGCTTTCCCTCCGCCATAAGCGGATCTCGTGTAGGGCACTGAGGCGCTACGTGTCCCATGCCTGAACATCTATAACACTGGATGCCTCCCGACTTAGGGCGCTCAGTGGTGGCGGCCTTGCCCTTCATGTCCACGGGGGGGGGGGGGGGGGCTCGGTGGCTACAACTTGTGGTGGGGCAGGCCTCCTAAATGTCGAGCCGTCGGGTCTAGAGGACCTTGTCTTGGTCCCGAAGAGCGAAGGTACTGCTCATACTCTAAGGTGAGCTGATAGATCTGCTCAATGCTCTCGAGGCGATGTGGGATAAACTCTCTATGAATATCAGATTGAAGGACGACCCTAAAACGAGAGGCGGTGGCAATGGGCTCCTTTGAAATGTCACTTCTAACAACATGCTCATCAAAGTGAGACATATACTCAGCGATAGTGAGCTTCCCCTGGCGTAATCCATACAACTGATCGAGCAACTGGTATCTGTAGGACGGAAGGAGATACTTGTCTTTTAGTCTCTGTTTCATATCATTCCATCGGGTGATGGATATTGCCTTCCCTATCAGCTTACCTCTCTACGTTGGTTCAGAATACCTTAGTTTGTCAGTGTAATTTCATTTTGGCAAACCTGGCACTTTGCTCGTCGCTTATGTCGTACAACTTGAAGTATTGGTCAATGTCGAGAAGCCAATCGCTAAAAGCCTTCAGGTCCATGCGACCATCAAAGGAACGAGCATCGATGTGAATGCTCCTGGTGATGTCATCCCCCTGTGGAAAACCACCTATGCGCGGCTTCAGATGATCCTCATAATACTCATCGTGGGCGTAATCATGTCGGGCGGGTGGAGGACCGTGCTCTCTACGACCGGGATCATAATAGTCTTCACAGTCATGATCACGACGACCGCGCGAGGGTGCACGATCTCTATGATCAAGTGAGAACAAACACTCGTGCGCTCTTGTGACTAATTTCCTTATGTAGCGTTAATTTATATAGACCGAGGAAGCTAAGGACGCTTTAACCCTCACAAAAGAAAGCATGTTAGTGCAAAAGTGTTTGGGTTCCCTGTTTTTGACATGGTATTCGAGGTAGAGTGCAACACATCAATAGTTGGCGTATGACTCATCTTGAGTCAGGAGGGTCATGCTACTGCATATTTCAGCGAGAAGCTAAATGATGCAAGGAAAACATATTCGTTGTATGAGATTGAGTGTTGCGCTATTGTTTATGCTCTCCACCATTGGCGCTATTGCTTGATTCAAGTTCCATAAAACATTGGGACACTTAAACTCCCAAAGGGAGATTGAGCGTCATGCCGAGTGGGCCACATATCTTTAAAAGTTAACGTTTCATTTGAAGCACAAGCTTGGTGTTCCAAGTCGAGTAGCGTGCACACTTAGGAGACACCCACTTGTTGGATCAGTAAGCAACCTTAGGGGGGGGGGGGTGAATATGGTTTATGTTAAATTATAAAATTTCTTTCTTATTCTAAATGATGTCCAATGGAAATAAAATTATCGTAGTAAATTAATTATGAAAGCTTATAATAGAAAGTCATATTCATTTATTTAATACGACTTAATACAAAGATTATTAAGTTGAAAACATTGCAATGATCAAAACATAAATCTTTTTATTTATAAACTAAAAGAATACTAGATTTAGATCTTTTGATGCAAAGACCAAAGACGATGAATACTACAATTTTGGTATAGACTCGCACCTCAAATCGATTGGACTTAGATAAGCCTAAGCCCCCGAGACCTAACTCTAAGGCTAGTCACCAATCAAGGCGAATTTCCACCCTAGATCTACACTAATCTAGTCGCTACAACCGTAATGAATTTCACACCCTAGATCTAACCTGATCTAGTATCCACAATGACGAATTAACCACGAACATCAATTTTACAAAAGATCAAAGATAAGATATGACAATTACGGAAACAATAGAACAATAGAATATTCTCACCTAGAAGAACTATTGATTTGATGTCGTCTAGATGTAAAGGTTCGATTGTTATTGCATGAGATGCTTTATTTTCTTAATGAACACGATCCTTGAACATCTTCGCTTGATAATCGTTTTGATACGGAGAGAGCGTTCGGATCGTTGAGAGAATGTGCGGATAAGGATTCTTGATCACCTTTCAAATGCCTTCAACATTCTTGATTGATAGAACTTGATCTTCCTTGAAGAAATCTCTCTTGAATGACTAAAGATAACCTCTTTACTCTCTCTAGACGACTATGACAAACTCTTTCATGAAAGAATTCCTTGAAAAAAATCCTGCGCCTATATAAATTGAAATCGTCATGTTCTCGGAGCTACTGTCGGGCGCTAGCCGCCATCGTTGGGCGTAATGTACACCATTTCAAAATTGCGCGCGATCTGCCTCTTTTTGCCACAGAGCTTTCCATATTGAGCAAGGGATAGCGTCTGGCATGCCGGGCAGTAGTGTACAACTTTTTGGTCTGTTAAAAATCTGAATTTTTATCGCAGGGCACTAGTAGACACCATGGGCGGTAACAAAAATTTAATTTTCGTGCAAACCTTCAGTCAGTGCTCCCGATTATTCTTCAGAGCTACTGCCACTGGGTGCATGCTCTACCGTCGGGCGGTACTCTAGAAGTTGAAAACCTTGCAGGTGGTTTGCCGATCGTTGACCGTGTAAGGGATTATTGATTGGTGTAACGATCGCTAATCGCTCACTGAACGGAGCTAGCGATCGCTGATCGGCGAACGGAAGCAATCAATCTCTGATCGCCGACCGGAAGCAAGCGATCGCCTATCGGAGCTTGCCGATCGCCGATTGTGCTTCTGCCGGGCGCTATAAGATACCGCAAGTGGTAGTTTTCATATTCTGATCACCATGTATTTGTTTAGCCCGATTAGTTCTGTATCAACCATTAATTGTATCAACATATATACCCGTTTCTGCATATTATGAAAATTTGCAAATAGACATTAGAAGCTTACCAGGATTTGCTTTTCTTAAACAAAGAGAGTGTCAAACCATGTTTCAACAAACTCTCACTTTTGATAATAACAAATCCAGATGATTGGAAACATATAATGATATACGAGAAATCGTTTTCATAATGACAATAAAAATGAAATATGCATGAATGTATGATACAAGGATACGATCACCTGGACATGTGTCTTCCTCTACATATGTAGCCCAAAGGCATTATTGTACTTTGTATGTCTCACTCCCTATATATAAGAGTGGTAGTGTCTCTTTATCTCTTATCTTTGAGATCTTGTGAGTGTTAACTCTCTTAGGTAAGATGCTTTTAGGGGAACTAACCCTCAAGTGTTTGAGTCGAGCTTGTCTCGATGTCTGTATATCTGTTTTGTGTTCAATCTTACCATTTTCGTTCTTGGTAGTGTGCAACAATCAATTGGTCCGACCTGCCGCTCCCTTAGATTTCCTCGTGAACCCTAAACTCCTCCACGGTTTCGATCCAACTGATATTTCCCTTGTCCGCTGCTAGCTACTAGTTTCCGTGGATCCACCGCCATCCCTCTCCCTCGTTCTTCTCGATGCACCAGCTCGCGCTCGCATCCTCGCTCCAGCGCCAATTCCGTTGCAACGCCAGCTTCCCCGCCTCGCGTCAGTAGCTGTCGTGCATGCTGACGTTTCCATTGCCTTCTAATGTCGCTCACGCAGCCACACGTCCCCGCGTCCATCGCCTTCTACCGATGCGCTTGGCTCTTGTGCTGACTATTTTTCGTATGTCATCTTCCCTGACCGCTCCTCACACTAATTCACAGTCAACGCCTCCTCCAGTGCACCTCCTCCTTCTAGCAGCCCGTGCCCACACTTCGCTGGATCTAGCTTCGCAGCCAGTTGCGCCGCATCTAGTCACTGCTGATTTAGGTACCTCAATGGAACTTCCAACGCTTAGTTGTCTCCCATCGGCCCCAGTCTTGCCCCCCCCCCCCGCCGCACCGCATTCAGATCCGTTGCCGTTGTCTTTATTTGTCCCCGCCGTTCCATACTCCAGACATGTTCAATGACCCTCCAAGCAGACGAGGACGCCTTTGCCTCTGCCTCCGCTGACACCCATCGCTTGGAACAAGTCGAAGCACGACATGAGGATCTCACTCTCCTTCGAGAGATCGCAACCACGACAGTAAACTGCCCACCGGCCTCTCTGCCACCACCGCCGCAACCCCCTCGGCCCATCCTGTACTGCATATGGTTTCTCCTCCCTGCTACGGACATCCACTCGACCCATCTCCGTCGGATCTAGATCCCTGTGTTTTGATGGTACTGACCGCTTTCGTTCTATCACCCGCACCGAACAATTCTTCGACCTTCAGTCCACCCCCGTCAACCAGAGGTTCCCATTGCCACTATCTATATGGATGGTTCGACGTTCCATTAGGTGCATTGGACGTGACAGCAGGTTCCTGACCTCTCCTGGTCCACGCTGAAGGAGGAACTCCACAACTATGACGGCCGCCATGCAGGCATTGCCTACGAGTGCGTCAGCTCCTTCTGCCAGTCTGACACTGTGGACACATACATTGATGAGTTCATCGAGGTCACCACGCACGTACCTTGCCTATTCCCCGACCATTACCTGGGGTACTTCCTTGGGGGTCTACAACCCCACTTTCGGGTGCGCCTTCGGGTCCACAATATGACTACTCTTTCCCGCACCACGGAGCAAGCTCGTTGACTCGATGAGGAACTCTTCACATCACAATCATCCTTCTCGTCCCACCCACCCCACCACCCGCTACCACTACCGTTGTTTCCGTCGAAATCTCCACAATCTCTTCCCAGCATGGATCACCTACCCCCGCATGGGCCCCCACTGCTAGGCCCGCCTCTGCTGCCGTCAGTTTTGTAGCTCCGCCTTCTCCAGCGCCCGACGACCCCACCGCTTATCTCACGAGCAGCACCTCGAGCTTCACCGCAAGGGCCTTTGCTTTCGATGCCAACAGCCGTACTCGCATACCTACGTCTGCGCTTTCAAAGACTTGTGCGTGCTGATTGGATCAGAAGACGACGGTCCTGACTTCGTAGACTTGGATCCTCTGGCGCTCATGGATGACCCCTACGGACCTCGACCTTGAGGGCAAGGTTGTTTTTTAGGAGTGGAGTGTTGATACAGATACGATCTCTTAGACACGCGTCTCCGTCTGCATATGTAGCCCAAGGGCATTATCGTACTTTGTATGTCCCACTCCCTATATATAAGAGTGGTAGTGTCTCTTTATGTTTTATCTTTTATATCTTGTGAGTGTTAGACTCTCCTAGGTGAGAGAGGCTCTTATGGGGAACTAACCCTCAAGAGTTCGGGTCGAGCTTGTCTAGAAATCTGCATCCTATGTTTTGTGTTTAATTTTATAAATTTTGTTCTTGATATTGTGCAACTATCATATTTCACAATCTCAACGTTCTCGCCCCCTTTGTTATTAGTAAACACTGGTCATCATAAACATAAAGGAAATTTAATCGAAAGATAATCATTAGTATCTTATGGTAGGGAAGTAAAAATAAATAATCACGAGAAGCACCATTAGGGACATACAAAGGTAATCATGATTAACACATAGGTAAGTACAAAAAAGAAGCACTATTAAGGCAAGTAAGAATGAATAGTGAAGTAAACAAAACAACTTAAGATGAATCATCAAAAATCATAAAGATGACCAAGACTCAAAACAAAAAACTACATTCCCCCGTTAGTATCAAAAGTTGGTCATCACAAACATAGAGGAAACATAGTCGATAGATAATTATTAGTAGCATATGATAGGGAAGTAAAAATAATTAATCATGTGTAGCACAAGCAGGGATGTAAAAAGATAATCATGATTAACACAAATGCAAGTACAAAAAAGAAGAGTAGTTAAGACAGTAAGAATGAATAGTGAAGTAAACAAAACCACATAAGATGATTCATCAAAGATCACAAAGATGACCAAGACTCAAAACAAAAAGCATGCCCTGAGACCAATTATGGGTAGGATGATGCAAAAATTCAGAATGACAGAGTAAAGGAAAGAAAGTCCTTCACGATGATCAAGAATGTGAAACTCAAATGCATGAATATTAGATCTTGAAAGTGAGTTACTCGTAACAAGATTAGAAACACAAACTTATTTTTATAACAAACATTCTCCATTGTGAATATAAAAAATATATTTTCCAAACTCATCTTACAGACATGATAGTATATGAGGGAACACAAGATATGTAACAACTCATAAAAGAATACAATCTTACAAGATTAGCAAGATAAAGATTTAAGTAAGAGTCTATGTATTAAACATTGTAAATAATTCGCGGTGAAGGAAAATCGATGCCAATGAGTTCAATGAGAAGTGTTGTATAATATAGCGCTAGCAATTAAATCAACGTCAATTTGACGATATTAAGATTAATCAAAATTATATGACAAATTACAAAGTAATTTCCACATTCTACATAGTAATGCAAAGTAAAATCACATCACCACTTATTTATACACAAGTACAACTACCAAGACGCAATGCTTATTAGGACTTATCAGGGATACAAAGTAGAGTGGATCAAAAAATCATACGAAATAAGATTTCTAAGCAATGCTTTGATCCAATGTACCAAAGAGAAGTAAATGTGTTTTTATGATTGTCTGCACAAGATCAATAGAATTCATACGAAATTGCTCAATCTCACAATGCTTATGAAGACTTATTATGGGGAGAAGTAATGTTTGGTGGGTGATCGTTGTCATTATTCATTTTTGTTGACTATAATTTTTTTCTATGATCATATGAACAAGAGCACCGAATTAATTAAAATCTATCCACATAGACAAATACACTTTCACTTGTATACAAACGATTATAAGCCCATACTTCCTTGAGTTCGTGTTAAGAATATGCATGGTCCGCATAAAGGCAATTCAACGGCGTGTGTGATTTAGCTTGTGTATTATAATGAGAGTTTCAATATATACAAACACATGCAAGTGATCAAGATTAAAAATAATAGCATTACATGATGGGATGTGTTGTCTTGTAATAAATACAGTTTCACATAAAATAAACCCATATGAGAAAGTGACATAATCATTCAATGACTCAACAATATCACAAAAATAGTTTTCATATATATATATATTAGATATAAGATCACTGAAAATGAATAACATCACAATATTAGATATGATCATGTAAACAAATCAAACATTATAAACCATCAATATGAACTCAAATAAGAGTTATGATAAAAACTATTTTTGGTATTTTTGATTTTATGGAAACAAAGAACGAAAGTATTTTTTTTTGTAATTTTGTATTATCACATGCAAAGATAAAAAATAAAGGAAAATTTGCGAGAAACAAGCTCAAAATTAAACATACAAAATATCCACACAAGAAGGAAGAACTATATTTTTTGGGGTTCCTCAAAAAAGTTTGGGCGAAGCGGAGATTTTTTTCCGCGACCTCGACTGGCTCGTCGATACAATTCCAGTGAACTCATTCTCGCACATAGCCGAGTCCGTTTGGTTTCACAAACAAACGTCGGAGCACGCGTGAGCGCAAAGTGCGCATGCTCGCAAGCCGCGCCACGCTATGCACACCATACACGCAAGCGCCGCGCACGCAACACACAAGCATCGCGCTTGCGCAGTGCGCCAACGTCGCGTGCGGCACTGCCGCGCGGGGTGCGCGGCAAATGCCGCGTGGCCAGCCCCAATGGGCGCTGACTTGGTCAGCGCCCAAGTTGGGTGTTGTTTTCAGCGCCCTAATTGGGCGCTGAAAACAATGCCCAGTCTTGGGGCTGCACAACCCTTCCGCGCGTCTGGGCGCGCTCGCCTCCCGTCACGCTCGCCTCCCTATGCGCTCGCCTTCCGGTCGCCGCCGTTGCCTCCACGCTCGCCGTGCTCGCTTTCGCTTGCCTCCCGCCGCCGCCTAAAAGACTCATTAAGGGAGTGTCATACACACAATTATCGAAATGCCCTAAGGGTACATATGTTGATAGGCGGATGTGTGCATTCTTTGGGGAGTTGTTTTTGTATCATGGACCTTATGGGCTTTTACAGTGGGCTTTCTATATTAGAATTCAACTATCCCCACTCTCTTTCTTCGCTCTTATCTCCATCAACCTTCTACTGCTCCTCTTACCTACCACAACCATCTCAAAAATCCTTTTAAGCTTTCCACGCTCCTTCCTAGTCGCTTGCGCATATGCGCATACACAACACATCCTATTTCAAACTCCACCGCAACACAATATCCTATGTTTGATCTAGTTTTCTTCGGCAACATTCGTACCTCAATGGATCAGAGTTTCTCACTGCAGTAAGATACCAGGGTAAGCCTTAGACTTGCATTTAACCTTAAGTGCTCATTTTGATTGCATAATTTTAAGTCTACGCTTTATTTGAGTGCAATGTTTGAACTTTCCTTAAATATTTAATCTATTTATGATTATCAATTTTCCTCTAACATCCGTGTTTCAAAACCCTAATAAGCACAAAAGTTATGTCCCTTGAAGTTTCGAATTGATAATTTCTGCATAAAATACCATTGAAAGATTATTTTTGATTATGGTGGTTATGCTGTAGGTGTGAGTTGAAGAGCTATTGAGATGATGTAGACTACTTAGACATGCAAGTAGTTTCCACCTCTAAAGAAGCTAGGAGGAGCGACCCCGAAGCAGAAAAAAGAAGGCTATCCAGGAGAAGTTGTCAAAAAGGTTGCTTAGAACGACTCAGAGATCTGATCGGCGACTCGTTCGAAGACCGAGTACCTGATCGCTGATCGGGAAGTAGAACGCCTCTCTTTGATACATCAGTCAACGATCGATTAAAGATCGTTGCTCGCCGATCGTCATTTGTCGACTGATCCTCCCTCCTATCCGTGCTCATCAAAGGATGACTCTGCAGTTAATGTTCACCGACCAAGGCTCAATGTTCGTCGACCGAAGCAAAGGTCAAAAGTGGAAGCTGATTTCTGCGCACCTTCCTATCTAATTGGGATTGGAGCTAAAGTTATAGAGGAGATGAAACAACTACAAATACTTCCGAGGACTTGAAGATCAAGGGAGATGGAGAGAGAAGAATAGAGGTGCTTAAATGTGGAGCACTCTCCCGTTTTTGAAAAAGAAACCCCTACCTTCTTGGGTGTTACTCTCTCCTCTCCTTCTTTCCTCTCTTCTTCCTATAAATGTAAAGTGTGTATCTCCATTCTTGAGACAACTATCTCCCCTCTTACCTCCTCTGCATCTTCTCTTCACTCTCTGTAAAAGTTACATGATCTCCCTAAAAGATCTGTGAAAGTTTGCGAGTTTCCTAGTGAAAATTTCTCAGTAAGGGTTACTGAATCTCCATTTAAAAGATTAGTAAAGTGGTTTTGAAATCTCCAATGTAAAGGATTATATAGGGTTCTTGAGTCTCTAGTTAGAAAAGGCTCCGCGGCCTGGATTGGCAGCAACTCCCATGGTCATGGAAGAGAGGACGTGCACTGACGTTATTAGGGAACCGTTGTAAGTCTTTGTGTTGTCTGTGATGCATGCACTTCTCTTTTGTTTTTGTTTCTCTGATGAAATTTTCTTCTTATATATAATGATAATATAAAAGTGTGATTCAAGGAGACTATTCCCTCCTTTCTCAAAAATATTCAACATCCCAATCCCTGAAAGTGGTATCAGAGTGAGGTTCACCTTCAAGGGTTAAAAATTTGGTGAAAAGATCCATCCAGGACTGAATATTACTTCTTTTCTTGAAAATCTTATGAATCACACTTTCTATAAAAAGTATGTTGCATAAACTCTCTTTCATGTGCAATCTCTATTTGCACTATGGAACCCTAAGTAAGGTTATACATGTTTTTCGCCCTAATAAGAATACTCATGAATCTTCTGTGTGTTACAGGTGCAGGTTTGGATCTCGAAACATGGAGAGGAATAAAGGAAACATTGGGAGCAAACCCTGCAGTTGGAACTACTTCTCATGTAAGTTCCTTCATCGATCTCATATAGCTCTGTTCTCATCAAATAAGAGATTGTTGAGAAAATCCCTAATATTTGATAGTACAAAATCATACATGCTTGATGATGTGGACTACTTAGACATGCAAGTAGTTTCCACCTCTAAAGAAGCCAGAATGAGCGACTTTGGAGCAGAAAGAAGGCCAAAAAAGGATATCCAAGAGAAGTGGTCAAGAAGTCTGCTCAGAAGGATTGGGAGATCTGATCGTCGATCGAGCGATCGCCGATCGGGGACTCGTGTGTCGGGCTAATGTCGGTTTGAGTTTGAAATGTGGGATGTCGGATTGCGAGAGATATATTGAAAATGTTTTACTATGTCGGATTTTAATATTTAAATAAATGTATTCATATATACACTTTTTTTGTGAATAAATAAAATTGTACAAGCAATGTATGTTTATAAATTATGCAATAAACATATAATTATATGATTATAATGAACTAATTTAGTATTGAACACAGTAAACACAGTTTCACATATAAATAATTAAATATTGAAACAAACTTGCTTGTATTTTATGATTGTTTAAGGATCAACTATCATCGTCTAATAGTTCCATGACATGAAGGCTTCTGATAGGTTCCCTTGTCTTCTCGACTTTTCCTTATCATAAAAAGTAAATATAACCGAAAAGGCAAATCGATGTTAAGTTGTTAACCTGGCTAATGCAGAGCTTGGTAAAATGAAATGGTTGAATTATTGTAAAATTAAATTATTCAGGAATACACATTAAATACTGAGATTACACATTAATTTTTTGGTAGTAGATCCATAATAATTTTTTTTTTGTGATTGTTCCAAAAGAAATGAAACAAATAGATACGGTAGAACCCGAACAATTATTGTATGTGGTATGCCCAATGCTAGATGTACAAACAGATATTAGATCGATATAAATATCATGAGATGTCCCGCAATAAAACCAGTTGTTGTTGATACCTCCTTCTCGCTTCCTTCTTCCATAACCCGAGAGATAAGAGGGGAAACATATATGAACTCTGGAATGGAAAAGAAATTCCAGTTTCTTCGAAAATGGTAGTAAGTTCCTTGATGTTTTGACTTGGTTCTGCTTCCCTTATTTTTTTAACAATACATAGTTGATTCTTCTTCTACCAGTCTCGAATAGAGCATGCTTAAAAAAATTCTTATTCATGTAAAACCTGTTTGATTTAGATCAGGAAAATCGTACGGAAACCATGTGTTATGACTCGAATCCGTTATCACTCCTATTTTCGATAGGAGCAGTTGACAATGGAATCCAATATTTACCATTATTTGACTATCCATAATGTTGAAACCGATTTCTCGGTCTCCTGTGAAGCTCGGGCCCTCAACGAGTTGAGGGGCAGCTAGCCCTTACTAATCTCTTGGAATGGAATGACTGAAGACTTGGAACTTTGACTAAGACCTTAGTCGCAGCGAGGAGGTCTCTCCACTAACCCGGAAGATCGTTGAGCGCTTCCCCTCCCAAGCCAAAGCTGAGACTCAGGCACCTTGGAGAGCTAGAGAGCTAAACCAAAGTAACCAAAGGAGGAAGAAGCTCAGAGATCTGAGATTGGAATCCTCTCCCAAGGTAACCTTCAAGGTCTATTTATAATTTTTTGTCCGTGGCCTGCTAATAGCGGAATTCCGCCTTTTGGTTTTACTAAACACACCCCAATTTGGCCTGCTAACAGCCAAACTCCGCTGTTTGGAGAGGCTAACTGCAGACCACCAGGGGCGGTGGGGTAATTTTGCCTCCCTAACCCATGGGCAAGCGGCCCGCGAGAAGGTTACTCGCGAGAGCCCCCGCGAGTCTCCTCGCGAGTATGGCTCGCAAAACCCCCCCTAGGCAAGCGCTCTGCGAAGGCTCGCTCGCCCTCCTTCTGGTGACGTCCGCCGAGGCCGGGCCTCGCACTCCCTCCTGCGAGCTCTCCCGCTGAGACAAGCTCGTCGAGCTGAAGCGTGACGTTCGTCGAACGCAGGAAGACGTTCGTCGAACACCGGAACTTGTGAAGAAGCTGGCTTGCCTAGAACATCAATGTAAGCGGACCGCGAGGATCTGGCTCTCCCATTTCCCTCGCGAGCGGTCGGCAGATACCGGATACCCGGCTCGCCTGCTTCTTGCGAGCGGGCTTTTGCCCCTGACTCGCTTTTGCGAGCGAGTGACAAAGGTCCAGGCCTGCTCGCCTTCTTGCGAGCAGCTGGCGAGAACCCAGCTCGCCCACTCCCTATGAGCAGTCGGCCAGAGTCTCGTCGCCCGCTTCCCTGCGATCCTGTCCAGGGACTCTGGCTCGCCTTCTATCTTATTCCTCTCGCCTTCCAATCCTTTAGTCTCCGCTCGCCTCCTGGCGAATATCGGGGTTGTACACAATCCCCGCTCTTCGCGGGGCCACCCGGGCCTCGCGAAGAATCATCCAACCTCGGATATTCGCCAACTTTTTGCTGACGTGGCGCGAATCTTCTGGTGGGGTCCATGCCACCACTACAAATACCACTCTCCCCGGCCGGCGTTCAAACTTTCTTAGCCTTCTCCCTCTTTTCTTACTCGCCGCGAGCCCCAACGCGATGTCTAAGAAAGACGAAATGCTGGCTCGCCTGAAGGCCTCGCAAGCGGCCCGGAAGGGGAAAGCCGCTGCCATCGCCTCTTGGGCTTCTCCGCAGCGCTCTCCGCTTCCGTCCTCCACCAAAACGGCAAAGGCCGTTCGGCGCTCGACCGGCGAGGGTAGGTCCTCTTTTTCGTCTCCTTCCTCCCATAACGGGCTCGCCTCGCAGGTACTACTGTCAAGTTTGCCGGTGTAATGTCTTCCTCTCTCGACATTGTTTCTTCACTCGCAGAACGCTTCCCCGGGAGAGAATTCCTTGGGGGAAAACAATCACGGAGACCCACATCCCTTCCACCGGCGGGGCTGATACTCTGGTCGTCGACCTGCGGGACTCGCCTTCGCGACGAGGTGAGTGATTTACCTTGCCTTCCTTCATGTTTCTTGGCTCGCCAAATCACACTTACTCCCTGTGCAGTGCCCCCTCTCGCGAACCTGGAGGAGCGAGTTCCTCCTCTCGCGGACCTGGAAGAGCGAGTTCCTCCTCCCGCGGACCCGCCGGCCCCGCCGAATCAGACCATCATCACTCCCAGATTCGGCATTCTGGGACAAAGGAGCCCCGGAGGGACGCTGATTGCCGAGCCCGGATTCACTGCCAAACCCGCGTTCGCTTCCGGTCTGGGTAAGGCCGTTACCCCTGCCTTTGTTGAAGCATTTCGAGGCCAACCATGCGCCTCTCGCCAGCGGCCCAGTACTCAAATTCCCCCACTAGGTTAGACCGTAGCTATAGAGCGTCGCTTTCCACCTTCTTGCTGATTTTACTTCGCAGGTGATTCCATGACCCCGCCTACCGAGTCGGAGCAGGGTGCGTTGGAGATATCGCCACCCCCCTCGCCGAGTCAGGTCGCGGAATTTTTGGGGGACCCCGGCGATCCGACGCAAATGAAGAGGCGGGTCACCGAGATATTCCAGATGCATACTTCCCTGCTGCGGGATCTACATGAACAAAATCGGTTGGACCGGCTCGCGAGTGGGGAAAGATTTGCTGCGATGGAGGACGCAAACGCGCGCATCCTTGCCGAGGCGCGGCCGGTCGATCACGACGATGTGACCTCCCCCGGGGTGTACATTGCTCGGATTGAAGATTACACGCAGCTGACGAACCAAGCGGCCCAGTCGCTTCGCGAGTATCACTACCCGCGAATCCCTCCTCGCTCTGGTGTACGGGGTCGCGGTCGCTGGAAATGGTTGCGCTATTAAGAATTCTTTCTTCGCAGTTTGCATTTTATTTTTCTCCCCCTCCCCTTCGTAGGGAGGGGTCACAAACAATTCAGTAGTCTGTAATAATGATATTTTTGACTCACTTGCGAGCCAGTATTTTCTATTTTTATTATCTTTTCTTTTGCTATATCTGGCTCGCTCTCTTATCGGTTACTTTTATACTTCTGTCGCTCGCGATCGCGTCCTGTTCTCGCGTTTCGCTTTATTTCATTATCCAGCGCTAGCTCGCTGATGCCCAACGGGAGAGAGTTTGGCGAGACGTTAACTCGCTGGGAGCGGATAGGATCCCTGGAGGCGGAAAAATTATCGCGCGGATCCGCTACCCGCAGACACCGGCGCTTCGACTTCTTCCCGCCTTTTCCATTTCTATAAATAGCCGGTCTCTTTACTTTCCAACCACCGCATTTACTGTTCTCCCTCCGCGTTTCTCTTCTGCCTCCGCGTTTCTCTTCTGCCGACTCTCTCGCCAAGCACAGCTCGCGTTCGCGGATTCTCTGACTCGCAGCCAATTGGCGCCATGGTCGCAGACGCGGATATAGAAGGGCGGGCCAAGTGCGCTGTGCTCTTTCGCGAAAACCCCTTCTTCTGTGCCAACCTCACCAAAGAGGAGTACTTAACCACCGTGGACAAGTACTTACACCCAGGGTTCGTGGCCCGCTGCCCTACTGAAAAGGACATTATCAACGATACCCCTGCCGACGAGCTCGCCATCCCCATTGCTCATTTTGAGAATGGGTTGCGGCTCCCGATATGGCCCGAAGTGTGCCAGGTACATCTTTCGAACTCGCCTAGCGAAGAACGTTCTTAATACTTCCTCCTGGCTCGCCTCGCGAGCGGTGTTCTAACCCTTAAGGATTCTTCTAGGTACTCAAATACTTCGGTGTACTACTCAGCCAATTGACGCCGAATGCGATCGCCGTTATGGTCGCGTTCGCCAGCTACTTGCGAGCCGAGAAGATTGAGTTTAGTCTTCTCGTCTTCCGCAAGGTGTTTTCCTTCCGTGCCTACAGGGACATGACGGCTCACTTCGCGAGCCAACACGTCACCCTCTGCGAGACCGTCAACAAATCCCACTATTGGACGCAGAAATACGTCCTGGTGAAGGGCCCCTTCGGCAACATCTCCTACACTCCCCTCCCTCGAGATGACGCCGACTACCGCCCTCCCGCTTCGCTAGGGGGTGCCGACGCGAGTCTGTACCAATACCTCAATGGGAAGAATTTCGAGGTCGCTTTCCTTCGGCAGCGGGTGGACTCGCTGACGCATGTTCCCCCAGGAGAAGGTCTGACTCACGCTCGCAAATCTCAACACTCCCCTTCCTTCTGTTAATTAACGCTCTTAGTCACCTGTGCAGGAGAGCGCGATCTTCCGGTCAATCCCCCGTACGCGCCTTCCTCCTCCCTTACCTCTGGCCCGCTCGCGAGCGTGGCTGCCGAGGCTTTCCGCGAACTCCCGAGCTCTTCATCGGGAAAGAAGCGTCCTCTTCCTCTACGCCGGCCCGCCTCGCAGGGGTTGGCGAAAAAGACCAAGAAGATCCCCCCCCCCCCCCCCCCCCGCACTCAAGGATAAAGAGGTCGTGGATCTCTCCGAGCCGGAGACCCCTCTTTCTCCTCCAGCAAATCAGGAGCCCGCCAAAGAGGGTGGCGAGCCAGAGGAGGCGGGCGGCAAGCCCAATCCGACGAGCCATACAAATTTCGGGCTCGACATGAAGCTCCCAGACGCAATTGGCGAGCCGGTGCTCGCGTGGGACCCTGATCAGAATAAGGTCGTCTGCTCCTCCCTCCTCCCTTCCTGGGTGGAGGGTGACAAAGTTGGAGGCGAGGCATTCGCCCTCGCCTTCGGGCTCTACGGCCGCGAAGAATCCTCCCTCTTCAGGGCCTTTACACAGAAAGGACTGGTATATGAGGCCATGCGGGCCCAGTTCCGGGCGATGGAGCTTGCCCATATGGTGGGTCGCCGCTACTTCACTGCGGATAAGGAAATCAAGGAGCTCAACGTTGAGCTCCGGAAATCCGCTGGCGAGATCGCGGAACTTAAGGGAAAAGAGGCTTTGTCTGAGGGCCTCCTCGCCAGCCTTCAGGGTGGCCTGGTAAGTGGTATCCGCCAAAATCTCTTACCGCCTCGCTTTGTCTTGCCTTTGTTAATTTCCCTTTTTGCAGGATGCCGAGGGCGTGAGCAAATTAAACGAGAGGATCTCCGACCTGGAGAAGCAGAACGCCTATCTCGGAGCCCACGTTCGCGACTTGACCCTAGCGGCACTTCCCCCCTCCTCCGCGAGCTGAGGCTCGCGGCCAGTCGCGAGAGGAAAAGGAAGCCGATCGCAAAAGGTCGATGGAGATCGCCGAACTCGTTCTCGATACCCTCAAAGGGGCGTACATGATCGTTCCCGACGCCCTGGAGTTCACTGCGGAAGACGTCGTCCCTGACCTGTTCGCGCCGATCTCCGAGGCAGAGGATCGCGAGAGCGAGTGAGCAGGCCTTCAGCGGGCAACCTCCACCCTTTTGATTTTTCAAAGTGTAGAAATTTTTGTTTTGATCGGCGAGTTCGCCGTTGACTGTAAACACCTTTTGATCAATGATAGAAATTTTTGTATCTCTTGAATGTCATTTTCTTTTTATTTCGTCGCTCGCACGTGCACTTATACTCGTGCTCGCGCGGACGTACATCGCCGCGTTTGCGTTAACATGCTCACTTCTCCATGCATTTTTGCCTTTAGTCCGGCTCGCGCTCGCACATCGCCAATACGACGTTCACTTAGCGATGCATGTGGACTGTCCTACCGGCGGGCCCTTCTGGCTTAATGATTTTATGCATGTTACCAAAATTTTCTAAGTGTTTCGCGGGCCAGGGCCGACTCGGCAAGCTTTGTGAACGCCCTACTCCACGACCTCGCTTTTTACCCTCGGACTTAGACGTTTTTCATCCGTCACGGGTTTCCGTTTTCACGCGGGCGTGCTTCAGGGCTCGCCTCGCCTGGGCCTTAAGAATTCCCTGCGAGCCGGATGTCTCAATATGAATAGCTTACTAGCTGGCCCTTGGGACCTCTTTATTCCATAGGCTAATGAGGGCCCGACAGCGGAATCATCCTGGGCACTCCACCGCCAAAGAAACTTGTCACTCGCCAGCCTCTCCAGAGATCTACCTGACCCACCGTCTATGAGAGCCCGACAGCGGAATCGATCTGGGGCATTCCAGCGCCAAAGAAACTTGTCACTCGCCAGCCTCTCCAGAGATCAACGTGACCCACCGTCTATGAGAGCCCGGCAGCGGAATCGATCTGGGGCATTCCAGCGTCAAAGAACTTGCCACTCGCCAGCCTCTCCAGAGATCAACCTGACCCACCGTCTATGAGAGCCCGGCAGCGGAATCGATCTGGGGCATTCCAGCGCCAAAGAACTTGCCACTCGCCAGCCTCTCCAGAGATCAACCTGACCCACCGTCTATGAGAGCCCGGCAGCGGAATCGATCTGGGGCATTCCAGCGCCAAAGAACTTGCCACTCGCTAGCCTCTCCAGAGATCAACCTGACCCACCGTCTATGAGAGCCCGGCAGCGGAATCGATCTGGGGCATTCCAGCGCCCAAGAACTTGCCACTCGCCAGCCTCTCCAGAGATCAACCTGACCCACCGTCTATGAGAGCCCGGCAGCGGAATCGATCTGGGGCATTCCAACGCAAAAGAACTTGTCACTCGCCAGCCTCTCCAGAGATCAACCTGACCCACCGTCTATGAGAGCCCGGCAGCGGAATCGATCTGGGGCATTCCAGCGCCAAAGAACTTATCACTCGTCAGCCTCTCCAGAGATCAACCTGACCCATCGTCTATGAGAGCCCGGCAGCGGAATCGATCTGGGGCATTCCAGCGCCAAAGAAACTTGTCACTCGCCAGCCTCTCCAGAGATCAACCTGACCCACCGTCTATGAGAGCCCGGCAGCGGAATCGATCTGGGGCATTCCAGCGCCAAAGAACTTATCACCTGCTCAGAAAAGACCCCAAGATATATGTATGAATATTGAGTTACACAGTAAATTTGTTATAAAAGTTTCAAGGATAAAATCTTTTCAAGTCGTCCCCACTCCTGGCTCGGCCGAGAGGTAACCCTTCCACATCCTGGAGGTGATACCCTCCTGATTTGAGCACTTCACTTACAAGGTACGACCCCTCCCAGTTGGGCTCTAGTTTACCTATAGCGGCTCCTCTCCCTGCCGCATCGACCTTCTTCAGGACCAAGTCCCCCTTTTCGAACTGTTTTATCCGGACGTGGTGATCAAAATACTTGGCCATCCGCCTCTTGACTTCCTCCTGTCGAACAGTAGCGAGGTCTCGGAGCTCTTCTACTAGGTCCAGGGACAACCTTCGTTCCGCGTCGTTTGCCACTAACCACTCTCCATCCCCTTCGCCCGCGGCGACCACCCTGGGGGTCTTTACCTCGAATTCTATCGGGAGGACGACCTCGGACCCATGAGATAGTTTGAAAGGAGTCTCCCCAGTGGCCGTGTTTGGAGTAGTCCTCATGGCCCAGAGGACTGAAGGTAGCTGCTCCACCCAATTCCCCCTGAGATTCTCCACCTTCTTCTTGAGTAGGTTGACGATGATCTTGTTTGCTGCCTCCACTTGGCCATTGCTTCTTGGGTGGTGGACCGACGCGAACCTGAGGTCGATGCCCAGCTGGGTGCAGAAACTAACAAACTCATCGCTGGCAAATTGCGGCCCGTTGTCCGTGACTATAGCTAGAGGGAGCCCATGCCTGCAAATTATTTCACCCCAAACAAAGTTTCTCACTACCTGAGATGTTACCTTAGCGAGCGCCTTCACCTCGATCCATTTAGAAAAGTAGTCTATCATCACCAGTAGAAACTTCCTTTGGCCGCTCGCCTGGGGGAAAGGCCCCACCAAATCCAACCCCCATATCGCAAAGGGCCATATCGCAAAGGGCCAGGGGGCTGTGATTGTCCGGAGCCTCTGAGCTGGAAGGAGCTGGAGGGGGCGTAGAGCTGGCACTTGGAGCACCTCTGAGAGAACTCCGCCGCGTCTTTGCTGAGGGTGGGCCAGAAGTAGCCCTGTCTCAGCACTCTTCCCTCCAGGGTCCTGCCCCCTGAATGACTGTCACACTCCCCCGAGTGAATCTCCTCCAGGACCCTCGGGGCTTCCTCCTCCGAGACACAACGAGCTAGGAGCCCTGAAAGGGTCTTGCGGTATAGCAACCCTGCATGTAAGGAGTAATATGCCGATTTATACCTGAGCCGCCGCTTGTCTACCTCCTCCTCGGGGAACTTCCCTGTCGCCAAGTAGGTGACGAAGGGATCCATCCATGACACCCGCCGATCCACCTCCATCAGCTCTCCCTCCTCGATGGAAGGCCGGAAGAGTTCCGACACCGTCCCCCCTGCCCGGGGACCGAACTTGGCTAGGAGGTCCGCCTGGGTGCTCTCCTCTCTTGGGATGTGCTTGATGGAGAAAGTGCGAAATTGCCCGACGACCCCCTTGACCTTTTCCAGGTACCGCTGGAGAGTTGGCTCTTTGACCTCGAACTCCCCCTTGATCTGGCAAGCCACTACCATGGAGTCCGTTGAGACCTCCACGGCTTGTACTCCCAACTCCCGAGCTAGGCGGAGGCCTGCTATCACGGCCTCATACTCGGCCTGGTTGTTGGTGAGGGGGAAATGAACGTTGATTGCCTGCTCGATCCTGGTGCCCTGGGGGCTCACCAATATCACCCCTCCCCCGAAGGAGTGCTTTCCTGACGCTCCATCAACCAACATCTTCCAGGCCACTGGGTGGGGTAGTTCGGACTCTTCCAACTCGGTCACATAGTCAGCCATGAAATCCGCCACCGCTTGCGCCTTTATGGATACCCTGGGCACGTAGGAGATATTGAACTCACTCAGCTCCACAGACCACTTAGCCAGTCTCCCGGAGTGCTCCACCCCTTCCATGATGCCGCGAAGGGGGTGGTCGGTCACCACTTTGATTGAGTGTGTCTGGAAGTAGGTCCAGAGCTTCCTAGCCGACACCACCAAGGCAAATGCTAGCTTTTCCAAAATAGGGTATCTGAGCTCGGCCTTCCTCAATACCCTGCTAACGTAGTAGATGGGGAGTTGTTTCTTCCCTTCCTCTCGAACCAGCACCGAGCTGACCGCTTCCGGCCCTACCCCTAGGTACAGGTATAGGTCCTCCCCCTGCCTCGGCCCTTGCAGTAACGGGGCCTGAGTTAGTTGTTCCTTTAGTGCCTGGAAAGCTTTCTCGCACTCGGGGGTCCACTCGAACTTCTGGTTACTCCTCAGCACCCTGAAAAAGGAAGAACATTTTTCTCCAGCCTTGGAAAGGAACCTACTCAATCTCGCTAACTTCCCTGTTAGACGTTGAACCTCCTTCGCATTCCTTGGAGATCCCAACTCGAGGATCGCCCTCACCTTGTCTGGGTTAGGCTCCACCCCGAGGGGGGTAAGCAAATGACCCAAGAATTTCCCTCGGCTGGCCCCGAAGACACACTTTGAGGGGTTAAGCTTCATTTTAAATTTTCTCAGAGTCCCAAAGGTTTCCTCAAGGTCCCTGAGGTGGGACTCAAGGTCCCGACTTTTGATCATTAGGTCATCTACGTAGACCTCTAGGTTCCTGCCCTTTTGCTCGCGAAACACTCTATCCATCATTCGCTGGTACGTTGCTCCTGCGTTCTTTAAGTCGAACGGCATCATTTTATAACAATAACACCCATCCCCGGTGATGAAGGATACATCCTTGATGTCGGGAGGGTGCATGCGAATTTGGTGATAACCTGAAAAAACATCTAGAAAAGACATCACAGAGAAACCGACGGCTGAGTCAACCAGCGCGTCGATTCTAGGCAGGGGGTAGCAATCCTTGGGGCAAGATTTATTAAGCAAAGAGAAATCAACACACATACGCCACTTACCATCACCCTTCTTTACCATCACCACATTGGAGACCCAGCCGGGATACTGGATCTCCGATACAAAACCGGCCTTGATGAGCTTGTTCACCTCCTCTCAGATAGGAACCTCCAACTTGTCCGCGATGGACCTCTTCTTTTGGCTAATGCGGCGAGTGCCGGGATCGAGGTTGAGGCGATGGCACGCCACATCCGCATCGATCCCCGGCATCTCCGCAGCACTCCATGCGAAGACATCCACATTGTCTTGGACGCAAGCCGAGATCTTTCTCCGGTCCTCGGGGCTGAGCTCCCCGCTGATCTTGATCTTCTCGATTGTTCCGTCCTTGGTGGTGACCTCCACCTCCACTACTTCCTCCACTACCTCCAACCTGGATTGCTCCCCCCAAGCATTCTCTTCCTTCCTGCCACAAGCGATCGCTTTGGCTCCTTCCCCCATCTCTTCTTCTCCCACCACCATCGACTCCTTCACCCCTCCTCCCGGGGCTTCCTCTTCTTTTTCTCCCTCTTCTCTCTCCTCCGCCCTGGGTCCTTCAGCGACCCCTCTCTGGGCATGAACTACTCCTTCCTCCATCCTTCCTTCCAACCTCTCCTCCTCTTCTGCCTCGTCCACCCCTTTCATCATCTCATCCGCCCCTTCCCCCTGGGCCTGACCTTCCACTTCTTCCTTTTCCTCACCTCTTTCTCCAAGTCCTGCCGGCTCACCCATCTCCTGGTCCCATTTCTCCGCCTCGGCCATCCAGGAGATGGTGTTGACTGCCGTCACGTAGCATTGCCTTGCCACCTTCGGATCTCCCCTGATCCGGACCTGGACTCCTCCATCATTGAATTTAAGGCACCGGTGGAAGGTGGAGGGGACGCAGCGGAACGCGCTGATGAGCGGCCGTCCGAAGATGTCGCTATAGCTGCTGGGGGCATCCACTATGACAAAACGGCAGTTCCTGGACCGCCCCCCCAAGACCACATGCAGTCCCACTCCCCCTTCTACCTCCTTCCTCTCCCCGGAGAATCCGAACAATGGTCCGTCCGAGGCCAACACTCTCCGTGCCTCCACCTCCATCCCGTCGAACGCCTTCTTGAAGATGACGTTGACCGAGCTCCCGTTATCCACGAGGATTCGGGAGACGGTGAAATTCTCGATCCCCGTCTGAATGACCAGCGCATCGCAGAACGGGTCCTCATAGCCCGACATGTCCTTCTGGGTGAACGAAATCTTCTCTATTGGGGGCGGGGCCAGGGATGTCGAAGCCACGCTACGACGATAGATAGTATGGAGGCTCGCCTTCCGGGTTGCCTCGATCCCTACCCCCCCGTGGATCACCCTGATTCCCCCTCGGGACCCCAAATCGGCCCGGTCCTCGCACCTTTCCTCTTCCTCCTCTCGAGGCAGGACCTCTTCAATCCTCACCTGCTGCTGTCGTGGAGCTGGCACTCTAGCCCTCTTGGTCTCCAAAAACTCTGGGCAAGTGGCCGTCGCGTGACCTTCCTCATCATGGAAGTCACAGTAAGGCAACACCACTTCCCACCTCTCGGCCTCCGCCGCCCTATTCCCCCTTCTCCTTCCTGCTCCTGCCTCCGCTCCTTCTCTCCTTCCTCTTCCTCCTCTTCCTCCTCTCCCTCGCCGGATGGCCATAGCCTGCTGTGGCGGGGGAGGGACCTGCCTTGGACCTTGCCTCCATCCCAGCTGATGGGGTCTTACCTGACCTCCATGAAAGTTGCCTCCTCCCGAGGCATAACCCCTCCCCTGCCCCTGCATTCCTCCGCCTTGATGCCTCCATCCCCCCTCCGGGGCTCGGGGCTCTTCCCTTCTCCGCACCTCTTGCTGCCTTACCTCCGGCTCACTGAGCCTCGCTAGCCTCCTGGTGAGCTCGGGATTGGCCTCCTCACTCTCGATCTCTTCCGCCACCCTCTCCATCAACTCTTCGTAGGAGACGGGGGCCTTCCTCTTCAGAGCCATCTTGAAGAAGCTCTCCTTCAAACCGACCGTGAAGGCGAGCTGGAGGGCAAACCCCGACATCTCCTGGGTGAGAAGCACCTCCTCCTGGAACCGATCTGCATAACGAGCCAACGACTCCTTGGGCTCTTGCTTCACCTTGAAGAGGGACTCGGCGTCCTTCTTCCTCTTCTTCGAAGTTGAGAACCGCAACAAGAAGCTCCTGCGCAGGTCCTCGAACTGGTAGATTGATCAGACAGGGAGCTGATTGAACCACTCCCGGGCCTTCTCCTTTAGGGTGACGACGAAGAGCCGACACCTGAAGGCATCTGTCATTGGCCTGATTGAGACGGAGTCCTCGAACGACTGTAGATGCTGGACAGGGTCATCCCTGCCGTGGCAGTAGACCCTGTCCCACTCCCTGAACCCCTCCGGGACGGGAGCAGAAAGCACTAACTCGCAAAAGGGGCTTCCTCCCCCTGTTGCCCTTTCTTGCTCGGCTCGCCCCCCGAGCTCTCTCGCCAAACTGGAGCTCGTCGGGGCCAAGCTCGCGAGAGCCGCAGTTCTGATCCTAGCTCACGTACCACTTTAATGGGTGAAAAACCTAAACCTTGGAACATACTACAACCCTAGGTGTGAAAAGTCGACATCTTGTTGCCAAACCTTTCCGTCGATGTGAACTCTTGGGGAAGATCAACATGTTATCCCTAGAGTAACTTGTTCACCCAAAATCCATCGCCCGCCCCTTCTTGGGCCAAATTAATATACGAAGTATCCTTTCTCGGTGCAGGCGAATCCTCACGAGCTATCCGTGCATGCCTCATAATTCAGTGAGTCCACACAAACACCATCAACGTGTTCGCAGGAGTTGCCAGGCCATTAACACAATAGTTGTGTGAACTCCTGCTCATAGGTCACGCCAACGAAACACAAAAACACACCGAGGTCCTGCCGATGGCTGACCCAATAACCCCCCCCCCCCCCCGCGTGACCCGCGAGAAGATTATCCACCAACCGTTAAGGAGTATTCGCCGACCATCACAGTAGGTCTTGCAGGCCTCTCCGCTTAATATACTTGGAATATTTTTCACACCTTGTAATCCGGCAGTCCGTATTTTTTTAGATTGCCCGCGGGCAAAGTCCCCGAGCCTATAAATAAGCGTGAAAAGTAGCTAGAAAGGCATCTGAAGAATCCGAGCAAGATGGACACTGGACTCGCATAACCTTAGAATGGTTCATGCGAGTGTCCTCATACAAGGCATCCAAACTCCCATGTAGCACTGCCGTAACCCGTTCCAGCCAACAAATAACACCATGCAAGGCTAAGGCTCGCACCATGTAAAATTTGGCACAGCCGTGCGGCACCAAGTACTCGTCGACTCACCATTCCTTGTATTCACGACATCAAGTACTTGCCGAACCACCATTTTTGGTATTCACGCCACCGAGTACTCGCCGACCCGTTGCCCAAACATCTGCAGTATAATGTAACCGACCACCAGCAGTCTCCTCATCTCATTCTTTTTGCTGTGTGAAGTTGGAGGACACTTTTCCCCACAACATAACTTTTATCCATTGAGTGACATCCCTTCCACTCGGCATCATCGAATCAGTAAGCTGACTTTCGTCCCTGCTAGACGGGTGGGTCTTGCAGTCAAGCTCCTTTATGCCCTTGCTCTAGAAATTATCAAAATTTTAAAGTATATGCATGAGACAATCCATTCATCGGATCTATTTCAGATATTTGAGTATTCTCTACATAGAAAAGGAGTATTTCCCTTTTTCATCTATCGACTAGTATTATGTAGAATACTATAATATTTCGGGTGCTAATGAAACTATTTCAGTAAAATTCAATTGTCTCGATTCCCGAGCAATCAGACCAAAAATCTGAGTTCCTTTTGGATTTTCTTCTTGATCAATAATAATCGTTGCATTGTCATCATATTGTATTATTGTGTCGTTGCCACGTTTGAGTTCCTTACATGTGTGAAGTCTTCTTTTGTTTCTCGACAGTGAAGTAAGACCAAGCCCATGAGCCTATTATTCTAGGTCGTAACAAGTTGATAGGATGTCTTTTGTACGTCCCCATGTCGCCACATGGGAGGGACATTGGGACGTACAAATGTCTTTTGGCATAGCAGGCCTCCTCCAAAGAGGCACACATGATGGGCTATTAACTCAGTGGTAGAGTACTCCCTTGTTAATTACGTCGTTGTGCCTAGGCTATGAGGGCTCTCTGCTACATGGATAGTTTAATATACTAATTGGTCTCTGACCTGGAAATGTGGATCATCCAAGGCATATTAGCATGGCGCACTCTTGTTCGAATCAGAGTTTGAAACCAAATTTCTGCTCAGGAGGATAGATGGGGCTATTCAGGTGAGATCCAATGAAGGTCGAAATTTTATCCACTCGTGGAATCCGGGGGGTCCAGGTGGGACCCCATGACTCCTCTCTTCTTGAGAATCCATACACCCCTTACCAGTGTATGGACAACTATCTCTCGAGCACAGATTGAGGTTCGGCCTCAATGGGAAAATGGAGCGCTTAACAACACATCTTCACAGAATAAGAATTACGAGATTGCCCCTTTCATTCTGGGGTGACGGAGGTCACCTCCTTCAACTTGCAATCAATAATAGCTCGTTGCTCAGAGAGCCAATCCATGCCCAAAATTATATCGAATTTTGCTAGTGGCAACACTGCAGCCTCCAAATCGAAGTTAGATTGCTCGATTCTCAAGATAAGACAACCTCTTCGACTTGTGCTCAGAAAAGATCAGTTCGGCATTCGAACATTGAGTTCCATTTCCCTATGAAAGGGCTCCACTTCATTGCTTTGGATAAACCCACCCTCCAAAAACGAATGTGACAGGATCGGAACATTCGAACCTTTTTTGGACCCTACAGATCCACACTTTTTCCTATTCAAAGATTAGCTTTTGTCTCTGTGTTTTCACGTTGAGAATTCTTTGCAGATGAAGAGATGTCAAAAGGTCTAATTGCTTCCCAAACAAATCCTCCGATATCTATATATAAACTCTGGTTCATCAAGTATAATCAAGAAAAACACTTTGAATTGTTGTTTCATCGCCAGAGTTGGTTTAGAACCAATATTTCTTTAATGGATCTTTCCGTTCTAATACTTTATCAGAGAGTTATCAGTATTTTTCGCATCTGTATCTATCTAACAGAACGCTATTGGATCAAATGACAAAGACATTGCTGAGAAAGAGATGATGATTGTTCCAGCCCGCTTTCGCTTTAAACTTTCATTATGTGGATGCAAAATCATGTTCTCTACTCGGATTCATTGCAAATGGCAATCATGATTGCATTATATGTTTCAATAAACATAAGGCAAATTGCTTTAAAAGTAAGTCGAATTGCTATGAAAGTTAAGCACCAAAACCTTAAACCCTCTGACGTTTATCCACCCGACCCCACCGACATCCATGCTCTCCACACACTCCTTCCCCGATGTTCTCCCCAGTAGGCTTCTCTCCATCGGCTCCTTTCACGCCTTTTTATTTTCCACACAAGCCCAGCCTGTCTCCCGTTTCGTTCTGCATGCTTTTTCGCACGCGGCAAGGGAGCCTCGATGGCCCTCCACATGCCATCTTGGCCTTTTGTTTTATCGAGCACTCTTATGCCTGACGTCTATCCTACTTCCCTCTATGCCACCACACATTGCCCCCATCTTATCACCCCAAACTACCTATACCTCGCTTACGCTCCCACTTCCCTCCAATATTCTTTTCCTACTCGCTCTCACCTTCTAATACGACACTACTCGGCGACCCCTGATTTCGCTTTCACAAAATTTGGGTTTGCATCTCGCATCGCCAAAGACCCTGACAAGGTTGCTCTACAACGACTCTGGCCACCTCCTTGGCCTCAGTGGTGTGCTTCCACCACAAAGATGGCCTTCCCGTTCGTTTCTCCGTACACGACCTTGAAGACAAGGAAAATTTTCAAACCTGGGGTGTGGATACGTATACGCCTTGCACGCGCGCACTCGGACGACCGTCCTCACTAACGAGAGCTCTCCCGGAGATGCGGCGACCTTTATGGTTTATCTTATATTTCACAATTAATTATGTAATTGTCCTTTATGTATTTCGTCATGTAGTGTCTTGTCTTGTAGCGGGGGGCTCCATCTATATAAGGAGTCCTTAGGTTAGGAGTCTTATCTATCTTTGAGATCTTGTGAGTGTTAAGACTCTCCCGGGTGAGAGGGGCTCTTAGGGGGAACCAACCCTCAAGAGTTTGGGTCGAGCTTGTCTTGACATTTGTATCCTGTTTTGTGTTCAATCTTACAGTTTCAGTTCTTGATAGTGTGCAACTATCATAATATCCCCCGCCATCTCATAACTAAAGCAAAGGACTGAAGGAGTCAACCACAATGAAGATTCCATACAAAGGAGGCAGACACAATCACGATTCCTTGCAAAGGAGGCATGCATAATTAGTGATTTAGTGTATACTAAACAACAGAATAGAGTTGTAGATTTAGAGCAGAATGCCATGAAAATAGAAAAATGCTTTCCTGCTTCAGTGAAACATAAAAAATTTATACTAAACAACAGAATAGAGTAGCTGATTCAATGATTATAGCAGAATATAGGCTTACTGAAGATCATCGTGCAAAATATCAGCTACCATTTGAGAAGATAGAAGAGAAGTAGTGAAGAAGTTTAGTGTTACCGACATCCAATCGGACGAGCCGGAATGGCAGGTGTATTCGAGGAGGGCTCGCGCGAGACCAAGTGTTAACACCGAAGCGGGCGGTTCGGCGAAGGCCGTCTGACGTGGCTGACCGGCCCATGTGTTTTGTTGGCAGTTTTAATTATTTGTTTTATATCATTTTAATTATGAACTTTAGTAGAGGTGGGTTCCCCCTATATAAGGGATCACCTTAGGGTTTGAAGATTATCTTTTGATCAATCAATTTAGGAGGGGCTGCTCCCCTTGTCTTTCTCCTTCTCCCTACTCCTCTCTCTATCTCTATCTCTCTCGCCCCTGTCCGTTCCCCGTCTACCGCCGCCGCTGTCGCCCAGCGCCATCCGTCCGAGATCCCTGCCGCTAACGCCCACGCTGTCGCCCGACGCCACCCCTTCCGCTACCTCTTCCGCTGTCGCCCACCGCTATCGGCGAGCCGATACCCGCAGCGGTATCATTGGTCCGACCTGCCAACTCCGCCCGCGTCCCCTCCGCCGCCGGAAACCTAATGGCCCCCAACACCCGCCTTCATCCCGCCGATTCTTCCACCGCCGACGACGACTCCTCCCTCGCGGCCAACGTGACGATCCAAGGCTCTCAGATCTCCCGGTTGGAATCGATGATGGAGGCCGTCTTAGTCACTCAATCCTCGATCCTACTGCGCCTCGACGCTGTGCACCCGTCGTCGAGTACACCGCCGCCGCCGCACTCCCCGGCGGACACGCCTTCGCTGCTCGGCACCCCCCCGTCCCCACTCGCGACCGGCGTCCGTACATCGGCGGCGCCCCAGCCGTGCCCACTCATTCCGCCGCTTGCCGTTGCTCGCCCCACCTTGGCAATGGATGTTCCCCCTTTCTCCGGGACGGACCCTATGGGATGGGTTGCCCGTACGGAGCAATATTTCGACCTTAATGGCACACCCCCGGCGGATCGCGTCGGCACCGCTATGGTCGGCATGGACGGTTCGGCCCTCCATTGGGCACGTTGGCTTCGCCAAGTGCAACCCCTTATCCCGTGGCATGAATTTAAACAGGAAATGATAAGCCGTTATGATTCGCGCTACACCGGCTCCGCTATCGAGCGGCTTTGCTCCGCCCGACAATCAACAACAGTGGACGCATATATCGATGACTTTGTTGCTCTGGTCACACAAGTTCCCGGCCTTCCGCCGGACCATTACCTGGGATTCTTCCTGCAAGGGCTCCTTCCCAGCATCCGCTCTCGCATCCGCACTCATCACCCTCGAACGGTGTCCGACGCCCTCGAACTGGCCCGTGCGGTGGAGGCGGACATCGGCCCCCGGCACTCCGGCCCACAACCTTTCCGTCACCATCCAGTGCGGGATACCGGTCCTCGACCGGCCCCCGCGCCCCACGCTCAGCCGGCCCGTCCGGACGGTCCCAACCGCCTCTCCACCGTGGACTACAACGACCTTCGGCGCCGCGGGTTATGTTTCCGCTGCCGCCAGCCATACTCGCCTCAGCATGTTTGTCCAGTCAAGGAATTCCACGCTATCTTTAACGACAGCGAAGGGTACGCCACCACCGAGGACTTGCCAGCGTTGGAGCCACCACCCGACCCACCTTCCGCCGACCTCGAGGACGCCCCTCTCAACGTGTTAGAACTTCCATTCTACTCCGTGGGGGGATTAACGGGGCCCCGCACCATGAAGTTGGCCGGCGAAATCCTCAACCGCCCCGTAATCATGATGGTGGACATCGGGGCAAGTCACAACTTCATGTCCGCCCAGCTGGCGCAGGAGCTCGCCATACCGGTTGATCCGTCACCGGACTTTTCGGTGTGCCTTGGCGATGGCCATCGCCGACCGACCTTGGGCCAGTGCAGGGATGTGTCCATGACAGTGGGACCGTGCCGGGTCACGGCTGATTTTTACTTGTTTGAGTTGGGTGGCCTCGACGCTATACTCGGCGTTGCTTGGCTCGAGACTCTTGGAGACGTCCGGGTGAATTGGGCTTCGATGACAATGGTCTTTCAACAGCAGGGCCGCCAGTGTCGCTTGGTGGGCGACCCTACTCTCCTCCGTTCACCGCTGTCCTATCGGGCTATGACACGAGTCGCCGACGTGGATTTCTCGGCCTGGCTGTGGCTCCTTCAGGCGACCCCTTCCGAGGCGGCCGCACCCATCAAGGCAGACATGGGCGCCATCCTTGCGGATTTCGAGGACATCTTCACCGCCCCCTCGGACCTTCCACCTCCCCGACCGACTGATCATGCTATCGTTCTCCATCCGGGATCATCTGCGGTGTCCGTGAGACCCTACCGTTACGGGCACGCCCAAAAGGACGAGATCGAAAGACTCGTTCGCGAGATGTTGTTAGGCGGTATCATCCGACCCAGTGCTAGCCCTTTTTCCAGCCCAGTGCTACTAGTCCGCAAGAAAGATGGCAGTTGGAGATTCTGTGTGGACTACCGGGAGCTCAACATGGCCACGGTACCAGATAAATATCCTATCCCGGTAATTCAGGAGCTCCTGGACGAGCTACACGGCGCGACTTGCTTCACCAAGCTGGACCTCCGGGCTGGCTATCATCAGATTCGTGTTCGGCCGGAAGACGTGCCCAAGACAGCCTTCAGAACACACGATGGGCATTTCGAGTTTTTGGTCATGCCTTTTGGGCTCACCAACGCCCCCGCGACATTCCAAGCCACCATGAATGAGATCTTTCGACCCGTTCTGCGTAAGCATGTTCTTGTTTTTTTTGATGATATCCTTGTCTTCAGTCCCACTTGGCAGGACCACCTCCGTCATGTCCGGGAGACGTTCGCCACTCTCCGCGTACATCAGCTCACGGTCAACCGCAAGAAGTGCACCTTCGGCACAGCTACTGTCAGCTACTTGGGCCATACTATCTCGGCCCACGGCGTGGCCATGGATGAAGACAAAATTCAGGCGGTGCTGCGATGGCCAACTCCCGCCTCCTTACACGACGTCCGGGCTTTCCTCGGCCTGACAGGTTACTACCGGCGCTTCATCAGCAATTACGGCGGCTTGGCCCGCCCCCTCACGCAGCTGCTCAAGAAATCCGAGGAGGGGCCTTTCACATGGCCGCCGCCGGCCATGGAAGCCTTCACAGCGCTCCAATCGGCCTTGATCCACGGTCCAGTTTTGGCCATGCCGGACTTCCACCAGACGTTTATCGTCGAGTGCGATGCCTCGGGCACAGGCATCGGCGCCGTCTTGATGCAGGCCGGCCGGCCAATTGCCTTCTATAGTCGTGCGTTCTCCAATGCGGTGCGCAGCCGCTCGGCGTACGAGAACGAGCTCATGGCGCTAGTTTTGGCGGTCCAACATTGGCGGCCTTATCTCCTGGGGCGGCCCTTCGTCATCCGCACCGATCACCACAGCCTCCGTTATCTTCTTCAACAAAAGATAGCCACGCCAACGCAGCAGGTTTGGGTGGCCAAGTTGCTTGGCTATGATTTCACAGTGGAATTTCGCCCGGGCAAGACTAATCGGGCGGCCGACGCGCTCTCCCGCCGCCCGCACGCGCCAGAGTTGACTGCCATCTCCCGGCCGGTGTGGGACGACGTCGCGGCCATTCAACACGAGGTGGACCGGGACCCGCAACTTCAAGATATTCGGGCCGCATTGTTGGCCGATCCCTCCTCCCGACCGCCGTTTACCTTGATAGAGGGCCGCCTCTTCCATCGGGACCGCCTCGTTCTATCTGCCTCCTCGGCGATGATTCCGACTTTGCTAGCAGAGTTCCACTCCACCCCATCAGGCGGCCACGCGGGCGCTTATCGGACATACCGTCGGTTGGCGGCCTCACTTTTCTGGCCTCACATGCTTCGACAGGTGAAAGCATTCGTAGCGGCCTGCCTACCATGTCAGAAGGCCAAATACGAGACGATGTTTCCCAGCGGCCTCCTGCAGCCCCTACCGATTCCGGAACGTATCTGGGAGGACATAGCTATGGACTTCATCACCCGGTTGCCCCGCTCCAACGGCTTCGATTGCATATTGGTGGTCGTAGACCGCCTAACGAAGTACGCGCACTTCATTCCGCTTCGCCACCCATACACGGCGACATCTGTGGCCGACTGCTTCATCGCGGAGATAGTCCGTCTTCATGGGTTTCCCCGTTCGATCGTTAGCGATCGGGACCCACTTTTTCTCAGTAGCTTCTGGACCGAGCTATTCCGTCTGCAGGGGACCCAACTCCGGATGAGTACAGCATATCACCCGCAATCGGATGGCCAATCCGAGGTCCTCAACAGGTGCTTGGAGACTTACTTGCGCTGTTTCATCGGAGAGAGGCCAGGTTCATGGGCCAAATGGCTTGGTTGGGCGGAGTACTCCTACAATACCGCGTACCACCACGCCGCCCACACCTCGCCATTCGAGACGGTATATGGCCGGCCACCGCCGACCGTGCTCCGCTACTTACCCGGGGAATGCCCGGTGGCTAGCTTGGCGGATCATCTCCACAATAGGGATGTCATCTTGGACAGCTTAAAGCACCATCTTCGACGAGCTCAGGCAAAGATGTCGTCGTTTGCCAACAGAAAACGCAGGGACCTTCAATTCCAAGTGGGTGAGCGAGTGTTCATTAAGCTTCACCCCTATCGCCAACTCACGGTGGCCCGCCGCACTTGCCCCAAGCTCGCTCCGCGCTTCTTTGGACCGTTCGAGATTCTCAGCCGCATCGGCGCCGTGGCATATCGCCTCCGCCTCCCGGACACCGCTCGCATTCACCCCGTATTTCATGTATCACAACTCCGGCGCGTGATAGGCGATCATCCTGTATCCGACCACATTCCGACCGACTTGGACACGCCCAGTTCAGAGCCACTCTATCCGGAAGCCATTCTTGATCAGCGCAAGCCCACGACCGGAGCTTCCCAACCGGAGGAGATAAGGGTGGCGTGGCGCAACCGCCCCCGTACGTCCGCTACTTGGCTATTGCGGGATGACTTTCGCCGGCAGTTTCCGGATTACTGCCTTGAGGACAAGGCCAATTTCCCAGATGGCGGTATTGTTACCGACATCCAATCGGACGAGCCGGAATGGCAGGTGTATTCGAGGAGGGCTCGCGCGAGACCAAGTGTTAACACCGAAGCGGGCGGTTCGGCGAAGGCCGTCTGACGTGGTCGACCGGCCCATGTGTTTTGTTGGCAGTTTTAATTATTTGTTTTATGTCATTTTAATTTTGAACTTTTGTAGAGGTGGGTTCCCCCTATATAAGGGATCACCTTAGGGTTTGGAGATTATCTTTTGATCAATCAATTTAGGAGGGGCTGCTCCCCTTGTCTTTCTCCTTCTCCCTACTCCTCTCTCTCTCTCTCTATCTCTCTCGCCCCCGTCCGTTCCCCGTCTACCGCCGCCGCTGTCGCCCAGCGCCAGCCGTCCGAGATCCCTGCCGCTAACGCCCACGCTGTCGCCCGGCGCCACCCCTTCCGCTACCTCTTCCGCTGTCGCCGACCGCTATCGGCGAGCCAATACCCGCAGCGGTATCATTTAGAGGAGAGGCCAAGGAGAGGGGGGGGGGGGGAGGGGGAAGGAGGTAGCTATGGGATGAACAACATCATTATCATTAAATGTTTTATGAAAAAACATCTTCTTTCAAATAGAATGATGCCCATTAAACAAAATAAAAGGACTTCTAATCAGTACTCTGTCTTCATTAGAACCAAAATATAATAGACTTCAGCCATTTCTTCTCAAAGTTCTTTAGAACGACATTGCTTCATTTCCTCATTTGTTACGTATCTAATGACTAGCTTTATTGGTGCACCTTCTTTATGATTTCATGAGCTTATGAACCTGTTCATGGAACTGCTCATGTATCTGAACGAGAGTATTATGTTTTTATTTGGCAGCATAACACTGTTGTACGAAGTAAAATGTTATTTTATACCTTAGATATGAGAAAAACTCTAATTTTGATGCTGTAGTATAAATATTTTTCATTAATCATCACAATTTACTGAAATGATTGTAGTTTGGCTTTTTGTTCATTTAATTAGAAATAATGATTTTAATTTGTGGCTTCTAGTAAAGCGTTATGCCTTTACCTGACATGTTATAAAAACAGTATATTAACTAATATATGATTTTTTCCACATAAAATTATTTTTTTCACAGTTCATTCTTCCATCATCCTTTTTCCCTGCAGAAAAATTGCATTGATTTTTTTAATGTGTCAGTTGTATTCATTTTATTGGGGACTATATGGGTTATGTTGTTGTTGTTGTTTGTTGTTGTTGTCAGTTGTATTCATTTTATTAACATAGAGAATCATGATAGTCATATTGCCTCTCTATTGCAGGAAGTGGGTGTCAATGTTAAAAGGCTACACTCTGTTGAAGGTGCAGTGCTTCAACCAAGGCCAGCTGTGGTAACAGTAATGGGCCATGTGGATCATGGTAAGACATCACTTTTAGATGTGTTGCGCAAAACATCTGTTGCAGCCAAGGAAGCAGGCGGAATCACCCAGCACCTTGGGGCATTTGTCGTCGAGATGACATCTGGAGCCTCAATCACATTTCTCGATACTCCTGGACATGCTGCATTTAGCGCCATGCGTGCAAGGGGGGCTGCTGTTACGGATATTGTTGTGCTCGTTGTAGCTGCCGATGATGGCGTGATGCCACAGACAATGGAAGCTATGTCCCATGCCCAGTCGGCCAAGGTTCCAATTGTAGTAGCTATAAATAAGTGTGATAAACCTTCAGCTGATCCCGAGCGGATAAAAATCCAGCTTGGCTCCGAGGGATTACTTCTGGAGGATCTGGGGGGCGATGTTCAGGTTGTTGAGGTTTCTGCTAAAACCAAACATGGATTGGATAAATTAGAAGAAGCTCTCCTACTTCAGGCTGAGTTGATGGATCTAAAAGCAAGGGTTGATGGTCCTTCCCAGGCTTACGTAGTAGAAGCAAGGCTTGATAGAGGCCGCGGGCCTTTAGCCACAGCAATTGTCAAATCCGGGACCTTGGCGTGCGGGCAGTACATCGTTGTCGGATCGGAGTGGGGAAGAATAAGGTCCATCAGGGATATGTTGGGGAGAGAAACTACGTCTGGAAGACCAGCCATGCCAGTTGAGATTGAAGGATTGAAGGGGCTTCCAATGGCTGGTGATGATGTTGTAGTTGTGGCTTCTGAGGAGAGGGCCAGGATGCTTAGCAATGGAAGGAAGAAGAAACTGGAGAAAGATAGACTTCTCAAGGCAAGTGAAGGGAGGATTGAAATTGATGATACCTCTGAAGAGACCTCTACATCTTCAAGGGTTGAATTGCCTATTGTGGTTAAAGCTGACGTGCAAGGTACTGTGCAGGCAGTCACTGATGCATTGAAAAGTCTAAATAGTTCCCAGGTATTTTACTTATTGTGTAAATCTTTGTTTGTTCTAGGACTTGTTGAAGAGTTTGGCATCCTCTTAGTATAATTTATTTTCTATTATACATAATTTTGCATGTGACCTTATCTTTGTATTCTCTATTTGCTGGTGTATGCCATCAGTCTATGAAGGATTTTAATACTTGATTACATGAGATGATACCGTTTCTGATGTTAGTAGCAAGCAATGGATTTTTTATTCTTATGGCTTGAAATCTTTGTGCAGATATCAAGCTGTTGGATAACATTTTTGCTATACTTGTAAGAGCCTCATTATCATCATCCTCATTTTCTTTGACACTAGCCTTACTCTAACTATTTGGGGTTGATTTTACGAATCCTTTATTAATTTTGATGAGCTTATGAGGTGTTTCTTCTATTTTTCCTCGTTATTTTGTTTACTTCTAGGCATATTGGTTTATTCTATTTTATTCCCAATCCCATCATCATCTATAACTCAACTTTATTTGTGAATCTTCTACCCTTGGTTGTGGATGCTCAATGCCACCTAAGTTAATTTTTCTTTTCTTAGGCCTTTCAAATTTCTTACTTAACTTTACGATTTTGTTTTAAGATTGTGATCCAACCTATTTAAACTGTTTCTTTTGTGTAGAGTAAATCCTAAACCCTGAAATCCACATGGTTTATGAGAAATTATGTTTGAAATCCTTCTAGACTAAATAGTTTCATTGAAATTGTTCCTGTTAGAAAAGCCCATGTAAAAGCCCATATTGGAGCCTTTTTATTTTCTTATTTCTCCCTCTTCTCTTTAGTCTCACATCATGTATAACAATTTCCTCTCTCTTTCTCCCTCCTATATATTTGTATTCATGCATTGTATTTGATACACAGAAAGGTATATACAAGCTTTGGCTCTTTCTTACATGGTATCAGAGCCATCAGTCCAAAAATTGCGGTCTCCCATTTTTTGTGACCGCCCCCTCCCCTCTTAGCGAGCTCTCGCGGTCTCTTTTTTCTGTGGCCGCTCCCCCTGCTGCCAGCTCTGCTTCTTCCAGCTTCCTCTCCTCTTTGGCTCTCTTATAGCCTTCTCCTCTCTGACACGTGGGCCCCGCCTCTCCCGAGCTCTCTTTGATCCAGCGATCTCCCGAGCTCCTCCTCGCAGCGACCTCCACACAGCGGTCTCCCAAGCTCCTCCTCGCAGCGATCTCCTCGCTGCGGTCTCTCGTGCTCCTCCTCACAGCGATCTCCCGTGCTCCTCCTCGCAGCGATCTCCCGAGCTCCAGCTGCGTTCTCATCGGCCGATCTCCCTCTCCTGCTCCTCCTGCGGTCTCTAGCTGCGGTCTCCAACTGCGGTCTCCTCCTGCTCGCAGCTCACTGATCGGTCTCCATCGGCCGATCCCTCTCTGATCACGCGATCTCCCAATCGGTCTCCTGCCCAGCGCTCTCCTGTTTGCAGGATCACTGCCGAGCTCACCTCCATTGGACTGCCGAGCTCCCTCTGCCGAGCTCCTTAGGTCGTGCGACCTCCTCCATGCGGCCTGCCCTCCAGCGATCTCCCTCAGCAACGACCTCCTCCCTGCTGCCGCCTCTAGCAGCGATCTCCCTTAAGCGGTCTCCAGCAGCGAGCTCCTCTCTAGCAGAGATCCTCTCAGCCTTGCCGACCTCTCTGAAATGGGTTCCTCTAGTGATCCCTCCGTGCATCCAGAGGGACAGACGTTACCTCTCCTGCAGCCAGCTTGCTTCCCACTCTTGAACTGTGCGACGAACTAAGAATTACCACCATCTCTCTGATTGGGAAGAAAAACTTCGTTGAGTGGGTGCACTCTGTCAGACGAGTTCTTAAGTCCAAGGGACTTCTGTCTCATCTCACTAGGGACCCCCCATCTGTTCCTACTGATGACTGGCTGCGTAACGATGGTCGGGTTCAGACATGGCTTCTCAACTCACTTGATGACGAACCTTACCGCATGGCCATGTATCACGAGACGACCAAGGCAATGTGGGAGGAACTCCACTCCTTGTACTCCGGCAAGGACAACCTTCATCACTTGTATGACATCATTACCGAGCTTCAAACCCTTGACACTGGCGGGGCGGCTGACTTAACCTCATTTGTTGCTCGGGCCAAGACTCTCGCAGAAGCCTGGATTCAACATCAGCCCTCCACTACAGATCTAGCAGCTCAACGTGCTCAAAAATAGGCTGTGTGCATTGCCATGATGATGGTTCATGTCCCACTTCACCTTCAGAGTATTCGGGCGCAGATCCTCTCATCAGCTACAACCCTGTATTATCTGATGTGTGCTCAATGTTGCTCAAAGTCTCACCGCCTCCGGATACTATTGGACCTCCCTCACCGGTCCTTCTCCAGCACTCGTCTGCACCATTACTTCCTCTCCCTCCCGCTACTCGTGGAGGATGGTCAGGCTCCCGAGGCGGGGGTCGTGGAGGCCGACCACGTCCTAAGTGTACGTTCTGCGGAAAGGATGACCATCTTGAAGCGATCTGCTACCGCAAGCATGGTCGTCCTCCTCAACCAACTGCTCATATTGCCGTTGACAATCCTTCTGCCACTCGTGCTGATCTTGACGCAGTTCGCCTCCAGCTCCAGCAACTTCAAGGCATGCTCCGCCATCCACCTACCTTCATCGCCTCCATCTCCAATGAAGGTATCGCTTGTCTCTCCACTAGTCCGCGCTGGATAGTGGATTCAAGTGCTATCCACCATATCACCTCGCTACCACCACATCACTACTTGGATGCTCCTCATCCTAAGTACATCACAGTAGTCAATGGCGACACCGTCCCCGTCTCCGGCTCTGCTGATATCCCTCTCAATTCTTCTCTCTCTCTACGCTCGGCTCTTCATGTTCCGGGTTCCCCATTTAATTTACTGTCTGTTAGTCGCCTTACTACCGATTTGGATTGCTCAGTAACATTCACCTCTTCCTCTTTTCTGATGCAGGATCTACGTACGCAGAATATCATTGGTAAGGGACGACTGCAAAACGGGCTCTACCTTCTTTATGCTTCTCCTACCATCCTCTCCTCAGTCTCCTCCGTTGATTGACATCGGCGTCTTGGGCATGCCCCTCTCCCAGTCCTTCAGAAGGCCCTTCCAGATATCTCTCTTTCTGCTTTTCAGTGTGAATCTTGTATTCTAGGCAAACAACATCGTTCATCTTTTCCCCCTCATTGTACTCGGAGCTCTGCTCCTTTTGTTTTAGTGCATTCCGATGTTTGGGGCCCGTACAAAATCACTAGTATATCTGGTTATAGATATTTCATCACCTTTATTGATGATTATTCTCGCACAACTTGGTTATATTTACTTCGTGATCGCTCCGAGTTTCCTCATGTGTTTCGGGCTTTCGTCCTTGAAATTCGAACACAGTTTTCAGAAAATATAAAAACACTCCGGACAGATAATGCTCGCGAATATACGAGTCACGAATTTGCTAATCTCTGCTCTGAATTTGGGATCATTCACCAGACGTCATGTGCCTATACTCCACAACAAAATGGCGTTGCTGAACGGAAAAATAGACATCTCCTCGATGTTGCTCGGTCTCTCATGATCCATATGCAAGTACCCAAAACCTATTGGAACTTCGCATTGTCCACATCAAGTTATCTCATTAACCGTCTCCCTTCCTCCGTCCTCAAAAATGCTACTCCGTTTAGCCTCCTTTTTCCCTCCACTCCGGCATTCTCTCTTACACCCCGGATATTTGGTTGTACTTGCTACGTCCACATACTTGGCCCGTCTAAGGACAAGTTGGATCCCCGAGCAGCCAAACACGTATTCGTCGGCTATTCTCGTACTCAGAAAGGCTACGTATGCTATTCTCCCGCTACCCGAAAAGTCATTGTTTCTGCAGATGTTACCTTTCAGGAAGAACAACCTTTCTTCTCCAAAACAACCACACCTATTCCTCCACCATCCTTCCCAAGACCCGTCGTTCCCGTTACCACTCCTCTACCACTACTCCTTCCTGACCCTGCTCCAGCTCTCTAGAAACCACCTCTTATTCATGTCTACACTCGTCGCCCTCCTCGCTCCGTTGCCCCAATGCAGTCGGCTTCGACCTCTGACACTTTGTGCTCTGCTGATCCGACACCGGTCTCCACCGCTCATCCCTTGGCGAATTATGTATTCTTACATCGCCTCTCACCACATCTTCAAACCTTTGCTACTTCATTATCCTCTATTTCTATACCTAACTCTGTGCAGGAGGCTCTCCAACATCCAGGCTGGCGGGCAGCCATGGACGAAGAAATGACAGCCCTCTTGGCTAACCAGACATGGAACCTGGTTCCTCTCCCTCCAGACCAGATTTCAGTTGGGTGCAAATGAGTCTTTGTCATCAAGCATGCTCCAGATGGGACCATTGATCGACTGAAAGTCAGACTGGTGGCGCGTGGCTTTACTCAACAACACGGTCTCGATTATGAGGAAACATTCTCTCCAGTGGCCAAGCTTAACACAGTTCGTGTTTTCCTCTCCGTAGTTGTGCATCGTCGATGGCCCTTACATCAACTGGATATCAAGAATGCTTTCTAAATGGTGATCTCCAAGAAATAGTCTACATGCAACAACCTCCCGAGTTTGAGACCACGGGGGAGTCCCGAATCTGTCATCTCAATAAGTCAATCTATGGTCTCAAACAATCCCCTCGGGCATGGTTTGACAAGTTCAGTAAGGCTGTCCGGGAGGTTGGTTTTACTCGCAGCTCGGCAGACTTCTCCCTGTTCACTCAACATCGAACAACAAGAACAATTCTTTTGCTGGTTTATGTTGATGACATCATAATCACTGGAAATGACTCGAAGGGGATACAAACGGTCAAACAACACCTTAGCTCCGTTTTTCAAACAAAATATTTGGGAAACCTTCGATACTTCCTTGGTCTTGAGATCGCGAGACGTCCTGATGGACTTGTCCTCTCTCAACTGAAGTACTGTCTCAATCTTCTTCAGGATGCTGGCTACTCTGGATGCAAGCCGATTAACACTTCTATGGATGTTAATCACAAATTGTGTGCACATGCCTCTGATAATGACCTTGCTCTTCCAAATCCAGAAAATTATCGACGACTTGTTGGGAAACTAATTTACCTAACAGTCACGAGACCAGATGTATCCTTTGCTGTTGGGGTTGTCAGCCGATTTATGTATTCCCCTCGAACGTCACACCTTCAGGCAGTCGAACGCATCCTAAGATATTTGAAAACAACCCCTGGTCAAGGGCTGGTATACAAAACCTCGTCTTCTACTCCAACATTGGTTGCGTATTCTGATGCAGATTATGCTGGGTCCCTGGATGATCGGTGGTCTACTAGTGGATTTTGTACCTACTTTGGAGGCCACCTTGTTACCTGGCGTAATACGAAACAAGCTGTGGTTGCTCGATCTTCAGCTGAGGCAGAATGTCGTTCGATGACATCAGTTGTTTCTGAACTCACTTGGCTTGAAAGTCTCCTTGCTGATCTAGGAGTAAAACTTTCCTCACCAGCTATCTTACTATGTGACAGTCAAGCTGCTATACACATAGCTAAGAACCCAGTCTTCCACGAAAGAACGAAACGCATTGAAGTGAACTGTCACTTCATCCGGGAGAAAACTCAAATGAAGAAGATTGAATTAAAGCACGTTTCGGGTACTGACCAAGTTGCTGATATTCTCACCAAGGCCCTACCAAGTACCCTCTTTTATCAATTCCTGTCCAAGCTGGGTACCTACGACTTGTACGCTCCAGCTTGCGAGAGAGTGTTAGAAAAACCCATGTAAAAGCCCATATTGGAGCCTTTTTATTTTCTTATTTCTCCCTCTTCTCTTTAGTCCCACATTATGTATAAGAATTTCCTCTCTCTTTCTCCCTCCTATATATTTGTATTCATACATTGTATTTGATACACAAAAAGGTATATACAAGCTTTGACTCTTTCTTACAGTTCCTCATGCATATTATACAAGGTTGCAAATGTCAGATGTCGGACTCATGTCGGTTTGGGTTTTTTTATGTCGGATGTTGGATTGCGGGGATACATCAGGGATATTTCAAAATGTCGGATTGTAATATTATAATTAATATATATATATATATTATAATATCAACATAATATTTTTCATTTATTAATTAGATGGTAATTATTTTAGGACGTTGTTAATAGCAAACCTTGAACGGATATTAGCAAACCATCAAAACTTAAAAAAATATGCGGTATTTGAAAATACGCCTTATAGGTGCATTTTTAGGAAAAGTGTTCAACATCAAAGCTGTAGATCTCGTCGAGATCTACAACTTTCGTGTTGAACATTTTGCCTAAAAATGTACGGTTTAGGCGTATTTTCAAAATGCACAAAACATTTCACAATAGTCTCGCGCATTTTGAAAATACGCTTAACCCGTGCATTTTTAGGCAAAATGTTCAACACGAAAATTGTAGATCTCGACGAGATCTACAACTTTGATGTTGAACACTTTTCCTAAAAATGCACCTATAAGGCGTATTTTCAAATACCGCATATTTTTTTAAGTTTTGATGGTTTGCTAATATCCGTTCAAGGTTTGCTATTAACAACGTCCTTATTTTATGTCACGACCCGTCTCGACAAGAGTCAGAGCGCACTTCGGGCGGGTCGTGATGCCACAGGCATGAGCGAACAGGAACCCATGCCTGCAAAGGCGAAAACAGAAATGCTACAAAAGTTTTGAATTTATTACTTTGAAAAGAAATTAGTATATTTATAAGCATGCGGAAGTCACAATGAAAGGTTAAAACTATGCATTTTCATTAAAATCAGATGTCATACATTATACTGAAATGATGGACATGAAATGAGTCACAATAGTAAAATGCTATAAGTAAAATGATTTGATACAAGCAAGAACCATATGCTAACACAGGCAGTTTAATTCGTGAAAACACAATCAGAAGCTGATTAGCAATTTACCTCCCTCAAGATGAGGGGAGAAGAAGATACCACAAGGATCCGGAGTTTGGCGGCTTTGAGGCGACGGAAACCCTAAATTGGGGAGGGTTCAAGCGATTCCACCACCTGATTTGATGTGCGACACCGGAAACACAAACTAAGTCGGGATTAGACGATTATACGACGAACGCAAGGTGGACCGACGAAATTACGTCGATCGGAGAGCGAAAATCACCACTAAAAATTAGGGCAAATCTGAACTCGAAGATTTGGCAGAGATCCTTACCCAAGGAGACCAGGTCTGGGCTCAAGAGTCCACGGGGAGGGGTTTCGAGCGAAACCCTAGGAGTCCCCTTGAAATCCGCTGACCGAAACGGAGAGGGAGAGGGCTGTCGACCTCTTTGGAGGAGGAGGAGGCACGGTCGACCTGAGGAAACAAGGGGGGAAAAGATTGCTGCACCACTGGACGGAGAAGGAGGGGGAAGAGGGCGACACTCTGCAGCTGTCGTCGGCCAGGGGAGGGGTAGGAGACGCAGTCGCCGGCTGGAGGAGGCGGCGTCGTCGCTGGCAGGAGGAAGCGGCGTCGTCGCTGGCAGGAGGAAGAGGAGAGGCTGGAGGCGTCGGCGCTACATGCGGGAGACGGAATCGGGAGCAGCGGCTTTGCGGCTGAGGCGGGATCGAGCGTAGGCTTGCGGGAGACCTGGACCGGGGCGGGTTCGGGATATAGGGGGGCTGGCTCGGGATTAATAGAGGAGGGAAAAGAGGGGGTTTATTGTTATTATTATTATTATTATTATTATTATAAGTTTTAAAACAAGGGTTGTTACATTTTATCTAATTAAATGTAAACTAAAATTCATATGAGAAAATTAAACTACTAACAAGTGTCTAACCAATTTATAATAAATAAGAAACGTTACATACTTTCAATCATGTAATACAACGTCGCAAAATCATATTAAAATAGAAAATACAGTTGTACCTCAGCTTATTACCAAAATGTGAATGCTCCACAAAATCTGCTACTCTAATATAAATTTATAATATTGTTTTCCTGAAATCAATGAACGAACATTTGAGTATGAACTATACTAAAGATTATTGAACATGACGAAAAGAACCAACTAAATACAACTTACTTAAATAACATCATGATTCTTGATCTGTTAGGTAGTCCTCAGAAGTGTAAAACATTAGTGCATCAACAATGTTTTCCTCAGAAATTCTCATCCTTATCCCTCTCTGACATATGCCGTTTTCCTTTCGCTTTTTCCGTACATGCTTGTTTTAAAGCCAACCTTGCACTTCTCATAAAAACCACATCAGCATCGACAATGTCACGAATCTGAGCCTAAGTCAACCCTTCTCTAGGAAACACTTCATCATCATCATCATCATCATCTACAACATCATCAACATGACCCGCTAACCACTCAGCAACTTTTCCTCCATCAATACTCTTTGCAGACAATGGTCTCGAGATGGATTGGAATATTTAGACTTCAACTTAGAATTGACTTTCACAAATACAAGATTATTCAATCTTTTGATTTCTAGCCTATTCCTCTTCTTGGAATGAATCCAAATATAATAGAAACATTAAAAATTGTTATCATCTCAAAATATTATTGAAAAATATATATATATATATTTACAAGTAAATTACCATCTCAAAAGTGCTTCAATTTCTTTCGCAACCGAAGGAACTAGTTGTCAAGTTCAAGATTCTCATGACCATAGTTCTCAAATTTGAAGTTTCAATTCCATAGAACTTCCACCAATAAGCTTATAGAAAATTAACAAATTATTAGTAGTTAAGTACAAAAAAATAATCCAACAATTGTTTGGTGAAAATATTATTGAAAATATACCTGGATTAAACCCTGAGAGTACTCTTCGCCTCTTTGCTATGTCCCGGGCAAATAATCCTTGCTCAAGCTTATAAACTTCAACCTCAGCAGTAATGACATCTTGCATAGAAGGATCATGAGAGTACATTCTAGTGAGGCAGTCAATAAATCCACCCATAAACTTTGGGTCTCCATCTATCTCTTCCCTATTTGGGTAGTAGAAGGGATTCAAAAAATATCATGTTAGATGTAGAGGGTTGCTCGTCTTAGTCTCTACTCTTCTATCTATCAACTTCCATATGAGAAGATATTTACTCTCCTTAGACACAAGAGCAGCAACAACCTCCTCTCTAGCCTTCTTCATATCACCATACAACCATCCCATTGAAAGTGTGGTCGCATCAGCTCTTCTGAGGACTTTCACCAATGGGGAAAATACGAGAATGGCAAGCTCAACATTCAACCAAAAAGTTCCACCAAAACTATAGTGGTAGCCTACAGCTCAAGATAATAGATAAGTAGCATATTAATCATTGATCAATAGGTACTAGACTACTACACATGAATATTAGATACTAACTAAGATACCCGTTTTCCTGCATCACCACCGGATAATTTGGTGGCATCCCACCTTGCTGATGTAAATATCTCCCGCAACCGCCTCTTCTTCTCATGGATGCTCTGTAACGAAAGAAATCTTGTTGTGAATCTGGTCACTCCAGGGCGCACGAGATCATGGGACTCCAAGTCTCCTTAAACATGTCAAGGGAGATAATATGACCATATATAAACACTGACAATTAACGTCCCATTGCAATTGCATTCTTGATTTACTCCAATCCAACAATGTCCTGGAGAAGTAAATTTATTGTGTGTGCAACACATAAAGTCCAAAAGAGCTTTGGCCTCTTCAAAGCAATCAACCTTGATGCCACCATGTTATTGGATGCATTATCTGTCACAACTTGTATTATATTCTCCTCTCTTGGACCATCTAGGTTGGCAATCGCCTCATCCACAAAATAAAAAATAAACTTCTCATCATACGTGGATGAGGATACATTCTTGGATAACCAAAATGCCACCCCAGCAATAGTGTGCACCTCTATGTTCATGATGCTTCTCCCCTTTCTATCTGTCCATGCGTCCGTAAGAATACTGCAGTCATCCACCTTATAAGTTTGAGTGAATGTACTTAGCATCTCCTTCGTCCGTTAGACCTCCATCTTCAAGAATTTCTCCGTCATCTCATACGGGGTTGACCCATTCATCCCTGATCCACATTGCCCAACTGATGCAACATATGTTGGAAGGATGTAGCATACACGACATTGAACGGAATGCTTGTCTCGTATGCCCACCTAGCAATATATAAGTATGCTTCATCTCTAGCTTTTTTCTTATACTTGCTATCAATGGTGATTTGTATCCCTTTGCTACTCTCAGCGGGTTGGACAAATTGATCCATAGGGACCTACCCCTGTATAAAGTTTCCTTTGCGTGACGTCTTCTTTGTCACTATCCACTCCTCCAACAACTACTTCCAAAACTGTTTGCAACCTTTGAGTCTTAAACTTTTGGTTGCTTGTACAGAGTTTAAATATCCCTCAACCTTCCCTTTAACATCAGATGGTGTCGTTGGGCATGCCTTAACATTGCCCTTTATCCTTGCCAAGTGATGCTTCAAGCGGTTAATTCCACCATTCACAATTTGCTTGCAATATATGCACTGTATCCGATTTGTGTTATTTGGAGTCATCTTCTCACCAAATGCCCAACATAGATCTCTACCTACTACGGAAGAAGCACTAGGAACCTTGCTAGAACCTTCTAATGAATTCATTATATACAAAAAAATAGTTATAAAATTTTTGAACAAATAAAAAAAACATCTGTGATATTTTAGTTTCCCGATTCCCGCAACATTGATGTCGAATCATTCATCAATGATTATTGATTAGTCTAATCACCTAAGACTCAACATTAATTTTGCAACATCAGAAATATTATATATTGCACCACATGAAAAGACAACGATATATCGACCGTGAAAAAACAACGATATTCCATTATTCCAAAATAACCTCCTTTGTTGTTATTATTACGATAGCACCAATGATCCATTATTCAATAAAACATGCTCAATGTAAACTACGATAGCAAGCAAGTAGTTTAGATAGTGTATCATGAAAAATCCTCATCATTTGTTGAAAAAATAATGTTGAAACCTAATGACGCAGAACAAATCTATAGGTGGTGGACGCTCGATGCCCTAACCCTAGATGCAGTGCAAGCAATCACACGATGAATGCAATGCACCTATGACAACCCTAAAATGAAATGCAAGCAGGCATACGACATACACGAATGAAGCTATGACCAACTCTAGAGTGATATGAATACATACGCGCAATCCAAATAAATGCCACTATAAATGCAGGTGCACATGCAATTGACCGTCCGATGTATTTAACAATAAACAATTAACTAAAATAAGTTTAAGCAGATGCACTTTGTTTGCAGAAATTTTATTTGGAAAAACAAAGTGGAAATTCACAAACAATTAAGGTGTAAATAAATATAACCATGCGCCGGATAAACCATACAAGTCAATTGATCTCACAGAAATAAAAGCATATGATAATTTATCTCACAAAACATAGTTCGAACACACAAAATAGAGAGCAAGAAACATCAAACTACGACTCACATATGTAGGCGGCGGCCTAGCATGACGATGGCGGCGATCGAAAAGCTGCTGGAAGGGAATTGGGCTGCTGGAATGCAAGGACAGCTGGCTAGTGGGCTGGTTTCAGGTTTGGTGAGGCTTGAGTGGACTGTTTAGTGGGGCTAGGGCTGACTGAAGTTGCAGGAAATGGGCGTGGCTTCAAGGTGGTGGGTGGCAGGGAGTAACCTGGGCGGAAACTATGGGCAGGGAAGGGTTGGGATCGGGTGGGACTAACAATATGAGTGTTTTAGAGGAGTTCTGGGCAAGGTCGGTTAGCAGGGAGGACTGGGATAGGGCTGGACCTTCACAGGAGTGCGGCAGGAGGGAGTTCTGGGTGGAAATGGTCGGATAGAGACAGAAATCAGGAACTGGGCGGTGGAAATCAGGAACTGGGCGGTGGAAATCAGGAACTGGGTGGCTAGGGGAAGACAGGGAATAAGAAGGGCTGTGGCTTGAAGGTTTGTAATGGAGGGAGGAGGGACTTACGGTGATGGGAAGCCAGCGGGAGAGGTGGTTTTCGTCGCCTTGGAGTCGCACCATGAGAAGTGTTAAAACACAAGTTTGGAGTTTTGCAAAGGATGGGCGGTTACTCCATGTGTAGCTGCCCGGTATTGCTGGCTTGAGGTGTCGTGGGCGGTGGTTACTCATGGTGGAACCGCCCCTGCTTGGAGAGGTGCCTTAGTCTGGGCGGTTACTCTGGGTATAACCGCTCATGCCTGTTCGTTCTATAGTATGGCCGGTTACTAGGGGTGTAACCGCCCGAGCTATCTGTAGATTGGTCAGCTGTATTTAGTCTCACATTGCTAATTGTATATTCTCTCACCTCCTCTGTTCTATATAAAGAGAGGTGTTCTCATGTAATATTCAGTTTTTTAGAAATGAATTATTCAGTTATTTTCAATTTCACACATGGTATCAGAGCGAATGATCTTGTGACCGCGACCTCTGTCTCGTTGTTCGCGTGTACTCGCTACAGCCCCTCGCGCCTTCTTGCGGATTTCGGTACCTTACCGCCCGCCCGTGTTGTCTGCCTGTTCGCGTATAATCGCTTCTGCCCCTGTGCCCTCTTGCGGATTTCTGTACCTTACCGCCCGCCCTCCCTACTTTTCTTTGTGGTTAGTTTGTTGCTTTCTGCTCGCCGTTGCTTGAGCCTTCTGCTCGCCAGTACTTTTTTGTTGCGATCTCAGCTCAAACGATATCACCTGACTGATGGTCCTCCTACTGTTGGCACTGCTTCCTATGACGACTGGGATGTTAATGATGCTCTGGTTCGCACTTGGCTCGCTAACAGTCTTTCGGATGAGTGTTTACTCATCATTCGTCATGATGAAACGGTGAAAGCTGCTTGGGACCATCTTGCCGCTCTTTACTCCAAGGGAGTTAAGACCTATCGCATCTAAATGTTATATGTGGATCTCTTTGCTCGCCCCACCTTGTCCCCGCTGCAGCTTACCTAGAAGTTCAAGCTCTTGGCGCAGAGCTTCTTCAACATCGGCCCCCTTTTCAGTCGACCTTGCCGACCAGCAAAAACATTTCCAAGAGCTTCTGGTCTTTTGTTACCTTCTTCGTTTGCCGGACTCCTACGATATGATCCGTCAGCAAATTTTGAGTGAAGCTGAATCTTCGACGCTAGATTCCACCGTTGCTCACATCTCCACGGTTACTGCACTTCTTCAGCGGCCTACGTTCACATCCCCGCCACCTGACAGTTTTTCTCACCCTGCTGATCGTGGTAGCACTCGTGGCCATGGTGGCCGCTTTGGTGGACGGGGACCTAACAGGCACCTTTGCTCCCATTGTGGGAGAAGCTGACACATTGTGGATCGTTGCTTTGCCAAGTATCCTCATCTTCGTCCACAAGCGGTTGCGTCCCCTCTTGCCTCCAAGCCCTCTGCTTTCATTGCCATTTCTTCAGGTAGCGCACATGTTGCCACTCAGGGTAAGTGGTTCATTGACTCTGGTGCCACCAATCATATGACAGGAAATCAGCTTATCTTTTCTCAATTGGAGAAACATTGTCGGTCACCACCGGTGTTGATTGTGGATGGCTCCCTATCTCCGGTGTGTGGGGCTGTTGTGGTCCAGGCCACCCTCACTATCAACCTTGAGGATGCTCTCTACGTGTCTACCTTTCCATGCAATTTATTATATGTTCATGCTCTCTCCCTACAACTACAATGCTCTGCCACATTTACATCTACTAAATGTTAGTTTTCAGGATCTTCGCTCCAAAGAGACGTTTGCTACTGAGACTGAATGCAAGGGCCTCTACTTCCTCGACAATGTTTCTGCTCTCTCCGCCTCTACCACCTCCGACTCTCTCCATCAATGACATCTTCGCCTTGGTCATCCTCCTCGCTCACTCTATCAGCTACTGCCCGATCTCCAGAAGGATGCCTCATCTCTCAACTGTGAAGCTTGTCAATAGGGCAAACATTACCGCTCCTATCCCGCCAAAAACGAAGTAGTTCGGCTCGTCCATTCGATCTTGTTCATTCGGACATTTGGGGCCCTTGTCCTACCAAAACTGTTTGTAGGGGTAGTCTTTATTTTGGAACCTTTATTGATGATTTTTCTAGATGTACTTGGGTGTATCTTCTTAAAGAACGCTTTGAACTCTTTTCTGTATTTACTGCATTCTATAATGAAATTCACACAATTCGGTGTTTCGTTAAAAATTCTTCGATTGACAATGCACAAGAATATGTTAGTCACCAATTTTCTGATTTTTGCTTGCATAATGGTATTATACATCAGACCAGCTGTGCTTAAACGTCTCAACAGAATGGTGTTGCCGAATGCAAGAATCGCCACCTTCTTGACGTCGCGCGTACTCTTCTCACTCAAATGAATGTTCCCCGCTCCTATTGGGGTCATGCTATCCTCATCTCATGCTACCTCATCAACCGTCTTCCCTATTCTGTTCTCCATGGCCAAACCCCGTTTTCCATTTTATATCTTGATGCTATCTCATTTTCTCTGCCTCCATGGGTCTTTGGTTGTACCTCTTTCATTCACTCTCCTTCCCCTGGTCGAGATAAATTTTTTCCTCGTGCCATCAAATGAATCTTTGTCGGCTACTCTCCTACTCAGAAGGGCTACAGGTGTTATGACCATATACTCCGAAAATAATATGTTTAGGCAGATGTCACCTTCTTTGAGTGCACTCCTTACTTCTTCACCAACCTCGTGCCTTCCCCTACTATGGATCTTCCCCTTCTCTTCTCATTTTGCATGCTCCTCCAACCGAAATTCCTCCACCTCCGCTCCTATTCACACCGTCTCCTTCTGCAACCCCTACCTCATATCCTCCCACTCCAGGTCTCCCTCTTCCAGTTCTCAGGCCAGCTCTCTTTTTCAGACAAATCTAATCTTGATAACATATTAGACCTTGATCTCCCTATTGCTCTTCGCAAAGGGGTCCGCTCGTATACTCGACATTCAATTAATGATGTCGTGTCGTATGTTCAGCTTACTTCTTTTTGCAGGAACGTTGCTCTGGCCCTCTCGGCCACTCTCACCCCATCCACTTACCAAGATGCTCTTGCCTTACCTCATTGGAAAGTTGTCATGGATGTGGGAATGTCCACCCTCATAGAGAGAGGTACTTGGAATCTTGTCCCTACCCCCCAGGGAGCGGATATTGTTGGTTGTCGTTGGGTCTTTGTTGTGAAATATCATGCTGATGGAACTATGGACCGCTATAAGGCTCGGTTGGTTGCCAAGGGATTCACCCAAACTTATGGTAATGATTTCTTTGATATTTTTTCCCCAGTTGCTCGCATTAGCACGATCCGAATTCTTTGCTCTATCGCTGTCAATAAGGATTGACCAATATCTCATCTAGATGTGAAAATTGCATTTATCTATAGTGATCTACAAGAAGAAGTCTACATGGAGCAACCTCCAGGGTATGTTTCTCAGGGAGAGTCTCAGGTCTGCAAATTGCAGAAGGCGATCTATGGCCTCAAACAAAGTCCTCGGGCCTGGTTGTTATTGCAGTATATGTTGATGATATCCTACTCACAGGCGATGACCTGTCCAGCATAGAAATGACTAAGAAACATCTTCACAAAACTTTTGTGACCAAGGACATGGGGTCTCCAAAATACTTTCTTGGCATTGAGATTGCAAAGAAAACAACTTTGTGGTGTTTTCCCAACGCAAGTATGCTCTAGATTTTCTTAATGAAACTGGGCTCCTGGGTGCAAAACCTGCTCGATGTACTATGGCTATTGGAGAGGATAAACTTTGGAGCGAGACGCCTCCTCTTCTTCCAGATGCTACTCAATATAGACGGCTAATTGGTAAACTCATTTACCTTACTGTGACAAGACCTGACATTTTTTATGTTGTTGGGAAGGTCAGTTAGTTCATGCAATCTCTCAGGGAGTGCCATCTGAAAACCACACTTAAAATATTAGAGTATATTAAAGGGGCTCTGGGGAAAGGTCTATTATTTCAATAGAATAATCACTTACAAATAGAAGTATATTCTGATGCCAGCTATGCTGACGACAAATGGGGATCAAAAGTCCACCTTAGGGTTCTGCACGTTCGTTGGGGGCAATCTAGTTACCTGGAAAAGTAAGAAGCAGGCGGTTGTGTCCAGATCAAGCGCTGAAGCTGAATATTAGAGTATGAATCAAACCACATGCGAATTAAAGTGGTCGCGTGCTCTTTTACTAGACCTGGGAGAAGTCTATAGTCATTCGCTGCCCATGTTTTGCGATAATAAAGTTGTCATATATAGCTCAAAGAATTCTGTTTTTCATGAAATAACAAAGCATATTGAAGTTGATGGTCATTTTGTTAGAGAAGAAATTTTGAAGAAGCAGATATGCACTCCGTTCGTCACTTCAGAAAAAGAGTTGACTGATATCTTCACAAAACTTGTTACTTCATCATTTCCAGAGATATGTGACTAGTTGTGCATGATCGACATATACGCTCCAACTTGAGGGGGAGTGTTAAAAGACAAGTTTGGAGTTTTGCAAAGGATGGGCGGTTACTCTATGTGTAACTGCCCGGTATTGCTGGCTTGAGATGTCGTGGGAGGTTACTAAGTGGAACCACCCCTGCTTAGAGAGGTGCCTTAGTCTGGGCAGTTACTCTGGGTGTAACTGGCCATGCCTGTTCGTTCTATAGTATGGGCGGTTACTATGGGTGTAACCACTCGAGCTATCTGTAGATTGGTCAGTTGTATTTAGTCTCACATCTCTAATTGTATATTCTCCCACCCCCTCTGTTCTATATAAAGAGAGGTGTTTTAATGTAATATTCAGATTTTTTTTGAAAATAAAATATTCAGTTATTTTTAATTTCTCACAAAGGAACCCAGAATCGCACTGAGGAGACCGACGGTTTCAAATTTCGCGTAGACAACACTCGGTCCCCCACCAACCGACACTTGCACGCTTAAATAAAACAACACAGAAATTGGGCAGCCGAATCGGACGGCCCATATCGTTCGAGCCGATCGGGTGTCAATTACAGTTCAAAATAAACAAAGTAGTATATGAAAATGATTCGGAACATCCATCTGCACGCATCTGTGGACTCGGATCGTCCGAATGGTTGGTGGGTCACGTCGATCTTCATCACCTAAGTGTATAGTTGAATATTTTTTTTTTCACATCATATGTTGCAATGAAAGGTTAGGTCTTTCTCCTCTGAGAGAAGCCACTTTGTGCATAGTGCCAAAGGTTAGGTATGTTTCCAATCTTCCCCCGCCCATACCCCCAATGATTGGGGACTATATGGGTTATGTTGTTGTTGTTGTATATGTTGCAATGAAAAACAACAAAAGCCACAATGCCACAATCAAATATTCGGCAAAGTCAGAAAAGTAGAGGAGAGAAAGAGAGGATTATGAATAGAGAAATGGAGGAAGAGGGAAGAGATAAATAGAGGAAGGAAGAGAGTAATAGCAACCACAATGCTACTGCCACAACAACCACAATGCCATAGGCCACAAGTTCCACAACACAATCATATATTCGGCAAATGCAGAAGTAGAGGAAGAGAGAGAGAGAGGATTAGGAATAGAGAAATAGAGAAAGCGGGAAGAGAAATAGATGAAGGAAGAGAAGAAGAGAGTAATAACAGTCACAATGCCACTGCCATAACAACCACAATGCCACTGCCATAACAACCACAATGCCACAGGCCCACAAGTTCCACAACACAATCATATATTCGGCAAAGAAAGAAGTAGAGGAAGAGAGAAAAAGAGGATTAGGAAGAGAGAAATAGAGAGAGATAGAGGAAGAGGGAAGAGAGAAATAGAGGAAGAGAGTAACAACAGCCACAACAGCCACAATGCCACAGCACTAGAGCATCCACATTGCCATAACACTACAACAGCCACAGAAAGACAAAAAAAACCCTGTCCATACTCGATCCATAGCAGCTAGCCAGCCATAGATACCGTGAAAGGCCGCATAAACCAGTAAGCTAATAACTAAAAAACAAAACTTACAGTGCCGAGGGGATGAGCCACAGAGGATGTGAGGAGAGCAAGAAATGTGTCGAGAAGAAAACACGGCATACGGAAGCTCAGCTACCAGTGCAAACACCAAAGAACCAGAGAACTAAAGCCCAGATGCGAGACTCACCAAAGAACCAGAGAACTAGAGCCGAGAGAGGAAGAAGATTGCGAGAGTCGAAGGAGCGTCGAATCACAGCTATCAGATTAGGGCAAACCGCAAGCATAAAATGAGAAGTAGAAGAGATTGGTAATGAAATAGGCCTCGCCTAAATTATAAGTTATAACTTATAACTATAAAAGTATAAAGTTTAAGTAAAGTATAAATAATTAAGTATAAGCTAATTAAGCAACCGCAATATTGGGCCGCCATTTGCCGCAAAATTGGGCCGCCGTTTGCCGCAAAATTGGGCCGCCGTTTGCCGCAAAATTGGGCCGCCGTTTGCCGCAAAATTGGGCCGCCATTTGCCGCAAAATTGGGCCGCCATTTGCCGCAAAATTGGGCCGCCATTTGCCGCAAAATTGGGCCGCCATTTGCCGCAAAATTGGGCCGCCATTTGCCGCAAAATTGGGCCGCCATTTGCGGTTTTGCCCAACATGGCGCCACATACTCACATACTAGAAAACGCCAAAAATGTTAAATGTGGCAAAAATTGTCGATTCCTCCTCAGAAATAACATGTCTGCGCCATTTACAAGTTTGATATTATAAGAACAATATGTCCGGTACTGCTGTTTCAATTTCTTTACAAACGATTGAAAATGTTCATGTCTGATTATATTCTTTACTCCAGGTTTTTGTAAATGTTCTCCATGTTGGTGTTGGGCCCATTTCTCAGTCGGACGTTGACTTGGCTCAGGCTTGTGGGGCATGCATAGTTGGTTTCAGTATTCGCAGTCCCCCGAGTTCCATTACTTTGGCAGCAACTCAAGCCAATATTAAGGTAAACCATGCTAGCTATATATAATTTTTCCATTGTACTTATATAACTGCTTATGATGGAAGGGGCGGAATTTAAACGTGATGATTGTATTCGTGTGAGAAGAAGAGAAAACAGTAATTAGGGTTGTGAAACTGGTCAAAATATTGAGATTGCTCTGAAGTTTGGGTGTTTTGGAGCTTCAGGCAAGTTTGGATTCAAGTTAATGACCCGATCAATAAGCCAAGACCGGCTGAGGTCAAACTTGAATCGAGACGAGCTACGGTGGATCGAGCTACATACAAATAGGATTTGTATGCATGCGTATATAGAATCAAATACACACTTAAAAACACGCACGCGCACGTGCACACACATATATAATAGCGGTCTTGCCGAGGGTGGAAAATTATGCGGAGACTGGGTCCTGTTATCCCCGCGCACTATGCTGGAGGGATCCCATGCATGATTGATAGTTTAGTATAATATGTTAACTATAGTTTTTATTTTAATAACATATTTAAAATATATTTTTAATATCTAAATTATAATTAATAGCTCTGATATAATTATGGGGAGAAGCTAAGGGTAGAATTTGAAAAACAAAATAGTCAATCTAATATATTTCTTTAATATATGATATATACTAGAGATGGTACATGATGCCTCATGTAAAATTATTTCTCACTGCACCTTACGACCCACATCGAACAACAACCGATTACTATTTTCGCCGCACATTATCGGACCGACCATAGACTCTGCTCAATATGTGGAAGACATTAGTTGTACGCTGTGAGCGTAAGGGTGGGAGAAGGGCGATAACTCATTTTTAAAACTAACATTATGAGCACAAAAACTGTTGGTTCTCTTTTAACTGTTTGCGCGCTTAGCTAAGGCGGTTCGATTCTCTGAACCGGGAGAGCGCTAAGTGACCCGCAACAAGTTTAACTATAATTTTATAGTATTTATGATATGTCGTAATATTTTATTTTTTATAGATAAAATGCCGATCAAAATTGCCGCTACCTTCTAGTTATGATGCATATGCTCCTGATGTAATGGGTAGAGTAGCTCAGAGTAGATGTCTTCTGCGAGGTTTTGATTACAAATGTTATTTTTCTTAGAAAAAAATTGTTACAAGCAAAATGGTAGAATGGGGATTGAATCGTAAACTTGAAATACTAATTGATTGAAGAACAAATACATGATAACTGATCTCTCCTAAGAGCCGAAGCTCTGAACAGATCGATCCTCCGGCGAGGGGAGGAGTTCCCGATCAGCTGCTAAAAATACATCAACAAGACACACAAACATTCAACACAGCATAATCCTAACCAAGCCCAACTATTTATAGAAGCCATAGATGAGGAATTACATAACTACCCCTAACATAAAATAAGAACACATCAGAAATCCTTTTTCGCAGAATCGCCAATTTACTGGTTTTGCATGACATATCTGGATTTGTTTATAGTATAATGAAAGAATTGATTTTTTTTCTTAATCTCTTTGATTAAACTGTCATATAAATATATATTTGCTGTTCAGATTTTTCTGCATGGGGTAATATACCATCTGCTGGAGGAAATTGGAAACTATATCGTAGAGAAGGCGCCGGGCATGGTTGATACCCAGGTTGCTGGAGAAGGCGAGGTCCTCAGCATCTTCGAACTAAAAGGCCGAAGTAAATCTAAAGGCCCTGATGTGAAGATTGCTGGATGCCGAATCCTCGATGGTCATTTCTCCAGGTCTTCGAGATGGAAAGTTTTGAGGAGCGGTGAGGTTGTGTTCGAGGGTTCATGTGTCTCGCTAAAACGAGAAAAGAACGACGTGGATTTCATTGAAGGCAAGGGTAGTGAGTGCGGACTTGTTCTCGACTGCGACGACTATAAGGTCGGAGACGTCGTCCAGTGTTTGGAAGAGGTGAAGAGGAAGCCCAAGTTTGAGTCATCCGCGAATGGAGCGGTTCGCATCGTGTGTTGATGGGTTCTTCTCGATGGACGCTATAAATTAACCTTAGAGAACTTCTACTTATTTGTATAGCATATGTTGAGGACATGGAATTTGTTAGGTTGGATAGATTAAGGGTGTGTTTGGCAGGGTTTTTTTGCTCGTCCAGCGGCCATAAACAGCTTAATTTTTTTTTTAAACTTTCTTCTCAGTGGCCATAAACAGCTTAATTTTTTTTTTTAAACTTTCTTCTCAGTGGCATGCAATTTGTACTGCAAAAGTTACATGATAAAAGAATATTTAAATTATTATGAAAGCATGATAAAAAGAAACTGCTTTTACCGACAGGAGTTTAGAAGAAGTGACTGGCATTCAGCTTATTAATTTATAAAAATGCAATCACTAGTGAAAGTTAAAATTAAGGTTGCGTTTGGCGTGGCTTATTTGCTCCTGTGAGGTTGGACAAAAACATCATTGTCATAGAATGTATGTTTGGTATGACAAATGTTACAACCGTTACCAAAAAGAAACTAGTTTAGGGCATGAGATTTTTTTATGACAATGACGTTTTTATCCAACCTCACCGGAGCAAATAAGCCGCGCCAAACGCAGCCTAAGTAGTCACCTAAAAAATTACAGCATCACACCGCCAAAAAAAAAACAAGTTATTAGTTTCAGAAAATTGCTATTTGTAAATTATTTTATTATTGACAAATCATAGGAAACTTTTAAAAACTAATTTATTTTTACAAAATATAATGATTAATATCAAAATTGCTTTTGCACCACAGTTTTTAGGCTTCGTTTGGCACGGCTTATTTGCTCCGGTTTGATCAAAAGCGTCGTTATCATAGAATGTATGTTTGGCAAGACGCATAAGAAAATGAACTAGTTTTGAGCATAAAATACATGAAATTTTTTAGGTGGGGGTCGAAACGGAGCGGATCGGGGCCGTTTCCTCCTTGCTGTGGGTGCAAACGGAGCAAACGCCGCCGGCGTCCGTTTGTTTACCCGCCGTCCGGCGGCGTTTGCCCCAAACAGAAGCGGCGAAACGCCAAACCAAATAAAGCCTTAGAGCTCAGAATCATATCCTTTTTCTTTCTGTATTGAATTCTTTGTTGAATCAGTTTAGAACAGAGTCAATTTCATACAAAGAGACTACTTGATCAATAATAGGGTCAATCAAAATTCAGTATGTGAATCAGTTTAGAGTATGATTCATGAATAGAATCATTTCGTCAATGACATGAATTCTTGAGACGTTACATCGCAAAACAATGAAAGAAAGAGGAGTCCCAAAAAGCGGAAGAAGTGAAAAGGAGCTGAGCCGCGAAGATCGTATCGAAGCATAGCGATGCGAACAAGTTGAGCCGAATGGCGAACAGTCTAAAGGATAAACTCTATTTGGCATGGTGGTAGCGGTTGTGTTTATGAACTGGCGTTCAATTTTATGTTCAGAAGTAGTCTTCTTTTCTTGGTGCAAAAATGTTGCAAAAATGTTGTGCCAAAAATGTTGTGCCAAAGGCAGCTATACTGGTACTCACGGCGACATGTAGTCATCTTAACGATGTCGTCATCAACATCTTGTCAACTTGAGGTCTTCTCGTCGATATCGTCGTGAGCATCCTGACCTATCGTCGATATCGTCGGGATCATCCAGATGATAAGGAACACTTCAGCTGCAAACTGTCTCTATGAGATCTGTCTTAGTCTTCTCGACGACGGGGCTTCATTATGACTATGTCGTCGACTTAGCCGGATACTTAACTCAAGTCTTTTGAAGAGCTTCATCATGATAGACATCACAACGATATCGTCGTGTGATACTTGTTGACACAATGATAATGTGACTTAGTTGATTCTTCTTGTTCTCATAACGATATCGTTGTGTGTACTCTGTTGACACAACGATATCGTGACCTGGTTGATTCTTCTTGTTCTCACAACAATATCGTCGCGTGTATTTTGTTGACACAACGATATTGTCGTGTTATCCTTTTTGTCATGACGATTAATGACTTGTTCTTCTGCTGATCTCTACGAGTAGTCTCAATGATATCTACATACTTATTCAATGATATGTCCAGTCCTTCTCAACGATTTTGGACTTAGAGAGATTAGAGAAGTACTGAACATACAATCTATACTATTTCAAAGATACAAGCACCATTACGATGATACGTCCAGTCCTTCTTAATGATTCTGGACTTAGAGGGATTATAGAGGTACTGGACATACAGTCTATTCTTTGCAGTCATAGATAAGATGTCTTTGCTTGATCCTTATGCATTATATATAGTGTGTAAGATATTCTAACCTGCTTATGTCACATCAAATACAAATTGTACTTATCATTGACTTGAGCACTTCTTCAAATCAGGAACATTATTGGGCACTGTTCCCAATAATCTCCCTCTATTTGAAGAAGTCATAACTCATTCAATGATAAAGTACATCTAATGAAAATCAACATATAGTAAGATTATTCCAGTTTAGTTTAAATGATATGAGGTGACAACAGTGTAAGAGACAAAGTAAAAAACATCATTTCATTGAGAATTTATAAATAGTGAAATACATTTTGAAATTTCCAGCAGTTCTATATTTGCCCAAAATGAACCAACCATCTATGTTTCTGGTTCCCTTAGAACTATTTCACTCCTTGCTTTCTTGACATCAGCCTCCTATTTCATTTTAGATTGCCTAGTGAAGTATTCATTTGGCTTATTATGATATTTGAGGGGGCTCTTGAGCATCTGCTGGGATTCTTCCTGCTTGCTTGTCTCTTTTGTGGCTTCTTCTTAGTTCTTCTTGATTTTCATATTTGGTCCATTCTTGGGAGCTATACAATTTGTATCTTTCACCTTTGTTTATTTTGATGTGCTCCCATGCATTTAATATAATTGCTCTGAATTTGGGACTCCATTTCTCATAGTCATCCTTCTTCTCCATTTCTTCCCTGTATATTTTCTTTCTCAGCTTTACCTCATCTTCCTCTGTTATCTCCTTTCCTTTACTTTGATGAGCAGCAGTAGCAGAAGTATCAGCAAGTGGATCAGCAGGCTCATCATAGAAGATAGGAGAGAGATTCATTGCTTCCCTAATTGTATTGAAGGTCCATATGGCATGCTCACCACTTGCCTTTATCATAGATCTCTCCCCCTTTATGACTTCTTCTGATATGTCCCTTTGGAGTCTCCCCTGAAGATTCAGAATCTTATCTTTTAGCATGTGAATTCCTTTTTCCAGATGATTCTTGGTTTGGAGTAGATGACTGTCCAACTCCTGAGTGCAGAGATCTAGCTTTTCCTGAATGATTACTTTGTGCTCAACCATTTGCCTGGTGGTAGCTATATAGGCCTTTTCCAGATTGTCAGAAGTTACAACCTAATTTTCAATGACATCCGCTAGACCCTTATGAGTGAGTTCTAGTTGTATGGCAACGTTCTCTTGCAGACTCTTCATATCATTTCTCAAACCGGTAGTCTCACTTGACAGATCTCTTCTTATATCATTGACAGTAGTGTCAACATAACTTTCAATTTTGATTCTCTGCTCTTCCAAGAGCATCCTTATTTGGAGCAGCAATGAGGAGTCCTCTAGCCTTTATTTTGGAGAAGAGTTGGGCTTTTCAGGTTCTCCCTCAGCCTTCTTCTTTATTACAATAGAGAGGTAGTCATCCATTCCTTCAGCCTCATCAAACATAGGAGAAGGAGATCTTCTGAAGGAAGATTGTCTCACTTCATCCTCATGCATATTTGACTCTTCAACATTTAGCAGATCTCTGCTTGTCTCATCAGCAGGATCTTCTTGATTTGCTTCTTGTTGAGCTCCACTTGGTCTGCTAATCCAGGATGGACCGCATCCTCATGTAAGACCCCCCCCTCCCCAAACTAAACCGGGTTTAGGGAGGGGGGATCTTACTGCCCAAGGATGACCACTTAGCGCTTCCCGGGTGGCAACGTCCCACCCTTCTAAGCATCGAGCGGTCTCCTTGTCAGGCACAAGAATCATAACATCACATCAGAACGCATAGCGGAAGCAATCGAAAGACAGAAAAACAAGCACACAGCTTATATTCACATATTTAAACAGGGTCGAAGCCTAATGTTTACAACTACTGCCTCGGGGGCTACATCGACGAAACAAAAGATCCTAGTCTAGTCCTATATTCTAGGACTCACGTCGCGGAAGATAGGGGGCGAGGCTGGGGTAATCGAACGGGCCATCTCCAAGGCTGGTATCTCATCCTGTGGTGCGAGGGCTTCGCGCTGTCCCATCTCCTGTGATTGGTTATAAGAAATAACCGTTAGTCACAGAGCTAAGTAGAAAATACATCCCCTCCCCGGATCCATATCCAGGGGGCGGCTAAAGGACAGAAGTAAATAGCCGAAGCAAGGAAGAGAGTTAGCACAGGTATGCATATATATATAAAGGGCTCCGCCCTATTATCCATAATCGCGCCGAATAGTAAATACACCACACTATCTCGCGCCTATACGCACCCAGGTATTCAAACCTGTATACACACAAAAACCTTGTGTCGACACAGTTTAGACCGCTTTATTTCAAGCAGGGGAGCTAACCCTACGGGCCTCACCGATGTGGCCGTCGGTGACAGTGGCCAGTCTTGCCACTTCTGAGTGTAGTCGTACCGTATCACTCAGGCCCTCCTGTACAACCTGGTGTACTAATTGGATGTGAGTGACATCCGACGAACCGATTTTTAGGCCGACCAACAGAGGTAAAATTGCGGGTTCGGAGTGGAGATAACCCGCTGCGCACATCTCCCTGTCACCATGAGTCGTCAACCCTCCCACACCGGTACGAACGGTCTGTGGGCGTGACCGACCCGCCACTTTCAAACAATCTTCAAAACTTAAAGCGAGCGCTTTAAAAACTTGACGCGGCATTCTTACTCAACCGGTGACGCAACTTTTGACCGGGAGGCTCGGCAGTATAAGGGCTCCTTATTTGGGGCTAACCTGGGAGGAGGGGCTCAACTCTGGGTTTTCCCCCAACTAAGGCCTCGCAGAAGGGAGGATAAGCACCGCTTGCCAGCGTAGGGCTGCAGTTAGCACCAAAATATGAATAAGTGCAGCAACAAAAATAGGCCGAAAGCAGAGGCCATAATATCAGCAGAAAATTAGGCCGAAAGCAGAGGCCATGATATTAAGCAGAAAATTAGGCCGAAAGCAGAGGCCATGGTATTAAGCAGAAAATTAGGCCGAAAGCAGAGGCCATGGTATTAAGCAGAAAATTAGGCCGAAAGCAGAGGCCATGGTATTAAGCAGAAAATTAGGCCGAAAGCAAAGGCCATGTTATCAGGACCAGTGCGAGACTGGAGAATTAAAAGTACCGAAAGTAAAGGCAGGGGACCAGTACGAGACTGGATTTAAAGAAAAGTACTGGAAGTAAATGCAGGGGACCAGTACGAGACTGGATTTAAAGAAAAGTACAGAAAGTAAATGCAGGGGACCAGTACGAGACTGGATTTAAAGAAAAGTACAGAAAGTAAATGCAGGGGACCAGTACGAGACTGGATTTAAATAGAAATACAGAAAGCAGTAAATAAGTAAATGGTTAGTAGTTCAATCACTCCATAAGAGGAGGCTTCAACGTCGACTCCGTTCATAGGAGGAGGTTCTGCTTTCTCCCCGTTCATAGGGGTTCTACTCCGTCTCGGGAGTTTATTTACATTTCATGATTTTTTTAGTAATCCCCCCTTTGTCGTGGATTCGTTCTTTTATAATTATCCCAGCGTTATTGGGTTGCGGCGTCGCACCGCAATTTCGTCCCGAATTTCGCATCGATATTCCCAACTTAGTTGATTCCTTAGATCGATACGCGTAATCTTTATTAAACGTTTAAGAATTATACGTCGCGCGGACGCCGACTATTTCGGCGAATTTCGCTCCTTTTCGGGCATTTATTTTGCTTGCAAAATGTTTTTGGAGGACCAAAATAAGAGGTCACACCTCCCAACTTTAATAGTAGTTGTAAAATACCTTTAATTAGAGCCCATGATTTTTGGGGATTTTTACGAACTCGTTTGGGCTTTTTATTCCTTAAAATAAACTTTATTAAGGGTTTTAAAAATAGTAAATCTTCTCCTAAAAATCCCAAAAAATTACAGGAGGTGCCCCTTAGGGTGGGGCACATTTTTCATTTAAGAAGTTTCTTCTGAAAATGCCCCAATTTCCCTTAGAAAAATAAATTAGGGAAGGGTCTGTTTTTGGGGTGCAAATAGCAGGGAGAAACCTGGGGGCGCCGCACCGGGCGCCCTCCTTGGGTCCCCACAGCGGATCCACAGTGGATCCGCTGTGGGGGCACACAGTTGGAGGTGGGAGGCGGGAGTTAAGATTAGGGGAGCCGCCCGATTTCCTGGGGGAGATCGGGCGGCTCCCGTTAACTCTAACGGGAGGCGGCCGCTGCCACCGCCGGGCAGCGGCCGGTTGGGCCGGCGCCGCCCCCAGTCGGTGCGCCGGGGGCCGGCGACTCCTCCCATGGTGGTTCGGCGGCCTGGCGCCGCCGGCCGCCACCGGGAGAGGGCAAAGAAGGAGGCGGGAGGCGGTGGCGCGACCTGCATGGGCCATGCAGGCTCGCTGCGCCGCCGCCTCCGCTGGGAGGGCACCGGTGCCGCCCCCGGTCGGTGCGCCGGGGGCTGGCGACCACTCCAGTGGTGGTCTGGCGGTCTGGCGCCGCCGGACTCCACCGGGAAAAGGAGCAGGAGGTGACGGGGTCACGCGGCGCAGCCTGCATGGGCCATGCAGGCTCGCTGCGCCGCCGCCACCTCGGCTAGGGCCCTCCCTGCCACCCCTGGTCGGGGCGTCGGGGAGGGGGCAGACCTCCGGCGGGAGTCCGGCGGCCTGGCGCCGCCGGCCGCCGCCGGGGGAGGGGTTTTAACCCCTACAGGATAATGGAAGAGGGGGAGGCCACGGGTGCCGCCGGGGATGCGTCCTCCGGCGGCCCGACCGCCTCCCCTGCGCCGGCGCCGAGGTCCCCGGGAGGGGACCTACTCCCCCCCCCCCCCCCCCAGCGCCACCACCGGCACTGGGGGAGGGGCTTCCACGGCCGAGCCTCCTCCCCGAGCCTTGCAAGGCTCGGGGCGGCGGCTAGCGGCGCTCCGGCGACGGGGAGGGGGTTGTCCTTCACTGGGAGGTAGGAAGGAGGAGGGTGGAGGTTCTACCTGTGGTGGAGGTGGGGCTCGAGAAGTGGAGGGGCGGTGGCCGGCCATGGAGAAGGAGGTGGCGGCTTGGTTGGGGTTGGCTGGGCTGGCTCCGACAGGGTGGAGGAGGAGGAGGGGGTGGCTGAGCTTGCTGGCAGGGGGAGAGCTTGAGAGGGGGGTGGTGTTCTGAAAGGAGGGGCTTGGCCCTCCTTTTATAGGAAGGGGGAGACCTCCCCTCCCCCCCCCCCCCCCCCCCCCCCCTCTCCTCCTTTCCCCACGTGGGGTTAAGGGAGGGTGAGTGGGGGGGGGGGGGGGGGGGATATTTTCTCGCCCTCCCCTCCCTTCCCTCTCACCTGCCACCTTGACCCAATAGGGGCTGCCTATTCATGGGCATCCCCCCTCCTTTGGGGGAGGGGCTTCTCTCTCCTCCCCCCCTTTCTTTTCATTTCCCAATAAATTTCAAGCCGGGGGGGAGGGAAGTTTGACCGATGTCAACCTAGGACGGGGTCCTCCATGGTCCCGGGGTCCATTATGATTTGCCGGGGCTGATGCCGGGTTCGTGCGCTTTATATTTCGTGCGTTGCACTGAGGTGGTCTGCATAGCCCTAAAATGGCATACTCTCCATACGACCTTGAATCGAGGCGCAACGAATTTTGTTGCGCTCATATTTCTCATACGAGTCTAACGGAACTGACGGAAATCAATTCGGGGTTCGTACGGTCACTATTCATAATAATGAGGTAGTGGCGCGCTACGACACCCGAAATGGTCGTTTTCTCCAAACGACCTCGGATCGAAGTGCAACGAATTCCGTTGCGCTCGTATTGTTCATACGAGTCTAACGGAACTAACAGAAGTCAATTCGGGGTTCGTACGGTCACTATTCATAATAATGAGGTAGTGGCGCGCTACGACACCCGAAATGGTCGTTTTCTCCAAACGACCTCGGATCGAAGTGCAACGAATTCCGTTGCGCTCGTATTGTTCATACGAGTCTAACGGAACTGACGGATGTCAATTCGGGGTTCGTACGGTCACTATTCATAATAATGAGGTAGTGACGCGCTACGACACCCGAAATGGTAGTTTTCTCCAAACGACCTCGGATCAAAGTGCAACGAATTCCGTTGCGCTCGTATTGTTCATACGAGTCTAACGGAACTGACGGAAGTCAATTCGGGGTTCGTACCGTCACTATTCATAATAATGAGGTAGTGGCGCGCTACGACACCCGAAATGGTCGTTTTCTCCAAACAACCTCGGATCGAAGTGTAACGAATTCCGTTGCGCTCGTATTGTTCATACGAGTCTAACGGAACTGACGGAAGTCAATTCGGGGTTCATTTGGTCACTATACCCCAACGATTTAGTTGCGGCGCGCAACATCACTTAAAATGGTAGTTTTCTACCGCTCGGGCCTACTTTTATTGGGCTCACTAGGGTCTAGTGGCCCAATAAAAGTCGGGATGTTACACCTCAGCCATGGTGATCCAGTTGATCACATCTTCTACATGAGTAGGGAGTTTAGTGTCATGCTCCCCCCTCAGTTTCAGCATTCCCTTGATCTGTTCCTACAGTGGTCCTGGACCCCATGCTCAGTGCTAAAGTCTGAAGAGAAACATTTCTCTGCTCCACATTCTCCTCAGAGCTTGATAGATCTGGATTGTGTATAGGCTCACTCTCTGCAGAAGAGCTTTCTTCCTCACTATCCACATCCTTTGCAGCCTTTATCCCCTTGAGAGACTTTGTCAGAACCTTCTCCCACCTTTCAAGTATCTTTATATCCATCCTTCTCATGTGATGGATTTTTACTCCTAGTTTCTTATTGAAGTTTTTTGGATATTATAGTTGCAGGTAAAGGGATAGAATTCTGCCAAGATTGGGCACCTGAAAGCTTTCTTGTATTCTCTTGAAGATGATCAGAGCCCGATCTGTTTTCTTGCTTAGGATAATCCTTGCCATTATGTCAAACATTGGTTTGGATATACTGTTGTACAACCCCGGTGTTCTCCAAGGATGCAAAGGTGTTTTCAGACATCAACTACGCAATCCTAGATGGAGCTCGCGCGAGGCGAGCGAGCGAGCCGGGCTCTGCGAGCCAGGTTCTCGGCAGTTGATCGCGGGAAGGAAGGCGAGCTGGGCTCTCGGTAGTTGCTTGCGGCGAGCCAGGGCGCTCACCCAGTAAGGGTCCAGGGGGGTTTTACCTGGAAGCCCTTGTCGTTTTGCAATTAGCCTCTCCAAACAGCGGGGTTTGGTTGTTGTCAGACCATTTTGGGCTGCGTTTAGTAAAGGTGTAAGGCGAAATCCCGCTATTGGCAAACCACAAGTAAAAACTATATATAGACCTTGAAGGGCACCTTTGGAGAGGATTCCAATCTCAGTACTCTGAGCTTCCTCCCTAGGTTACCTTGGCTTAGCTCTCAGGCTCTCCAAGGTGCCCAGTCTCAGCATTGGCTTGGGAGGGGAAGCGCTCTAAAGATCTTCCGGGTGTGTGGTGGGTACTCCTCGCTGAGTCTAAGGGTCAGTGTCTAGCTCTAAGGCTTCGGTCTGTCCCCTCCTAGGGATCAGTAAGTACTAGTTGCCCCCCTCTTTTGGGGGCCCGAACTCCTCAAGAGACCAAGTATTGGTTTCAACATTTTTGGTGCGGTGTGCGTGGAGTGCAGCTAGTACAAGAAAAACCGAAGGAAGCGGCATGACAGGAGAGGACGAGCAAGACGCGGGCTTTGGCGACTCTCCACCACTGGGCGCGCCAGCAACAGTGGAGATGCTGACGGATCTCAAGAGGGAACTGCTCGGAGCTTTCCAAGGCGCTCTCGCCACGATACTTGGGGGTCTCGCCACCCTGACGCCCCAGGTGGCTCCTCCACCTAGAGTTGGCGAGAACGCCCCAGCGTAGAGAGCAGGGAGGGAGGCAGCGATCCAGGGGCCAGGGCGAGACCTCTCAAGGCGGGAACTCTTCCCCAGCCCGGCGAGTGCGAGCGAGGTTCCGGCGAGTGCCGTCCCAGCGGAGGGGGTCCCGGCCAGTGGGATCCCGGCGAGCGGCCCTTCGGCGAGCCCGAGGTCGGCGGGAGCCGGGTCGCCAGGGGAGCTCGCAGGGCGAGTGGAGCAGGTCAAGATCCTGAGGCGCTCTTCAATATCAAGCAGAGGTCGGGGGAGTCGCTGGCCCGCTATGTGGATCGGTTCTAGGAGGAGGTTCTCCTCATCCAGGAGGTGTCGGGGTACACCCTCCAGCTTGCCTTCACGGTAGGGCTGCGAGAGGGATTTTCATGATGGACCTCAAGAGGAGGGCTCCTCTGTCCTATGAGGAGCTGATGGAGCGGGCAGCGGAAGAGGTAGAGAGGGAGGCAGCAAACCCCGAGTTCACAAAGAGGCTAGCACGGCTGAGCGAGCCGAAGGTTAGGAAACCAGAAGCGAGAAGGAGAGAAGAAGCGAGAGCCCCGGAGTTGGGGTGGAGGCAGCAAGGAGGGGGGTGCAGGGCCCCGTAAGGGGTTTTCCCCAAGGAGGAGGTAACTTCCAGGGGTAAGGAAGACCTCGCCAGCTGGGGTGGAGGCAGGGCCCGAGTCCACCTCCCCCTCCCCCTCATCAGGCGATGGAGATAGGTTGAGGGAGAGCAGGGAGAGGGAGAGGAGCGGGAGCCGGAGGAGCCGGACCCAGAAGAAGGAATAGGGGAGCAGGGGCCGAGGAGAGGGGGGTGGCGTTGCCATACTGTGACTTCCACCAGGAGATAGGTCACGCGACGGCCACCTGCCTGGAGTTCTTGGAGATGAGAGGGGCAAGGCCCCCATCACCGCAGCCGTAACTACGACCAGTGAGGATAGAGGAGGTCCTGCCCCAGGAGGAGGACGATGAGAGGTGTGAGGACTGGGTCGACGTGGGGACCCGAGGAGGGATCAGAGTGATCCACGGGGGTGTGGGGATCAAGGAGACCCGAAAGGCGAGCCTCCATGCCATGTATCGTCGGAGCATGGCTTCGGCGTCCCAAGCCCCACCCCCGACGGAGAAGGTTACTTTTTCTCAGAAGGACATGCCAGGTTACGAAGACCCGTTCTGTGATGCACTGGTCATTCTGACAGCCATCGAGAACTTCACTGTCTCTCGAATCCTTGTAGACAACTGGAGCTCGGTCAACGTCATCTTCAAGAAGGCGTTTGATGAGATGAAGGTGGAGGCCAGAAAGGTGTTGGCCTCGGATGGCCCATTGTTTGGGTTCTCGGGGGAAAGGAATGAGGTGGAAGGAGGAGTGGGACTCCATGTGTTCCTAGGGGGGCAGTCCCGGAACTATCGCTTCGTCATAGTGGACGCCCCCAGCAGCTGCAGTGCCATCTTTGAGCGGCCTCTTATTAGCGCATTCCGGTGTGTCCCCTCCACCTTCCACCATTGCCTCAAGTTCAGTGTAGGTGGTGTTCAGATCCGGGTCCGGGGAGATCCCTGGGTGGCGAGGCAGTGCTACGTGACTGTCGTCAACACCATCTCCTGGATGGCGGAAGCAGAGGAGTGGGACAAGGAGATGGAGGAGACGGCAGGGGCGGAAGAGGAAGGAGAGGGGGAGAGAAGAGTGGAAGAAGTTCATGCCCAGAGAGGGGGCGTCGAGGGGCCCGGGGCGAGGGAAGCGGGTGAGGAAGGAGAAGAGGCTCAGACCCAAGAAGGAGGGGCGGAGGAGTTGATGGTTGTTTAGGATGAGGAGATGGAAGGAGGGGTCGAAGCGCCTGCTTGTGGCGAGGAGAAGGAGAGTGTTTGGGGGAAGCAGTCCAGGCTGGAGGCCGTGGAAGAAGTGGTGGAGTTGGAGGTCGTCACCAAAGCAGGGATGATCGAGAAAGTCAAGATCAGTGGGGAGCTCAGCCCCGAGGACCGGAGGAATATCTTGGCATGTGTCCAGGAAAACGTGGACGTCTTCGCCTGGAGTGCTGCGGAGATGCCCGGGATCGACGCGGATGTGGAATGCCAACGCCTCAACCTCGACCCCGGCGCTCGCCCCATCCGCCAGAAGAAGAGGTCCATCGCGGACAAGTTGGAGGCACCTATCCGGGAGGAGGTGAGCAAGCTCCTCAAGGCCAGTTTTGTATCGGAGATCCCGTATCCAGGCTGGGTCTCCATTGTAGTGATGGTAAAGAAGGGCGATGGTAAGTGGAGGGTGTGTGTGGACTTTTCGTTACTTAATAAATCATGCCCCAAGAATTGCTATCCCCTGCCTCGAATCGACGCGCTGGTTGACTCAGCCGTCAGTTTTTCACTAATGAGTTTTCTAGATGCTTTCTCAGGTTACCATCAGATCCGCGTGCACCCTCCCGACATCAATGATGTCTCCTTCATCACAGGGGATGGGTGTTATTATTATAGAATGATGTCATTTGGCTTGAAGAATGCAGGGGCGACCTACCAACGTATGATGGACATGGTCTTCCGAGAGCAAAAGGGAAGGAACTTGGAGGTCTACGTGGATGACCTCGTGATCAAAAGTCGGGACCTCGAGTCCCACCTCCGCGACCTTGAGGAAACTTTTGGAACTTTGAGGAAGTTCAAGATGAAGCTTAACCCCCTGAAGTTGTGTCTTCGGGGCCAGCCGGGGAAAGTTCCTGGGTCACTTGCTTACCCCCGCCGGGGTGGAGCCTAACCCGGACAAGGTAAGGGCGATCCTGGAGCTGGGATCTCCGAGGAACGCAAAGGAGGTCCAACGTCTAATAGGGAATCTAGCCGGGCTGAGCAGGTTCCTCTCCAAGGCAGGGGAGAAGTGCTCATCCTTCTTCAGGGTGCTGCGGGGGAACCAGAAGTTCGAGTGGACCCTCGAGTGCGAGGGGGCTTTTCAGGCGCTAAAGGAGCAGCTAACCCAGGCTCCGCTGCTGCAGGGGCTGAGGCAAGGGGAGGATCTATCCCTGTACCTGGGGGTAGGGTCTGAGGCTGTAAGCTCGGTATTGGTTCGAGAAGAGGGGAAGAAACAACTCCCAATCTACTACGTAAGCAGAGTGTTGAGGAAGGCCGAGCTCAGGTGCCCTATTTTGGAGAAGCTGGCCTTCTCCCTGGTGGTGTCGGCCCGAAAGCTTCGGCCCAACTTCCAAGCACACTCCATCAAGGTGGTGACCGACCATCCCCTTCACAACATCATGGAAGGAGTGGAGCACTCGGGAAGACTGGCCAAGTGGTCAGTAGAGTTTCAACATCCCCTACGTCCCCAGGGTATCCATAAAAGCGCAAGTGGTGGCGGACTTCATGGCAGACTATGTGACCGAAGTAGAAGAGTCCGAGCTACCCTACCCTGTGGCCTGGAAGATTTTGGTTGATGGCGCATCAGGAAAGCATTCCTTTGGGGGAGGGGTGGTCTTGGTGAGCCCTAAAGGGACATGAATCGAGCAAGCAATCAACATTCATTTCCCTCTCACCAACAATCAGGCCGAGTATGAGGCCGTGATAGCAGGCCTCCGCCTAGCCCGGGAGTTGGGTGTGCTGGGCGTGGAGGTCTCGACGGACTCCATGGTGGTGGCTTGTCAGGTCAGGGGAGAGTTTGAGGCGAAGGAGCCAACTCTCCAACGGTATTTGGAAAAGGTCAAAGGTGTCATCGGGCAGTTCCTCACTTTCTCCATCCAGCACGTGCCGAGGGAGGAAAGCACCCAGGCAGACCTCCTGGCCAAGTTCGATTCTCGGGCAGGGGAGATGGTGTCGGAGCTCTTCCGACCCTCCATCGAGGAGGGGGAGCTAATGGAGGTGGACCGGCGAGTGTCGTGGATGGACCCATTCATCACCTTCTTGGCGTCGGGGAAGTTCCCCGAGGAGGGGGTTAACAAGCGACGGTTCAGGTATAAGTCAGCATATAACTCTTTGCACGAAGGAGCGCTATACAGGAAGATGCTCTCGGGGCTCCTAGCTCGTTGTGTCTCGGAGGAGGAGGTCCTGAAGGTCTTGGAGGAGATCCACTCAGGGGAGTGTGGCAGTCACTCAGGAAGCAGAACCTTGGAAGGAAGGGTATTGAGGCAAGGCTAGTTCTGGCCTACCCTCAGCAAGGATGCGGCAGAGTTCGCCAAGAAATGCTCAAAGTGCCAACTTTATGCTCCTCTTCAGCTACTGCCATCTCAGAGGCTCCGGACAATCACAGCTCCCTGGCCATTTGCAATATGGGGGTTGGATCTGGTGGGGCCTTTCCCACAGGCAAGCGGTCAAAGGAAGTTCCTGCTGGTGATGATCGATTACTTCTCCAAGTGGCTGGAGGTGAAGGCACTGGCCAAGGTAACATCCCAAGTAGTGAGGAATTTTGTATGGGGTGAAATAATTTACAGGCATGGGCTTCCAATAGCCATAGTCACGGACAACGGCCCGCAGTTCGCCAGCGAGGAGTTCGTCAGCTTCTGCAGCCAGCTCAGAATAGACCTTCGCTTCGCGTCGGTCCACCACCCAAGGAGAAATGGGCAGGTGGAGGCAGCAAACAAGGTTATCATGAACTCGCTGAAGAAGAAGAAGGTCCAGAACCTGAGGGGTAGCTGGGTGGAGCAGTTGCCCTCGGTCCTCTGGGCCTTGAGGACCACTCCAAAGACCGCCACGGGGGAGACTCCATTCAAACTCTCCCACGGATCCGAGGCCGTCCTCCCAGTGGAGTTCGAGGTCAAGTCACTTAGGGTGGTTTCCGCGGGAGGGGGAGATGAAGAGTGGAGAGTGGACAACGAGGAAGGGCAAAGGTTATCCTTGGACCTAGTAGAAGAGCTCTGAGACCTGGCCACCTTTCGGCAGGAGGAAGTCAAGCGGCGGATGGCTCGGTACTTCAACAAGAACGTTCGAGTAAAGCAATTCAAGAAGGGTGACTTAGTCCTAAAAAAGGTGGACGCGACCGGAAGGGGAGCTGCGGTGGGGAAGCTCAACCCCAACTGGGAAGGTCTGTACATTGTAGATGAGGTGCTCAGGTCAGGGGGGTATCACCTCCAAGATGTGGAAGGGGTACCCCTCGGCCTAGCTCGGAGCGGGGATGATTTAAAACGCTTCTACCCCTAAAAATTATTTATGATAGTCTATTTGCATGCGAGCTTCTTTATATACTGCTTCAACATTGACCAGGGGTCCGTAACAAAAGTTTGGTGCCGGAATGCCCCGGACGATCCCGCTACCGGGCTCTCACTAGCCGGTGGGTCAGGTTGATCTCGCGGAAAGGCTGGCAGGGTATCAAGTATTTTGAGCTGGAATGCCCCGGACGATCCCGCTACCGGGCTCTCACTAGCCGGTGGGTCAGGTTGATCTCGCAGAGATCTTGGCAAGGTATCAAGTAGTTTGGTGCTGGAATGCCCCGGACGATCCCGCTACCGGGCTCTCACTAGTCGGTGGGTCAGGTTGATCTCGCGGAGAGGTTGGCAGTGTATCAAGTATTTTGAGCTGGAATGCCCCGGACGATCCCGCTACCGGGCTCTCACTAGCCGATGGGTCAGGTTGATCTCGCAGAGAGGCTGGCAAGGTATCAATTAGTTTGGTGCTGGAATGCCCCGGATGTTCCCGCTACCGGGCTCTCACTAGCCGGTGGGTCAGGTTGATCTCGCGGAGAGGCTGGCAGGGTATCAAGTATTTTGAGCTGGAATTCCCCGGACGATCCCGTTACCGGGCTCTCACCAGCCGGTGGGTCAGGTTGATCTCGCAGAGAGGCTGGCAGGGTATCAAGTATTTTGAGCTGGAATGCCCTGGACGATCCCGCTACCGGGCTCTAACTAGCCGGTGGGTCAGGTTGATCTCGCGGAGAGGCTGGTAAGGTGTCAAGTATTTTGAGCTAGAATGCCCCGGACGATCTCGCTACCGAGCTCTCACTAGCCGGTGGGTCAGGTTGATCTCACGGAGAGGATGGCAAGGAGTTAGTTTGTATTGATGGGTCTGGTTCGCAAAAATCTTACCGTGGGGAATCTAGACTGGGCGAGCCCCAGGGGTCGCTTGCGCGGAGGAAAAGGTAAAACACCGAAGGAAAAATGACCGAGTCTAATGGTCGAAGCGAGCTGACTGAGTAAGTGGGCAACGGAACATCATAAGTCTGACCCTGGCTCGCAAGCAGGCGGAAGTTCTCTAAGCAATACCTAAATAGGCGAGTCAGGGGGTCGCCGGTGTGTGATGAATTGATTAATATCTGGCCGCACCCAAGGGTCGTCGCGGGCGAGGTAGTGTAAGGCCAATTTTGCTCGCGAAGACCCAGGGTGGGCGAGCCAGAAGCGCGGGGTGTCTTTCATTTTGTTCCTGGGCGAGAGCGAGCCAGAAGCGCATTTAACGAGCATCCACGCAGGAAAATTATGTGAACACCTTGTTGGGTGTGTGCGAGTTTGTCTTAGCGAGACCGAATGGAAAGGCTCGACAAAGCGATGACATCAGCGAAGTTCATTGCAATAAAAAGGAAAGGAAAGACAGTACGAATGCGAGTAAGATAAAACAAGAGCGATAAAAATAAACTCTCATTTCATTTCGCAAAGAAAAGGTTCAGTACAAAAGGGGGTAGAATCGCCAGCCACAATACATGTATATCTTAGACAAAAAACACAAAAGGGGGGATCAGGGAAAATCCCCTGATTGCTCCTCCTCGCTCTCGCCGCACTCGGTCCCGGGGACTGGTGCGAATGGATCCTGGACGACGTCCTCGGCAGTGAACTCCATTGCATCCTCAGGAAGAAGGCCCGCTCCCTTGAGGGTGTCGAAGACCAAGTTCGCGACACCCATAGAGCTTTGTCGCCTCGTCTCCTTCTCGTCTCGTTGACGAGCCCCAGCTCGCGGTGGAGGTGGTGGGAGCGCAACCCTGGTTAGCTCGCGAGCCTGAGCCTTCAGCATCAAATTTTCTGCCTCCAGCTCAGCATCCCGCGCGAGGAGCTGGCTCGCGATTTTTGCATCCTGCGAAAGGAAATAAGATAAATTCGATTGAATAATATGCGGTGAGTAAAATAGAGTCCTCGCACAAGTCACTTACCATCCCACCTTGGAGGCTGGCGAGGAGACCCTCAAGCACGACCTCTTTCCCTTTGAGGCTCGCCACCTCATTCTTGGCCTCCTGGAGCTCGCGCTTAAGCTCCCTGGACTCCCGGTCTGCGGTGAGGTACCGCCGACCCACCATGTGAGAAAGTTCCAGAGCTCGAAACTGAGCTCGCATGGCCTCATAAACAAGAGGCCTATATTTCAAGGCCGCGAAGTTGGCGGCGTCCGAGCGCCCATACAGCCCAAAGGCGAGGGCGAAGGCCTCGCCTCCAATCGGGCCACCCTCCACCCAGGTGGGGTGGAGTGAGGAGAGCAAGACCCTGTTGCGATCAGGATCCCACTCCAGCAGCGGCGCGCCGGCCACGTCCGGGAGCCTCGCGCCAAGACCGAAATTTTTGTGGCCATGTGGGTTGGGCTCGCCCGGAGCATCCCCGACGGCACGGCTCCTCTCAGCAACCTTCTGGCTCGTGGGCGAGGGGGGCGAGTTTTCTGGATCGCTTAGATCGACCACGAGATTTTTTCCCTTGCTTCCTACAGGGGACCTCTTGGATTTCTTCTTCGAGGAGGTTGGCTCGGCAGACTGGCTCGTGGAGGGCGGTCGCTTCTTACTTGATGTCGAGCCGAAAGAGGCTCGGCACGCCTCAGCGGCTGCCGCGGGAAGCGAGCTAGTTGTGAGGGTGGTGGTTCTCGCATATGGGGGGTGGAGGGGAATTTCCCACTCCCCTGCAAGCAAGGTGGTAGTGACAAAAGTCAGTCGCTGAAATAGAAAAAAATCTGGAGAAGGGGCTAGTGCGAGCCAAACCTTCTCCTTGAGGCACCGGAGGCAGCGAGTCCACCTTCTGGCGGAGGTAGGCGACCTGGAAGTTCTTCCCACCGAAGTATTGGAAGAGCTTGGCGTCGTCGCCGCCGAGCGAAGCGGGGGGGGGGGGGGGGGGGGTAAGTCGCGTCGTCTCGCTGGAGGGGGGGAAGGGAATGTTCCCGAATGGCCCCTTGACGAGGGCATATTTCTGATGCCAGTAGTGGCTTTTATTCACCGTCTCGCAGACAGTGATGTGTTGGCTCGCAAAGTACGTGGTTCCATCCTTGTAGGCGCGGAAGGAAAAGACCTTGCGGAAGACCAGGAGGCTGAACTCAATCCGCTCCGCCCGCAGGTAACTCGCGAACGCGACCATCACGGCTATCGCGTTCGGGGTCAGCTGACTCGGCAGGACGCCGTAGTATTTAAGTATCTGCAGGTTTTGGCCATGAATCATTAATATGTTCGCGAGTGCGAAAAAAATAGCCAGAGTGAGGTACTTGGCGCACTTCCGGCCAGAGGGGAAGTCGCAACCCATTCTCAAAATGGGCGATAGGGATGGCGAGCTCGTCTGTGTTCTCCTCGTTGATGGAAGCGTTGCTCGCCGGGCGGCGAGCCACAAATCCCGAAGGGATATGTTTGTCTATTGTGGAAAGGAACTCCTCGTCGGCGAGGTTTGCGTAGAAGAAAGAGTGGTCGCGGTAGGCCAGGGCACATTTGGCTCGCCCTTCAGAATCTCCGTCGGCGACCATGGCGGGAGGAAGAAAAGCGAGCGGGGAGCCGCGAGCGCGAGCAAGAACCTACGAGAGAGCTTAGGAGAGAAGGAAGAGGTTGAAATTAGTAAATGCAGTAGTTGGGGGAGAAATGCAGCGGCTATTTATAATAAAAAGAGAGCGGGGAGAATACGAAGCGCCATGGGGTGCGGTTAGAGAAAAACCGCGATGTGACCCTTCAACTTCCAAACCTTCATCTACTCCAGGCGGGCTCGCAATATCTCAGCGTACTTGACTCGCTACGGGCGAGCCAAGCAAGAAATATCTTTTACCTAGAACTCGGCAGAGGTGACTGCAAGTAGAAAAACCAAGTAGCGAAGGCGAGACAACAGCCCGAGGGCTTGGCTTACAGCGAGGAAAATGTGCGAGCAAAACATAGATAGACAATTTGCGAGCACGAGTGAACAATTTGCGAGTAAAAAGAAATAAGCACAATAAACGAAAGCAAGTCGCAGAACATAGCATAAAGTTTTAATATCGCGGCCCAATTAAGGGACGAGTGCGTGAGTTCAGTGGCAAGTAGGAAAGGGAAAATATTACATATATATAAATTGTTCGCAACAGACGGAGAAAATAATGCGGTGAGGCGAGGGGAGTTCAACGGCCGATCCCTTTCAATCGGCCGCGACCTCGCACCCCCGCGCGCGGAGGCACTTTCGGATAATGATATTCGCGAACCGACTGGGCCTCGTGTTGTATCAAGCGCACTTGGTCATCTATCCTCGCAAGGTGCACCCTGGCGAGGTGACCTCGGCGCGGGCGACCGGCCTCGTTTGCGCGAGGAGCTGCGCATTCTCTTCCTCTAGGGCGGCGAAACTCTCTTCATTGGCCGTCATATCCTCCTCGCATTTGTAGTTTAGATCCCGCAACATGAGAGTATGCATCTGGAATAGCTCGGTAACGCATCTCTTCATTTGTGCTGGGTCGCCGGGGTCCCCTAAGAAGTCGGCGATCTGGCCTGGCGAGGGGGAGGCGACATCTCCTCCTCTCTGTACTCTGACTCGGGAGGTGGAGTCGTGGGGACACCTGCGAGGAAAAAGTTGATAATGAGAGCGAGTCGCGGTGAACAAGAAGCGTAGCACGCCACTACCTCATTATTATGAATAGTGACCGTACGAACCCCGAATTGACTTCCGTCAGTTCCGTTAGACTCGTATGAACAATACGAGCGCAACGGAATTCGTTGCGCTTCAATCCGAGGTCGTTTGGAGAAAACGACCATTTCGGGTATCGTAGCGCGCCACTACCTCATTATTATGAATAGTGACCGTACGAACCCCGAATTGACTTCCGTCAGTTCCGTTAGACTCGTATGAACAATACGAGCGCAACGGAATTCGTTGCACTTCGATTCGAGGTCGTATGGAAAGTATGCCATTTTAGGGCTATGCAGACCACATCAATGCAACACACGAAATATAAAGCGCACGAACCCGGCATCAGCCGCGGCGAATCATAATGGACCCCTGGATCATGGAGGACCCCGCCCTAAGTTGACTTGGTCAACCCCCCCTTCCCCCCCAAAACTCGAATTTGCTAAAGAAAAAGGGGGGGGGGGGGGGGGGGGGGGGGGGGGGAAGAGAAAGAAAGCCCCCCCCCCCCCCCCCCAAGAAAAGGGGCTGCCCATGAATAGGCAGCCCCTATTTGGGGCAAAGTGGGCAGGAGAGAGAGAAGGGAGGGGAGGGGGAGAAAATATCTCCCCTCCCTTATCCCCACGTGGGGGAAAAGGAGGAGGGGGGGGGGGGGGGGGGGGGGGGGGGGGGGGAGAGCTCCCCCTTCCTATAAAAGGAAGGGGCAGCCCCTCTCAAACCCCCCACCCCACTCACTCTCCCTCTCAGCCTCTCCCTGCCATCGAGCCACCTCCCCCTCCTCCACCTTGCCGGAGCAAGCCACCCAGCCGAGCCACCTCCTCCTCCTCCCTCATGGCCAGCCGCCCCTCCACCACCCGAGCCCCTCACCCTCAGGTAGAAGACCTCCCCCTCCTCCTTCCTACCTCCCAGGGAAGACCCCCCTCTCTCCGTCGCCAGAGCGCCGCCGACCGCCGCCCCGAGCCTTGCAAGGCTCGGGGAGGAGGCCGGTCGTGGAAGTCTCCTCCCCCAGCGCCGGTGGTGGCGCTGGGGGGGAGTGGGTCCCCCTCGGGGACCTCGGCGCCGGCACAGGGGAGACGGTCGGGCCGCCGGCGGACACGGCCGGCGGCACCCGTGGCCTCCTCCTCCCCTTTTTCCTGTAGGGGGATAACCCCCTCCCCCGGCGGCGGCCGGCGAGACCGCCGGAGGGTTGCCCCCTCCCCGGCGCCCCGACCAGGGGCGGCAGGGAGGGCCTTGCACGAGGAGGCGGCGGCGCAGCAAGCCGGCATGGCCCTTGCCGGCTGCGTCGCGCCTCCCCGTCCTCTCTATCTCTCTTTCCGGTGGGGTCCGGCGGCGCCAGGCCGCCGGGACACCACCGGAGTGGGCGCCGTCCCCCGGCGCACCGAACGGGGGCGGCACCGGAGGCCCCCCCTCAGCGGAGGCGGCGGCGTAGCGGGCCTGCATGGCCCAGCAGGCCACGTCACCGCCTCCCGCCTCCTTTATAACCCTCCCCCGGCGGTGGCCGGCGGCGCCAGGCCGCCGAACCACCACCGGAGGAGTCGCCGGCCCCCGGCGCACCGACCGGGGGCGTTCCCCCGCACCCCTGGCTGAGGTGGTGGCGCGGCGAGCATGCACGGTGCATGCAGGCCCGCCACCGCCCCTGTCCCCCTTCCTGCAGCGCTCCCGGCGGTGGCCGGCGGTCTGGGGGTGGTCGCCGGCCCCCGGCGCATCGACCGGGGGCGGCGCCGGCCGCTGCCCGGCGGTGGCAGCGGCCGCCTCCCGTTGATTAAATGGGAGCTGCACGATCTCCCCCAGGAGATCGGGCGGCTCCTATAATCTATTTTCCCGCCCGCTGCCTCCAATTGTGCGCCCCCCACAGCGGATCCGCTGTGGATCCACTGTGGGGCCCCAAGGAGGGCGCCCGGTGCGGCGCCCCCAGGTTCCTCCCTGCTATTTGCACCCCAAAAACAGCCCCTTCCCTGTTTGATTTTTCTGAGGGGAATGGGGGCATAATCAGAAGAAACTTTCTAAATGGAAAATGTGCCCCACTCCAAGGGGCACCTCCAGTAATTTTTGGGGAATTTTAGGAAAAGATTTAATATTTTTAAAACCCTTTATAAAGTTCATTTTGAGAAAATAAACGCCCAAATAATTTCGCAAAAAACACCAAAAATTAAGGGCCCTAATTAAAGGTATTTCACAACTACTATTAAACTTGGGAGGTGTGACCTCTTATTTTGGTCCCCCAAAAGTATTTTACTTGCAAAAAATAAAAGCCCGAAAAGGAGCGAAATTCATCGAAATGAATCGGCGCCCCCTCGACGCATATTTTTAAATGCCTATTAAAAATTATGCGTATCTATCCAAGGAATCGACTAAGCTCGGAATATCGACGCGAAAATCGGAACGAAATCGCAGCGCGACGCCAAAATTTAACCCCGTCGCGACAATAATAAAAGAACGGAGTCGACGAGTGAAGCCTCCTCTTATGGAGTGATTGGACTACTAACCCTTTCTTTTATGCTTTTACAGCTTTCCGTACTTCCCTTTAAATCCAGTCTCGCACTGGTCCCCCGCATTACTTTCTGTACTTCCCTTTAAATCCAGTCTCGCACTGGTCCCCCGCACTTACTTTCTGTACTTCCCTTTAAATCCAGTCTTGCACTGGTCCCCTGCACTTACTTTCTGTACTTTCATTTAAATCCAGTCTCGCAGTGGTCCTGTCATTATGGCCTCTGCTTTCGGCCTACTTTTCTGCTTATCATTATGGCCTCTGCTTTCGGCCTACTTTTCTGCTTATCATTATGGCCTCTGCTTTCGGCCTACTTTTCTGCTTATCATTATGGCCTCTGCTTTCGGCCTACTTTTCTGCTTATTACCATGGTCTCTGCTTTCGGCCTACTTTTCTGCTTATTACCATGGCCTCTGCTTTCGGCCTACTTTTCTGCTTATTACCATGGTCTCTGCTTTCGGCCTACTTTTCTGCTTATTACCATGGCCTCTGCTTTCGGCCTACTTTTCAGCTTATTGTTATGGCCTCTGCTTTCGGCCTACATTTCTGCTTAGTGTTATGGCCCCTGCTTTCGGCCTAATTTATTTGCTAATGCAGAGCTGTCATGGCAACCATGCGGTGCTTATCCTCCCCTCTGCGAGGCCTTAGTTGGGGAAAACCTGGAGTTGAGTCCCCCCTCCCAGGTTAGCCCCAAGCAAGGAGCCCTCATACCGCTAATCCTCCCGGTCAGAGGTCGTGTGACCGGTCGAGTAGAATTGCCACGTCACTTATGTGCTTGTTTTTATATAAAGCGGGTGAAGATTGTTTGGGAGTGGCGGGTTGGTCACGCTCGCAGACCATTCGTACCGGTGCGGGTGGGTTGACGACTCATGGCGACAGGGAGATGTGCACAGCGGGTTATCACCCTCCGAGCCTGCAGTTTTGCCTCCACTGGTCGGCCTACAAATCGGCTCGCCGGATGTCGCTCACATCCAGTTGGTACACCAAGTTGTACAGGAGGGCCTGAATGATACGGTACGACTACATTCAGAAGTGGCAAGACTGGCCACTGTCACCGACGGCCACATCGGTGAGGCCCGCGGGGTTAGCTCCCCTGCTTGAAATAAAGCGGTCTAAACTGTGTCGACACAGGGTCTGTTGTGTGCGTACAGGTTTGAATACCTGGGTGTGTGTATCTGCGCGTTATAGTGTTGTGTACTTACTATACGGCGCGATTACTGGTTTTAGGGCGGGAGGCCCTATATATATACATATATATATATCTATATATATGTTTACCTGCTGCTAACCCTCTACCTTGCTTCGGCTATTTCATTTCTGTCCTTTAGCCGCCCCCCGGATAAGGATCCGGGGAGGGGATGTATTCTTCTACTTAGCTCTGTGACTAACGGTTATTTCTTATAACCAATCACAGGAAACAGGACAGCACGAAGCCCCCACCCCGCAGGATGAGTTACGAGCCTTAGAGATGGCCCGATCAGACACCCCAGCCTCTCCTCCTATCTTCAGAGACGTGAGTTCGAGAGTATAAGGACTAGCTTAGGGCTCCCTTTTGTTTTAGACTATGTAGCCCTCGAGGCAATGTTTTGTAAAACGATAGGCCCCGACCATATTTAAATATATAATATAATCAGCATGCTTAGCTTTTCTTATTTCGATTGCTTCCGCTGTGCGTTCTGATGTGTTGTGATGATTCTTGTGCCTGACAAAGAGACCGCTCAGCGCTCGAGAGGGTGGGACATCGCCACCCGGAAAGCGCTGGGTAGTCCTCTTTGGGCAGTAAGATCCCCCCTCCCTGAACCCGGTTCAGTCTGGGGAGGGGGGTCTTATAAATGGATCAGAGCCACCACGATCCGACCACATGGGGCAGTCTTTCGATCCTCCCTTCCCCGGTTCCGTTTCTTGGTTCGGGACGAACCACGCAGCGGAAGCCTGGTGGACCCTTTAGGTTTAAGGTTAAGGATTCGATACTGCACGGTAGTACACCCACACGCTTTCCGCTTCCTTTTCTTTCAGTCCTGCAAAATTCCCTTATTTTTGCAAGTTCTGATACCCGTTTGTTACTTCTCCAGATACCGGAGTCGAGTAACGGAAGGTCCTCCTCTCGGGACCAGTACCACCCTACCACTCCACCACCAGCCCCGGCCGCTCCAGCCACAGTTCCGTTCGGAGAGACAGAGCTCGGACAGACCCTGGTAGCCCTGTTAGCCGCCTTCCAGACAGCCACCTTACGGCCACCACAGCAGGCCACCGTACCCAGCGATCTGCTGATGACATTCCGGGGGCTAAGGCCCCCCACCTTCCGAGGTACCGAGTCAGCCATCCAGGCCGAGGAGTGGGTGGATAGGGTAGAGGAGCTTCTAGTAGGGATGATGTGCCCCGCAGTAGCCGCAGTGTCCCTGGTGGTGACCATGCTGGAGGGCTATGCCCGGGACTGGTGGAGGGCCGCTAGCCGCTCTACCTTCAGAGGACGATCACTCAGCACGATCCTCTGGGGGGAGTTCTCAGAGGCCTTCTTAGAGCATTTCATTTCGGATGCAGACCGGATGGCACTCCAGGAGCGGTTCCTGCAGATCAGGCAGGGAGATAGGACGGTTCCAGACTACCAGAGAGAGTTTATCCACCTGGCCCGCTTCACCGGGACCTTAGCAGGTACAGATAAGGACATGACGGCCAGATTTTACCGGGGATTACGAGACGACCTTCGTCAGGCCCTGATCATGATTTCCCAGGCATCCTTCCACACGATCGCCTCACATGCCACCGCTCTAGAGATGGATCAGCGGATGGTAGCCCAGCAGCGGAGGGGACACGTAGGTGTTCCCCGGACTCAGGGCCGAGAGAGAGGAGTAGGTCCTCGCAGGCAGGGCCGAGACGGGAGACAGCGTCAGCGTCACCAGCCATATAGGCAGGCACCCCAGCCCCGACCAGCACCCCCAGCCCCAGCACCTCAGGTCGTCCCAGCCGCACGACGAGATGTTCCCTTCGCAGGGAACTGTTACCTATGCCAGCAGCCTGGGCATATACGAGCCTTCTGCCCGCAGGCTACCGGGAGACCCGGTTTAGGAGCAGTACAGAGAGCGGCGGAGAGAGGATGAGGTGGACGCAGAGGACGTCCCGCGGGCAGGAGGGAGCCGGCTAGGCAGGGCAGAGCAGCACCGCTCGAGGCATACGCGTTGGATCTTCAACACGGTCCTGCTCCTGACGTAGTGATAGGTATCTACTTCCAGTAGTACCATATCCTAGGGGATGTTATAGCTTTATATATTAGAACTTTTGTATATGTCATCCCTACTCCTGTATATCTATGAAAAGCTTATGATCGTAGTATATACATGTTATCAGGTTTACTTTTGGTAGAAGGTCATCCCGCTAAAACACTGTTCGATACCGGCGCCACACATTCTTTCGTTGCACAAAACTTCATCGCTGACAAGGAGAACACGGTGCGATCATCCGGGATGTCAATCCGAATACGACTCCCGGATGGATCAGATATGACTTCCACCGAAAAGTGTTCCTTCCAAGCAATGCTAGGAGGCATAGAATTCGAAGTCAACGCAACCGTTTTGGCAATAACCGGATTCGACATCATTCTGGGGATGGATTGGTTGGCCGAGCACAGCGCCCAAATCAATTGTTCAACTCGAGAAGTCCGCCTCCAGAATCCGAATGGGCAATTTATCACGCTAGCAGGTATACCCTCTGTCACCCGCATTATCTTAACATCTGCACAAACCGTCAAGGCAGTTCGACGGAAGGACGAGGTGTACCTAATCTACTTTGAGATGGAAGACACGACATAAGTACTCGCTAAAGTGCCTGTGACCAGGGACTTCCCAGATATCTTCCCAGAGTCCCTTCCCGGGTTGCCCCCGCAACGGGAAGTGGACTTCCAAATCAAACTTACTCAAGGAGCCCGACCAGTATCCCGAGCACCGTACCGGATGGCCCCGAGGGAACTGGCCGAGCTCAAGATTCAACTACAAGAGTTAGTCGACGCAGGATTCGTACGTCCTAGTACTTCGCCCTGGGGAGCCCCAGTACTGTTTGTTAAAAAGAAGGATGGATCTCTGCGTCTCTGCATTGACTACAGAGAATTGAATAAACTCACTGTCCGGAATACCTATCCCCTACCCCGGATAGATGAATTGTTCGATCAGCTGCAAGGCGCGTCCGTCTTTTCCAAGATGGATTTAAGATCCGGCTACTATCAACTCAGAGTGCGAGAAGAGGACATTCCCAAGACCGCCTTCAGCTCCCGCTACGGACTGTACGAGTTCATGGTAATGCCATTTGGGTTAACCAATGCCCCGTCCGCCTTCATGGCTTTAATGAATACTGTATTTAAACCCTTCCTGGATCATTTCGTAATAGTCTTCATAGATGATATCCTCATCTACTCGAAGAACAAAACCGATCACTCCAGGCATCTCCAAATGGTTCTGCTTAAGCTAAGAGAACACTCGCTTTTCGCCAAGTTTAGCAAATGCGAGTTCTGGATGGAAGAAGTCGGTTTTCTGGGACACACAGTTAACAAGAATGGGGTAGCAGTGGATCAAGCCAAAGTACAAGCGGTACGAGATTGGCCGCCACTTAAGACAGCGGCGGACATCCGAAGTTTCCTTGGCCTCGCCGGCTACTACCGTAAGTTCGTCGAAGGATTATCCAAGATTGCGTTACCGCTTACCTCCCTCACCAAAAAGGATGTGACATTCCAGTGGTCTCCCGAGTGCGAAGCGGTGTTCATCGAACTGAAGAACCGGCTGATATCGGCCCCGATCCTGACACTCCCCTCAGGAACTTAGGGCTTCCAGATCTATGTTGATGCCTCTCTGAAAGGATTGGGAGCCGTGCTTATGCAACATGGCAAGGTAGTTGCCTACGCCTCACGTCAGCTCAAGCCGCACGAACTAAACTACGCCACCCACGATCTGGAACTGGGGGCGGTAGTTTTCACATTAAAGGTTTGGAGACACTACCTCTACGGGGTACGATACGAGATTTTCTCCGATCATGAGAGCCTCAAGTATGTCTTCACCCAGAAGGATCTGAACCTCCGACAACGCCGGTGGTTGGAATTTCTCTGCGATTATGACTTCGCCCTTTGGTACCACCCCGGCAAGGCTAATAAGGTTGCAGATGCCCTGAGTCGGCAGCCTCCGAGGACCAGGAGTTTGTTAGAAATGGTACCGGAGGAATTAGTCGAATCTTTGGCGGAACTGGATATTATCCTCATCACCCGTAGGAATCCGATGGAATACCAGGCCCAGCTCTATTGGATGGAGATTCAGTCCGACATCAGGGACAGGATAAGAGAAGCACAGAAGATCGACGTAGAAGCAGCCCCGATTATTCAGGCCTTGCAACATAGTGCACAGGAGGACTACAATTTGTATGACGGCATCCTGCAGTTCAGACACCGCATATTCATCCCCGCAGCAGAGGGAATTCGGGAAGAGATCCTTCGCGAAGCACACCAGACGAGGTACTCAATACACCCGGGGGTAGTGAAGATGTATACAGACCTACGAAGGACTTTATACTGGTCAGGAATGAAGAGGGACGTCACCAACTATGTTGCACACTGCCAGACCTGTCAACTGGTCAAGGCAGAGTGTTGAAGCCCAGGGGGCCTACTACAACCCCTGCCCATACCAGAATGGAAGTTCGAGGATATTTCCATGGATTTTGTCCATGGCTTACCCCGATCTCGTGCAGGTAACGACTCCATATGGGTCGTAGTAGACCGCCTCACCAAGGTAGCCCGATTCATCCCGAACCGGCAAGGCGACGGTGTCGACATATTAGCCTGACTATTTATTGAGCAGGTAGTCCGATTTCATGGAATACCCAAATCGATCGTCTCGGACCGCGACGGGCGCTTTACATCGAAGGAATGGAGAAGAGTGCAAGCTTATCTAGGAACCAGATTGGCATTTAGCACCGCCTTCCACCCCTAGACCGATGGGCAGACGGAAAGAATGAACCGGACGATGGAAGACCTTCTCCGATTATGCATAGTGGAACACAACGAGCCATGGGAGCAGTTACTACCTCTGGTGGAATTTTCATATAACAACAGCTTTCAGGCAAGCGTCAAGATGGCACCTTACGAAGCCCTCTACGGAAGACGCTGTCGGACCCCACTATCTTGGGCACAGGATGAGGACCCCGAAGCCTTATGGGTCACCTACATAGACGATACCACTGCCGCAATAAGGTTAATTCAAGAACGTATGCTGGAGGCACAGAGTCGCCAGGCCAAATATTATGATGCGCGTCATCGGATGGTGGAATTCAACGTGGGAGATATGGTTTTCTTGAAAATTAAGCCGATGCATGGGATATCCCGAATAAAGAAGCAGAAAAAGCTGGACCCCCGCTATTTAGGCCCATATCAAGTCATCGAAAGAGTTGGCCCGGTGGCTTATAGGTTAGCTCTGCCAGCCGAGATGGGAAACTTTCACGACGTATTTCATGTCTCCTCGCTAAGACGTGTTCTACGCCAACCGGAGCAGCATCTACCCACACCACCAACATCAGTACAATCCGACCGATCCGTCCAACTCGAACCAGTAAAGATAGTGGACTCCAAGATCAAAGAACTGCGAAACAAAACCATCACGATGGTCAAGATCTTGTGGTCAAACTGTGGACGCAAAGAGTTTACTTGGGAACCAGAGACGCTCGTTCGAGAAAAATACCCGGCACTCTTCCCCCAGGTATATCCTTTAAAACCCTACTTTAGCCATTTTTTCGGGGAAGAAAATCTCTTTATTTTTATTGGATTGTAACATCCCGACTTTTATTGGGCCACTAGACCCTAGTGAGCCCAATAAAAGTAGGCCCGAGCAGTAGAAAACTACCATTTTAAGTAAGGTTGCGCGTCGCAACTAAGTCATTGGGGTATAGTGACCAGATGAACCCCGAACTGACTTCCGTCAGTTCCGTTAGACTCGTATGAACAATACGAGCGCAACGGAATTCGTTGCACTTCAATCCGAGGTCGTTTGGAGAAAACGACCATTTCGGGTATCGTAGCACGCCACTACATCATTATTATGAATAGTGACCGTACGAACCCCGAATTGACTTCCGTCAGTTCCGTTATACTCGTATGAACAATACGAGCGCAACGGAATTCGTTGCACTTCAATCCGAGGTCGTTTGGAGAAAACGACCATTTCGGGTATCGTAGCACGCCACTACCTCATTATTATGAATAGTGACCGTACGAACTACGAATTGACTTCCGTCAGTTCCGTTAGACTCGTATGAACAATACGAGAGCAACGGAATTCGTTGCACTTCAATCCGAGGTCGTTTGGAGAAAACGACCATTTCGGGTATCGTAGCGCGCCACTACCTCATTATTATGAATAATGACCGTACGAACCCCGAATTGACTTCCGTCAGTTCCGTTAGACTCGTATGAACAATACGAGCGCAACGGAATTCGTTGCACTTCGATTCGAGGTCGTATGGAGAGTATGCCATTTTAGGGCTATGCAGACCACATCAGTGCAACGCACGAAATATAAAGTGCACGAACCCGGCATCAGCCCCGGCGAATCATAATGGACCCCTGGATCATGGAGGAACCCGCCCTAAGTTGACTTGGTCAACCCCCCCCCCCCCCCCCCCTAAAAACTCGAATTTGATAAAGAAAAGGGGGGGGGGAGAGAAAGAAAGCCCCCCCCCCCCCCCCCAAGAAAAGGGGCTGCCCATGAATAGGCAGCCCCTATTTGGGGCAAAGTGGGCAGGAGAGAGAGAAGGGAGGGGAGGGGGAGAAAATATCTCCCCCTCCCTCATCCCCACGTGGTGGAAAAGGAGGAGAGGGTGGGGGGGAGAGCTCCCCCTTCCTATAAAAGGAAGGGGCAGCCCCTCTCAAACCCCCCACCCCACTCACTCTCCCTCTCAGCCTCTCCCTGCCACCGAGCCACCTCCCTCTCCTCCACCTTGCCGGAGCAAGCCACCCAGCCGAGCCACCTCCTCCTCCTCCCTCATGGCCGGCCGCCCCTCCACCACCCGAGCCCCTCACCCTCAGGTAGAAGACCTCCCCCTCCTCCTTCCTACCTCCCGGGGAAGACCCCCCTCTCTCCGTCGCAAGAGCGCCGCCGGCCGCCGCCGGCCGCCGCCCCGAGCCTTACAAGGCTCGGGGAGGAGGCCGGCCGTGGAAGTATCCTCCCCCAGCGCCGGTGGTGGCGCTGGGGGGGAGTGGGTCCCCCTCGGGGACCTCGGCGTCGGCACAGGGGAGACGGCCGGGCCGCCGGCGGACACGGCCGCCGGCACCTGTGGCCTCTTCCTCCTCCCCTTTTTCCTGTAGGGGGATAACCCCCTCCCCCGGCGGCGGCCGGCGACTCCAGGCCGCCGGACCACCGCCGGAGGGTTGCCTCCTCCCCGGCGCCCCGACCAGGGGCGGCAGGGAGGGTCGTGCACGAGGAGGCGGCGGCGCAGCAAGCCGGCATGGCCCGTGTCGGCTGCGCCGCGCCTCCCCATCCTCTCTATCTCTCTTTCCGGTGGGGTCCGGCGGCGCCAGGCCGCCGGGACACCACCGTATTGGGCACTGTCCCCCGGCGCACCGACCGGGGGCGGCACCGGAGGCCCCCCCTCAGCGGAGGCGGCGGCGTAGCGGGCCTGCATGGCCCATGCAGGCCACACCACCGCCTCCCGCCTCCTTTATAACCCTCCCCCGGCGGTGGCCGGCGGCGCCAGGCCGCCGAACCACCACCGGAGGAGTCGTCGGCCCCCGGCGCACCGATCGGGGGCGTTCCCCCGCACCCCTGGCGGAGGTGGTGGCGCGGCGAGCATGCAGGCCCGCCACCGCCCCTGTCCCCCTTCCTGCAGCGCTCCCGGCGGTGGCCGGCGGCGCCAGGCCGTCGGACCACCACTGGGGTGGTCGCCGGCCCCCGGCGCATCGACCGGGGGCGGCGCCGGCCGCTGCCCGGCGGTGGCAGCGGCCGCCTCCCGTTGATTAAACGGGAGCCGCACGATCTCCCCCAGGAGATCGGGCGGCTCCTGTAATCTATTTTCCCGCCCGCTGCCTCCAATTGTGCGCCCCCCACAGCGGATCCGTTGTGGATCCGCTGTGGGGCCCCAAGGAGGGCGCCCGGTGCGGCGCCCCCAGGTTCCTCCCTGCTATTTGCACCCCAAAAACAGCCCCTTCCCTGTTTGATTTTTCTGAGGGGAATGGGGGCATAATCAGAAGAAACTTTCTAAATGGAAAATGTGCCCCACTCCAAGGGGCACCTCCAGTAATTTTTGGGGAATTTTAGGAAAAGATTTAATATTTTTAAAACCCTTTATAAAGTTCATTTTGAGAAAATAAACGCCCAAATAAGTTCGCAAAAATCACCAAAAATTACGGGCCCTAATTAAAGGTATTTCACAACTACTATTAAACTTGGGAGGTGTGACCTCTTATTTTGGTCCCCCAAAAGTATTTTACAAGCAAAAAATAAATGCCCGAAAAGGAGCGAAATTCATCGAAATGAATCGGCGCCCCCTCGAAGCATATTTTTAAATGCCTATTAAAAATTATGCGTATCTATCCAAGGAATCGACTAAACTCGGAATATCGACGCGAAAATCGGAACGAAATCGCGGCGCGGCGCCAAAATTTAACCCCGCCGTGACAATAATAAAAGAACGGAGTCAACGAGTGAAGCCTCCTCTTATGGAGTGATTGGACTACTAACCCTTTCTTTTATGCTTTTACAGCTTTCCGTACTTCCCTTTAAATCCAGTCTCGCACTGGTCCCCCGCACTTACTTTCTGTACTTCCCTTTAAATCCAGTCTCGCACTGGTCCCTCGCACTTACTTTCTGTACTTCCCTTTAAATCCAGTCTCGCACTGGTCCCCCGCACTTACTTTCTGTACTTTCATTTAAATCCAGTCTCGCAGTGGTCCTGTCATTATGGCCTCTGCTTTCGGCCTACTTTTCTGCTTATCATTATGGCCTCTACTTTCGGCCTACTTTTCTGCTTATCATTATGGCCTCTGCTTTCGGCCTACTTTTCTGCTTATTACCATGGTCTCTGCTTTCGGCCTACTTTTCTGCTTATTACCATGGCCTCTGCTTGCGGCCTACTTTTCTGCTTATTACCATGGCCTCTGCTTTCGGCCTACTTTTCTGCTTATTACCATGGCCTCTGCTTTCGGCCTACTTTTCAGCTTATTGTTATGGCCTCTGCTTTCGGCCTACATTTCTGCTTAGTGTTATGGCCCCTGCTTTCGGCCTAATTTATTTGCTAATGCAGAGCTGTCATGGCAACCATGCGGTGCTTATCCTCCCCTCTGCGAGGCCTTAGTTGGGGAAAACCCGGAGTTGAGTCCCCCCTCCCAGGTTAGCCCCAAGCAAGGAGCCCTCATACCGCTAATCCTCCCGGTCAGAGGTCGTGTGACCGGTCGAGTAGAATTGCCACGTCACTTATGTGCTTGTTTTTATATAAAGCGGGTGAAGATTGTTTGGGAGTGGCGGGTTGGTCACGCTCGCAGACCATTCGTACCGGTGCGGGTGGGTTGACGACTCATGGCGACAGGGAGATGTGCACAGCGGGTTATCACCCTCCGAGCCTGCAGTTTTGCCTCCACTGGTCGGCCTACAAATCGGCTCGCCGGATGTCGCTCACATCCAGTTGGTACACCAAGTTGTACAGGAGGGCCTGAATGATACGGTATGACTACATTCAGAAGTGGCAAGACTGGCCACTGTCACCGACGGCCACATCGGTGAGGCCCGCGGGGTTAGCTCCCCTGCTTGAAATAAAGCGGTCTAAACTGTGTCGACACATGGTCTGTTGTGTGCGTACAGGTTTGAATACCTGGGTGTGTGTATCTGCGCGTTATAGTGTTGTGTACTTACTATACAGCGCGATTACTGGTTTTAGGGCGGGAGGTCCTATATATATAAATATATATATATATATATATGTAGATATATATATGTTTACCTGCTGCTAACCCTCTACCTTGCTTCGGCTATTTCATTTCTGTCCTTTAGCCGCCCCCCGGATAAGGATCCGGGGAGGGGATGTATCCTTCTACTTAGCTCTGTGACTAACGGTTATTTCTTATAACCAATCACATGAAACGGGACAGCACGAAGCCCCCACCCCGCAGGATGAGTTACGAGCCTTAGAGATGGCCCGATCAGACACCCCAGCCTCTCCTCCTATCTTCAGAGACGTGAGTTCGAGAGTATAAGGACTAGCCTAGGGCTCCCTTTTGTTTTAGACTATGTAGCCCTCGAGGCAATGTTTTGTAAAACGATAGGCCCCGGCCATATTTAAATATATAATATAATCAACATGCTTAGCTTTTCTTATTTCGATTGCTTCCGATGTGCGTTCTGATGTGTTGTGATGATTCTTGTGCCTGACAAAGAGACCGCTCAGCGCTCGAGAGGGTGGGACGTCGCCACCCGGAAAGCGCTAGGTAGTCCTCTTTGGGCAGTAAGATCCGCCTCCCTGAACCCGGTTCAGTCTGGGGAGGGGGGGTCTTACAGCGAGACCCAGTGGGTGATTGCCCTGGGATGGCATCTTCAAAGGGGAGGTCCTGCGAATAAAAAAAAGGGTAAAAGGCATTTGAACGAACCTTCGACGAGCAAAGTCGTAAAAGAAATAGATACCTGCGGGGCAGGCTCATGGTGGGGGGAAGGGGACAGAGGCGACGACCCGTCCTCCCCAGTAAGCCGCCTAACGGTCTTCGCCTTTTTTGTCTGAGGAGGCGGAGCAGATTGCGGAGAAATCCATGGGGCAAGCACGTCAGCTTTGGCCTTCTGGTCCACATGCGAGGCTTTCAGGCGAGCCAGTACTTCTTCCCTAGGAGGCATTTTCGACGAGCACAGCGGTGAGCAGCGAGGAAAAGAAAAAGGGGAGAAGGGTTCATGCACTGGCCGGAAAGAATGATATTTATAGCTTTGGACCTGGGCCCCACCAAAAGATACTGGCCACGTCAGCAAGGGGGCGGCGAACACCAAGGGTTGGACGTTTCTTTGCGAGCCTAGGGTAAACTCGCGAAGAGCGGGGATTTTGTACAACCCCGGTGTTCGCCAAGGATGCGAAGGTGTTTTCAGGCATCAACTACGCAATCCCAGATGGAACTCGCGCGAGGCGAGCGTGCGAGCGAGCCAGGCTCTGCGAGCCAGGCTCTGTGAGCCAGGTTCTCGGCAGATGATCGCGGGAAGGAAGGCGAGCCGGGCTCTCGCGAGTTGCTTGCGGCGAGCCAGGGTGCTTGCCCAGTAAGGGTCCAGGGGGTTTTACCTGGAAGCCCTTGTCGGTCTGCAATTAGCCTCTCCAAACAGCGGGGTTTGGCTGTTGGCAGACCATTTTGGGCTGCGTTTAGTAAAGGTGTAAGGCGGAATCCAGTTATTGGCATACCACAAGTAAAAACTATATATAGACCTTGAAGGGCACCTCTGGAGAGGATTCCAATCTCAGTACTCTAAGCTTCCTCCTCCCTAGGTTACCTTGGCTTAGCTCTCAGGCTCTCCAAGGTGCCCAGTCTCAGCATTGGCTTGGGAGGGGAAGCGCTCTAAAGATCTTCCGGGTGTGTGGTGGGTCCTCCTCGCTGAGTCTAAGGGTCAGTGTCTAGCTCTAAAGCTTCGGTCTTTCCCCTCCTAGGGATCAGTAAGTACTAGCTGCCCCCCCTCTTTTGGGGGCCTGAACTCCTCAAGAGACCAAGTATTGGTTTCAACACCTGCCATGTGACCCTACTTTCCACAGAAGTGCTTTTCCCACTATATCTGCCATGAGCTTTCCCTGCTGATTGAAGTTCTTCCTTTCCAGAGACCCATAGGTCTTTCTGGAGTGCCCACACCATGCTAGGGCATCATCTAGGTCCTTTTGGGTGACCTCTTCATTCTCTTCTTCATTGGCAAAGGTGGGAGCTGAAGAACCTTAGCCAATCTCTTTGGAGTCACTTTCACCTTTGTCCCATTGATCTTACTTTTGATTGTCGTTCCTTTAGAGCCAACCTTGGAATTCGAATAGAACTCGAGGACTTCTCTTTTCAATATCACAGTCGATTTTGATAGCGCGAACTCCAAGTTGACGGAGTCGAGCAATCTGATAGTGCCTTGAATTTCTTTTGGTGCCTTTAGGAATCCATTCCTCACGATCTCACTTCCTTCATACATATATCCTTCCTTCTTTGGGTCCATGTGTCAGATCTTTGAAGGAGGCTTGAGCATTATCAACTTGTTTACTTGCGTAAGACGGAGAGTACACGACAACTTTTTAGGGCAAATGTAGCATGCTCTCTTAATTTCAAAATATTTGATCCCATTTATAATTTCTTGCGTGGGAGGCGAAGGTCCGCTTGATAAGTGTTTGATTATATCAGATTGAATGATTGTGATCGATTTATTTTAGATTTCTGAACTCTCAAACAGATAGTTAGGTATCGTCGAGACTTTATGACGAAGTCGTAGAGTCATTTCAACGATGCATTCTGTTATTACGACGATATCGTTTTGTAGACAAAATGATATTGTCTTGGATTACTCTTTTGCATAATCAGTGTGTTGTGTGTCAGCCGCAACATCATTCATGTATGCTTTCTTAAGGATGCTTTGTTAATTTAGTGACATAAGATTATACATTAGTGATTATTACTTTTTTATCATCATTCTTGCCTTTTTATCTGAACTGTATTAACTTATTCTTAGCTGACAAATAAGTTAATCATCAATTCTATGTTAGCACAAGTTCAACATGTATGAGGAAGTAATTATGTGAACAAGTATGTTACAAACTTCATTAATATTTTATAGATAAGCCAAATGTTTTCAAAATAGAGTTACAACAGCATTTGCTTCTAGCTATCACATATGTCAGTTCTACACTTTAACAGTTCCTTCTTTTCTCTGCATCTTTCTCCTTCCTTTGAAGCTTCTGCTCCTGTCTATCAAAATAGGAGATTGTCTTTGGGATGTATCTATTAGGGATGGAAGGAGCATTCTCTGGCAGTGTTCTTTCTTGTTGATGTTGTCTATACAGTGTTCTCATGGCTTCTGTCTTCCTGTGTTTGTCCCACTCACTTGAAGGGTAGTGTCTGGATATGTCCTTGCCACTTTCCTCGAAGGTTCTCCATGTATTCCAAACTATATCTCTTGATCTTGGGCTTAAAAAGTTAAGGCATGGATCACGGGGACCTTGTTCATCTCTTTTTCTCTTGAGAGGCAGTTCTTCATCCACCATTATGGTTTTCCTTTTCTGACTTGACTCACCAATCCACTGTTTGATTTGCTTAGTACTTTGCTCCAATTTGGTGTTTAGAGCATCATAGGTGAATTCATTTGAGTCAATGCATCTAGTTATATCAGATTTTGACTATCAGCAATTTTTGTGGTTAACCATCTAACTCCTCTTTCCAGATTTTCACCTGCCTATTGGCTTTGTTGTAGTAAGGTGTCCACTCTTACACCAAGGGATTGTAGTGCTTTCATATTGTTGTCAACAGCTGTTCCTTCCCTTGTGAACCAGCTGCTGATCTGAGTATTGATGTGATCAATGTCTGCTCTTATCTCATTCATCTGAGTTGACATGTCATCTTTGATTCCCCTGACTGCCCTGTCCACGTAGTCTTGATAGCTTTTCCTTTCCTCGGTTAGCAAGTTCTTTCTTTGTTCAATTAAGGAGCTTGAACCTTGATCATGGGATGGTGGTGTAGAGGTTTCTGTAGAATCTTGCTTCTTCTCAGTTGCTTTTCCTACCAGGTCTTCACTCATATCAGCCATGGTCTCATTATTAAGAGGATTATTAGAGAAATACTGTCCTTGATGAACATTTTTAGTATATTTGGCGGTCTCTTTATGTGGAATCCGAATGAAATCTATACACAGATTCTCTACTTCAAGATTTCCCTTTTCAATGATAGTGTCTTCAACATCCATCCTGGTGCTTCTTAAGTCTTCTTGCACAACACTCTCAATGTGAGTTGTCTCCTAAATCTCTGGAGTAGGGAGTTCATTTTGAGACTCTCCCTCAACAACAGCTACATTCATGATAGGCAACACAGTCTCTTGGGCTGAGAGCTCAGCATGAGTCTCCCCCTCAACTGTTGCACTATTCTTTCTAGCAGACAAGTCTTCAGGTGTTGGCATGGCAACAACCAGAGTCTTTGCACGTGGTTTTGGATTTGATATGCTATTTCCTTTTGCAGATGAGCTATCCTCACTTTCAGTGACCTTCTTCCCTTTCTTTGAACTTTTAGGAAAGACTTTCTCCCACCTCTCTAGGATCTTTAAGTCAATCTTCTTCATATGATGGATGGGCTATCCCATCTTTTCATTCAGCTTAAGAGTGTTGATGAGGTAAAGAAAAATGAATCTTCCAAGATTAGGTGCTTGAAGACTTCCTTGAATCTTTTTATAGAGTAACTGAGCCCAGTCAATTTTCTTGCATAGTATTATTCTTGTCATTATTTTAGACATCTCCTTGGATATTCTGTCGTGAGATCCAGGTTTGCATATTAGTGCTTTGCCAACAATATCTGACAAAAGTTTTCCTCTTGTATTGAAGTCAGACTTTTTTAGGGTACCGTGTGGTTGTCCTGTATGGTTGCACCACTTCCTTGTAGTCAAGAGATCTTCCTCTGAAATTTCTTCCTCTATCTTTTTTTTTCTGAGAATCTAGGTAGACGGAGCGCCTTGGAGATTCCTTTTACCGTCACTCTCAATGGGGTATTTCCAACCCTAGTCTTGATGACATTTCTAGATGTGTTCATCTTGGGCTCGGCATAGAACTCCAGAAGTTCTCTATGCATGATAGAAGTTGGCTCTGAGAGCACGTATTCCAACCCGCAGCTTCAATTTGCCCGATTGCTGATCTTATCTCCTCATTGGCGTTGATGAACCTGCCGCGCACCAGCTCACATCTCGTATTGCAGGTGTCGTCATTCTTAATGGGTGCCATTTCCTTGAATTGTTGAGTTCGCAGAGGTTCAGCGTCGTGAGAGCTCGAGAACTCATCGTGATGGCTTAGGGCAAATGTATGTCGTACTCTATTTATAAACATATGACCTATTTATATATATGTCTTACTTTAGAATGTAAAGGGGCGCGTACCTGTGTTGGTGACTACTTGTATTGATTTAGAATCAACGGCTGTGATTGTGAGATCCAATATATTTGTTGAGTGTAATATATGTGTCTTTGATGAATTTCTTCTTAATCCAAACTTATGCCTAAATCCTCTATTGTCCAATAGCCACATTTAATTTTGGTTGGCCATTGGACAAACCTGCAAGATAAGAATTAATATTCCTTAGGAACCCAAATGAATTTGGGTCATAGGTTCTTGTTAGCCCTCACTACTGGAACTCTAGCAGCTAAACTACTAACTGGCTTCTCATACCTTGCACTAGGCACTGTTGGGTTGAACCAGCTGTCTATAGCAAAGTTCCCAACCTTGCCACAACACCAACATTCAAATCCATTATAACTCCTCTTCTGAGTCACCTTCTGAATGGAGGGCAGGTGACTGGAAGAGTAGGCTGCTTTACAACAAGCACTTATGTTAACCATGTGACTGTGCATAGATCTTGAAGTTGGTTGCACAGTCAATGATTTTACTTTAGGAATATGCTTTTGAGGTAAAGCTTTTTCCTTCTTTTTGGTTGATGGTGCTTGTGGAGAGACAACCTTTTGGAAGACAGGTCTAGCTTGGGAGGTCTCTCCAACTTCCTTATTATATCCAAATCCTCCTCATTATTGAGTGAAGAAGTTGTCTATAATAGGGAGAATAGTTTTGGGCTTAGAGAAGCTAGCCACTAGCTTTCTTTCTGAGGCAGCTTGTTTTCTACAGAATCAATTGTCCTCCCATGAGCTTCAGTCCTCTTCTGAAGTAGGATAAGCTCATTGGACAATTTAGTCACCTCCTTGGTTTTCTCATCTATTTGAGATCTGAATGGCTTGAGGAATCTTATTTCCTCAGCTTGAGATTTGACCAACTTCTTGCTCTTTTTAAGATCTGCTAAGAGAATGCAATATTGTTCCATTAGATCAGTATGGTCCTCATTGTTGCATGATGAGCAGTCTTCTGCATCATCATCAGATGATGAGCAATCATCTGATGCACTCTTGGTCTTTTCAAATAAAGCAGATAATGAAGATGTGTGAGGGGTGCATACCTGAGCAGGATGTGAGTCATCCAGATCTTCTTCATTAGATAGTGCAACAAGCCCATAGAACTCCTCATCCTCAGATTCACAGTCTGAGAAAGTGAGAAGTGCTCTTATCCTTCTTTTAGCCACAGAGCAGTCTTCACCCTCTGACTCATTGTCTGAGAATAAGGGTTGCTCTGATCCCTTTTACACTTAGCCCCATAATTGTTTCTTCTTCAGAGTAAGAGGAGCTGCAGCTGCTTTCACTTAAAGATTTGAACTTCTTTGTTGGAACCCGGATACCAGTCCCACTATGTTCGAGACTTGGGGAGCAGCTTGAGTTACTTATCTCTTCGTCAAATCTCTAGGTCTAAGTATTTCGAGCTGGGAACCAGGCCCTCACAGGTTGGTAGTATATGCTTAAGAATGGACCCACTGGCTGCAGCGAGGAGGTCCCTCCACTAATCCGGAAATCTTGCTCGATTTCTCCTCCCAAAAACTAGAGGCTGAGCCTGTCTCAGATAGCACAGAGAAGAAAGCACATGCTCTCAAAGGGGGATGGATCTGTGCTGATCTGAGACATAATTGGTCCTATTTATAGGAAAATTATTCTAAGGGCAAAATGGTCCATATGGCCTGCAGATAGCTTCCTCCGCCTTAACCAAATTGCTAAATGCAGACCAAAATGGTCTGCGAACAGCTCATCGCGCCTTTTCGAAGATACTAACCGCAGCCCTGTTGTTCTGCGGATAGTGGAGGAGGACTGATGAGTCGGGTTGACCCGTACTCGCCTCGCTCCCTCCTTGAGCAAGTGCAGCTGAGGCGATTGGGTTATATCCTGCTTGTTGAGGGCGAGTTCTCCTGAAGCGAGCTTGCCTGAAGCCGGGTCAACTCGCCTCGCCCTGGGCGAGAAGGAGCTTTGTCGCCAAGACGGGTTGTTCATGTCGCCTAGATGAATCACGCTTATAGCATCGAGAAGAGCCTATGTCATCGAGAAGAGATCACGTCGATACGCGATCACGTTGATATGCTGCTATGTCGTCGAGAAGAGATCACGCTAGGGAGGGAGCGTACTCGCTTCCCTTACCCTGGGAGAGTAAGATCGTCATTGGGTCTACTCGTCGGGAGGTGTTGGTCTACTCGTCGGGCACCTGTCGGTCTACTCGCCGAATACGGGTTGTACATTCTTGACATTAGATCGTCTTACTTTCTTCATGGAGCTTTAACTTTTTATGGTGATAACTTGACACACCCAAGGGCTGATCTATTCAAGCTGTTAAACTTTCTTTGAACAACCTCCCTCTAATACCGCTTGTTAGTTTGGGATGTTGTCTAATCACCAAGAGGGAGGTGAATAGGTGTTTCAAAGATTTTAGTATTCTTTTGCTTAATAACTGTTCTTTCTTGGGGATATAAATATACTTGATGCACACCACAGAAAGCACACAGTAATTTATAGTGGTTCCCCTAGACAATGTATCTAGAGTACTCCACTGTCCCTCTGCGCCTATCTGGCAGTGTGGTAGAGTCAGCAATCTCCACCAAATCTCAGATCTACTCCTCAGATCTTACAACTCAGACACACAGGCCCTACAGCTCAGACCATCAAGCCCTACAACTCAGATCCTTCTAGGATTCTACCCCAGGTTCTAGGAACCCTACAAATCAGGCCATCAAGCCATACAACTCAGGCCCTCAAGCCCTACAACTCAGACCATCAAGCCCTACAACTCAGGCCCTACAGAGAATGAATAAGATACAATGTTGAAGAACACTTAACACAGTAAAGAAAATACTGCAGAGTTCTTCTGAGGCCCAGATGTTGACGACCTCTGGACTTGAAGAGAAAGCGATAATGATCAGTTCTTGATGAACCAAAGCTTTTCTTCTATCTCGTCTTCAATTTGGAACATAACTTGACAGTCGATGTTGCTTGACTGAGACTTGGAGAACTAAGACCAAGAGTGTATTGTTCTCGGGTGATTGTTCCTTCTTTCCACAGCCTTCTTTACTGTTCGATTGATTCATATATTCTCTGTGTTTTTTTAGGGCAGACACTTATCCTTTTATATGACCGAAGGACCGTCTAACGGTCTACTCAGATGTCCTTTAAGTGTCAGAGACTCATTCTTTAATGGCATGCGCTGATTGGACCATCAGGCGGCGACATTAAATGCAGACAGCTCATTTCAAAATGTCTTAGTCTGTCTCGAAAATACTAGCAACATCTCCACGACAGAGTTGGCCATCACGCCGATCCATCTTAGACTTAGACAATTCTTTAAGTCTTCTTAAAACTTCTTCTGAGAAGGATATCTCGATGATACGAGATATCACAGCTATAATGGTACTCACGGCGATATATAGTCATCTCAACGATGTCGTCGTGAACATCTTGTCGACTTGAGGTCTTCTCGTCGATATCGTCGTGAGCATCCTGACTTATCATCGATATCGTAGGGATCATCCAGGCGATAAGGAACACTTCAGCTGCAAACTCTCTATGAGATCTGTCTTAGTCTTCTCGATGACATGGCTTCTTTACGACGATGTCGTTGACAGCCGGATACTCGACTCGTCTTCTAAAGAGCTTCATAACCCTAGAATTCACAACGATATCGTCGTGTGATACTTGTTTACACGACGATACTGTGACTTAGTTAATTCTTCTTGTTCTCATAACGATATCGTCATGTGCACTCTGTTGACACAATGATATTATTACTTGGTTGATTCTTCTTGTTCTCACAACGATATCGTCGTGTGTACTTTGTTGACACAACAATATTGTCGTGTTATCCTTTTTGTCGTGACGATTAATGATGTGTTCTTCCACTGATCTCTATGAGTAGTCTCAACGATATCTACATACTTATTCAACGATATATCCAGTCCTTCTCAACGATTTTGGACTTAGAGAAATTAGAGAAGTACTGGACATACAATCTATAATATTTCAACGATACAAGCACCATTATGACGATACGTCCAGTCCTTCTCAACGATTCTGGGCTTAGAGGGATTATAGAGGTACTGGACATACAGTCTATTCTTTGTGGTCACCGATAAGATGTCTTTGATTGATCCTTATGCATTATGCATAATGTGTAAGATATTCTAACCTGCTTATGTCACATCAAATACAAGTTGTACTTATCATTGACTTTAGCACTTCTTCAAATCAGGAACATTGTTGGACACTGTTCCCAACAACATGCCTCGCAATAAGTCACGAAGTGGATGATGTCCTTCTTCATTCCTGGTCAATACATCGTTCTCCTTAGGTCCGCAGTCATTTTGGTGATCCCGAGATGCACTGAATATTTACTACAATGCGCTTATGTCATTATATCTTCCCGGATATTATCTCCTACTGGTATGTAAATTCAGCCTCGGAAGCGCACAAGATCATCTTTCAACGAATAATCCCCAGCGGTGCCCGACTCGAATGCCTTGAAAATAGTTTCTAATTCTGCATCACTTTTCTGGGCAACCTTAATTCGATCTCAGATATCACAGACAATGCTCATCGAGGCTAGACACTCCTTGTAGACCTCGGGGTCATCCTTGGATACCTGTGTGATATGCATGTCTTCTAGCATCTGCACCAGCTACATGGCCACCAAATGTTGTTTTGCATATGACGTGCTATCCCTTCTGCTGAGTGCATCCGCTACTGAGTTCGCCTTCCCCGGGTGATAGTGCATTGTATACTGGTAATGACAGAGAAATTCCACCCATCTTCTCTACCGAAGATTTAGGTCCTTCTGCGTGTCCACATACTTGAGGTTCTTGTGATCTAAGAAGATATCACAATGAACCCCATTCATGAAAGTATCTAGTTGTCTACCTAAATCACCTAGAGGGGGTGAATAGGTGAGTTCTATTTCATTAAGCGAAATTAAAATACTTTAGAAAATATGCACACCGAACAAGAGAAAATACACATCACGGACACAAGGATATATAGTGATTCCCCAGAATGGGTACATCCACTTTCCCGCCTCGCCTATCTAGCACTTCGGGCTAGACTCGACTACTTCACCAAACTCAGATTTCAACAAATCTTACACCTCGGAGTCTTCAACTCCTACAAGCTCGGAGATAATGTCTCCTACAAAATCTCAGTGAACAACCTCTCCTACACTCGATCCTCTAAACTATGATCTACAAAACTCGGAAGTAAAACTTCCTACAAGAGATGTAAAAAGGATTTCTTTACAAACTATATATTGAAAACAATCTTCTTGAAATCTCAAAGAGATTCAACTTCAGATCTGAGAAACGATTCTTCTTCCTTGCTTGAGAAAGAAACTTGAACTTCAAAAGGTTGAAGGAGAAGAATGTTTGATCTTGAGAGAACTTGATCTGAACTTGAGAATCAAGTAGATCTTAAGGAAACGTGGAGTATCTGAAATCAGAGATCTAGTCGAGACCTTTCTTTGAGAGGAATCGCGAAATCAACTTGGTCGGCGGCGAGATTTTCCTTTGCGAGAACAAAAGATGCCGACAGAGACGAATGAAATTTTCTATATTTGTTCACGATTAGGGTTTAAAGAAATTAACCTTTAACTATATATAAAGATTCCTCTTCTAACGGCTAGAACTAGACTTCATGACAGAGCTCCACATGTACTGTACAAGGCAGAAGTCCTAAAGGGAAAGCCATCAACAATTCAAAAAGAAAAGGTTGTTAAGTGCATTCATCGAGTATTCACGTGACATCTTTGGATTACTCGACAAATTACTCTTAACTACTCGACGAATTAAACTTCCTTAGATTTGAAACAAAAAGATACTTCACTTCAGTGATCACGAGACTTCTCGAGATTACTAGACGAATTCATCGAGTATTCACAAGACATCACTAGATCACTCAACGAATTTAACTTAGCCAAACTGGAAATAAGAAATTCTACTTTCAGAGAGCTCTCGAGTAAATTCGACGAATTCATCGAGTGCTCACGTGAGATCTCGACGAATGAAATGAGTCTTCGCGCGAGTACTCGATGAATTTTACTTAGAACATTCTTGACATTCTAGAAACCAGAAAATAACTAATTCTTGATTTTTCCTTGCACTTGGAAATGAAGTACACCCCAATAGAGAGATTACACATGGATTAACACTATGTTCTACACAATGAAGAATTACATTGCATTGTCCTATGTTTTATGACTCATTGTAATCTGATATTGGTTTGTACTTAGCAATTAAAAGTCCTGCACCAACATAACTGAAATACATTATCAAATACAAAATCAATTCATCTTAGTTCAAGGGGGACTTCTTCAAATCAAGGTTATCGTGGATACAATACCCAACAATCTCTCCCTATTTGAAGAAGTTAGAACCCTATGTACTAAGTTGAATTGCATAGAGAATAATAATAAACACAGACACAGAAAATGATAAAGTGAATTTGAAATTAAGATTAGATCATCAAAACATTAATATCTATATAAATGTTCTTAAGGGGCTTTCACAATTCCCACAACATTTTACTGAGGCATCTTAGCCTTCTGCCTTTTCCTCTTCTCCAATTGCCTGCCAAAGTAAGCATTTGGCTTTGGATAGTACTTGGGAGGAGTAGGAGGTGCATCAGGATTGTTGTGGCCATACTTTCTGAAATGAATCTTCCTTTTTAACTTGGCAGCTTCGTGCTTGTTCAGTTTTTCCTGACTATAATTATTCTGAGGCAGCTCATTTGAAATATTGATTAAATTGAATGTGTCCAGGATAATTGCTTTTGAAGTATGACTCCATACTTCAGCAACTTCTCTCCTTTCTTCAGCAACTTCTCTTCGTTCTTCAGCAACTTCTCTTCTTTCCCAAACTCCTCCATGGACGGACTGCCTCTCCGTTGGGGTCTCTGCTGCCTTCAAAAGTTCCTGGATCCTCGAAAGCCAATCTTCGTCATCAGTTGGAGTGCCAACTCCCTTGAATGTCGGAGGATGGAAACTCAAGAAGTACTTCATAAATCGATCGCCCATCACATAAGCTCTCTCCGCTAAAGGCTCTGCTTGCCTCACTCCAACCTCCGATGTATCTGGTGTAGCCGCAGAGAAACAGGAGTCGTAACTTGCACCACAGGCGTCGGAACCCGTGGCATCGCCACAGCTTGAGCCGCTACCATGGCTTCCGCTAGCATGCGACAGAAATCAGCCAGGGACATGCCCATATTCATGAGACCCGGAGCAGTAGCACTGCTTCCCGAAGGCTCCTCTTGCCTTCTCGATGTCCCTGCATCGTCGCCAACATCCTAGCATAAGCAAGGAAATAAACTCATCAAGTTCTATTCGCAAGACTCGAACACAGGGATACTCATGATCCCGCACAATACTCCTATGTGGACAACCTCTTTACGCGATCTGAATACACTAGACCTCGCAAGAATACTAAACCTGGCTCTGATACCAAATTGTAACACCTCCCCTGTAATGACTATATAATATAGGTCCGGCCGGGACCTCACAGCATATAACCGCCACAGCTTCAGTATTAAAAGATGATATAAATACCCAACTCAAAACTCAGATAACACAGCGGAAACAAAACTAAGAAACACAGAGATTGTCCACAACTACATAGGAGTAAAACTGGCCTTAAGGCCTTACAAAACCAGAGTTCAAGTCATCAATCATTCAACACACATAAGAAATCCCCAAAAGGGAAAAACTAGCTTCCCTAAGCTACCTCGGCATGCAAGCCGGAAATAACAAAAGATAAGTACAGAAAGACAAGGAAGCTAAGTGAACACTTCAAGAACCTTTAGGCCTTTTTGGCCTGCGAGCTGGTTCCGGCCTGCGATCCTTGGCCTGCATCTAAATCACAAAGAGCGGTAAACGAGGGTCAGCTATGGCTGACCACAAACGGTGTAACAACACCCCTCCTCCCGGCCGTCCTAGCGGACCCCGGGGAACTACATCACCCTGCAAGTCAGCACTTCGTATGCACATGAATATAAAGAAAAGCAACATAAACAACAGGCATGAGTGTCACAAACATCATCCACGTTTCTATGTTGAGCAAGTAATAAAAGGGGCCTACAAATGCAATATGAATGCAACCCGGGTTTCACCCAAGGCACCCTAAAGCGTATGAATCTAACACATCATCACACATCCACAACACAAACACGAGGTACTCGACTTCCCCCCCCCCCCCCCCCCCCCCGGCAAAGGGCATCGTAGCCCAAGGCCAAGAACTCACGATGTGACCCACCGCGCCTGGCCCACCATGCCATCAGGCTTGTCAAACAGCTCACATGTCCTTGCCGCCAACATTGCGCACATCATAGCACAACCATGGGGTACTCATCACTTCCCCCAAAGGGCATCGTAGCCCAAGGCCAAGAGCTCACGTTGTGACCCACCGCGCCTGGCCCACCATGCCATCGGGCTTGTCAGACAGCTCACTTGCTCTGTCCGCCAACACCGAAGGGACTTGTCTTGCCGGGACACTCTCCACACATGAATTACGGCATTCACGGGATAGCCAGCCGACCACAAAGACCAAATCACGCCTTCGCACATCACTAGGCATCACACGCCTCACAACACGCACATTATTTTCCCCACCCGAAAACCAACATTCGTTAACATACGAACCTACAAGGGCATTACGACGACGAATTCGTCGTATTCGGATTTCTAGCAAAATTTCTAAAATGCGCGTCAATCAACATCACCGAATCGGACCAACGGTCGTGAATCCGGCTTCAACCACAATGCCTAATCCACTAACGGAGCGGATCTCTAGTGCAAATCATGTCGGGGACGGACTCAATCAACCCGATGGTTCCTCTTGAACCAAGGCGACCCGAATCCCTCTCACTCGACGGATCCGGTGCCAAAATGCAGAAAAAGAGAGGGAAAAGGGATGCCATGCACGCATCCTAAAGACCGGGAGGAGAAATGTCGTTACCTTTTGAGATTTCCTCCCAGCCATGGGAAACTTGCAAACGAATGGAGGAGAAGAAGCGTCTCGACGCCCCCTACGCGTTGTCGGTCTCGGATCGGCGAACGGAGCTCTGAAGCTCCAACAATGGTGGGAACTATCTCTCTTCCTCCTCCAAACCCCTCCTCTCTCTCAAGCCCTCAAAACAAAAAATGAAAAGGAATCCTGAATGGAAACCTTCTCAGCCCTACTTAGGGTTCTCCCACGAACCCCTCACAGCCATCCGATCCAGATCTAAACCAAACGGACGCCCAGATTAGCTATTTACAAATCTGGTTCCGTCAGCTACCGCGCGGCGGTAGCGCTAACGCGCCGCGCTAGCTCCGTGAACCCCCTTGGCGTCTCAGCGGCTCCCTGCTGAGAAGAAGACCTAACGCCAGTGGTAGGGCTATCGCCCCGCGCTAGCAACAGACCTCATTTTTCACTTTCTAGCCACCTTCTACCGCGCCGCGCTAGCACTACCGTGCCGCGCTAGTGGTTCGACGAAAATGCGCCCCTTTGACAATCGTCGACCTCTCGCATTTACCTACCGCCGGCGGTAGTACCTACCGCCCGACGTTAACTCGCAGAACAACAAAACTGGGGTGTTACACTTGAGGTTGGCAAAGGTGGTGTCCAAGGCTGCTTCCACCACTGCTTGGCATGAGACTCTAAGGCGGAGACAGCCAATGACACAGCCATATTAATCGGGCAGCGTATCTCGGCTAGCATCTCCTGAATGGTATCTAACCATTCTTCGGTCTGCACCGCCGACTCGGTCCCAGCATAAGATGGTGGGGAGAGGCCTCAGAAGGCACTCAACCAGTTTGCCCTATGGTTTGGGGCCTGAACTGGGGCCTGCTGTTGTGAGAAGTCTTGCATGATATCGGTCAAGGTCTGACCCAACTCTGATTGTTGAAAGAGGATGGGAGCCGGTGTGGGAGGAATGACATCCTGAACGGGAGGAATTGTCGCCCGGGTGGCGATGTTCACCTGAGGCTACATAAGAATAAGGATTTTATTAGAAGGGTTGGCCTAAACATATAATTTTTAATGGACAATTAAACGTGATTTTCCCTATGGGCACACCATTGCCTCTGCTGCTAGTTTGTCCTCAAACTAAGCTCGAGCAGGGTTGCCTAGGGTTGTGGACTTCCTTACTTTGGATCGAAGTTGGCTGAGCTGATACCAGTTTGTAAGACCCTCTTTTTTTTCTTACATTTTCGAGTCTTATCGCACAGAACCGCCGATTTGTGGTGACACCTTCACTCGAGAAGGTCCCCACCACAAGACGTCGATCATGTCGGCTAATCATTCATCCAGGCCAACCATACACCAAATTATAATAAATAAACATGTCCACCACAATCACATAATAATAAGATACGTGTTCAAATGAGATACAAAATAGATAAAAGTGCTGAAATACGAGTGCTAGAATAAAAAGGGCTTAAGCCCCAATACATTTACTCCTCCCTGCCTTTCCTCAGACTTAAACATTCTAAACACTGGTTAGGGAAAGGATAGAAGACCGCATTTGGAAGATGGTATCTCACCGGTGCTGTCCCTGCAGCTGCTGAAAATCCAACTCTGGGCCGAGCCACCGTGTCATGTTCCTCCCTCTGGTTGCGGGTCTGCTCCTCCTGGTGCTCCTGTTGTTATGCCACATCCGGTCATTAGTCTATAAGACTAAGCAGATTCCTCGTCCCCTCCACCCGCGACTCCTAGGCACCGGGCGGGGAGGATGAAGAGAAAGGTAACAAGGGGTAACAAAATCAAGCAGGTGGCAGTGCCCATATCTAGCACAAGTATAGACATGGAATAGTCTATTTCTAGCAATTCTGCTAATAAGACTATTTAATAGAGCAATAGTCCAGAAAAGTTCTAATAATGACAGCATAGTACAACGAGCAAACCATAACAATCGCAATAGTATAAGTAAGTAAAGCAGTGTATATAAAAGAAGAAGCTACGAAAGTAACCCTATCTTATAAGAATGCTCATACAAACTTATAAGATATGGGATCTGACACTAAGGTAAACTCATCGTATAAAAGAGCTCATACTAATTTATACGATGAGGTCTTGTTTATGCAATGATGTTATGTTATGTTGTGCAATGCAATGATACAACTCACTCACTCGACTCTGTACGTGCAAACCTTTTTAGTTCTCTCTGTTCTAGTATGCCAACTCAGGTACCCCGTTGAGGCAAACATGGGCAGTGGATCGGGCATGTCCACTTCTAGGCTTCTATTAATACCTCCCGGCCTAGACCTTATGTACGCCCCTAAGAACACATAGGGTACCGTGTACTATATAATAAGTAATCACCTCTTAATCTGTATTTCTCCGAGCCTCCAGCTCTACGGACTGTCCAGTCCCCTTAGAAAACTCTGAGCCTACTGCTCGCAGGACCAACAAGTCCATGTACCAATTCCTTCCCATATTTGGGACGAGGATTATTTACCGAGTTCTCCTACTTATCTACTCTTGTCTATCATTTAGTTGTACTTAGAGATTTATGGTGAACCATGAACTTCCTGGGGCTACCCGGTGAAGGGCTCGCAACGGTACTAGGAAGTATGATGGAGTGACATCTCAAACTTCCCTTTCTCAAGGTATTTAATCTATTGGTGACTACCTGTTCTTACTCATCCACTACCTCTCTTGTTATACTAGCTTCATAAGAAGATTTACAATTACCCGGACAGGGAAGCGACGATATTCAATTGAACATCGGTCCTTGCCCCTTTCTTAATGGTTGACTGCCTCTTCACGACATCACTCAATTTCTATCTAAAGGTTCCATAATCTTATATTAATCAGGACTTCTATTTACTGGTGAACCTCCTCTCATGACCCTTAGCTTAGCATATCAAAATCCAGTATTGATAATTTTACTAATCGCACCCCAACCCTTACTTCTAGTATATGTCACTAATGGTTAATCCTTCAATCAATCTATGCTTATACAGAAATCAGAGAGTTACTAGCTCTAGGTGTGATGACCATATGAGGTCTAAATCAAATATTTCAGTTTTACTATTCGCAGACCAAATTGTCCTTAAGTGAGATAACATGACTTAAAAGGGTGACTACATGATCTTCTAACTAATATGTGCCCAGTATAGTTCCAGAATTTGTATGGATGACAAAATTCAGATTTCCTATTTTTCATATAATAAAATCATATATTGGCCTATTTAAATAATTTCTTATAATTCCGGGGATGACTAGATTTGAACATGATGTACCATTTATCTTAGGCCAATAAATCTAATAAAAATTCTAGAAGTTAGTTATGGTCCAAAATGAAGTTCAGCAGAATTTCATAATTTTTTTTCTCCCTAATATAATTCCAAAAAATCAATTAAATGTTCAAGGGTACTAGATTCAATTTGTGAAGGATCTACTAAAATTATTCATCATAATGCTGTAAATAAATTTCCATGTGTTCTAATCAACCAAACATGGATTCCTACAAAATTTGGCATTTTTCTAGTAATAAAAATTCATCAATAATAAATAAATCATAATTGTCACCTAAATCCATATTATGAAAGAACTACTGTAATTCTTCAGAAAATAAATATAATAAAATTCTCATAGCTTTAACATGATCTCATAAGCTCACTCACCAAGTTCTGTAATTTTTCTAGTCACATAGCTTATCACCATCATTTAAACTATGTAAGCACTAAGATCTCACTTTGTGAAAAGAGTATGATAATTAATTAGTAATAAAATCTAATAAAATTTTCATAGATCAATAATAAGCTCACAAGTCTAAATACTAAATTCCATAATATTCCAGTTTCATTATTTCAACATATCAATTAATCAATTAAAATAATAAAGTTTCACTTTGTGAAGGAGGTACCATAAATATTCAACAATAAATTTCATAAAAAATTTCCAAAGAATTCAAATGGTCTCATACGTCCACATACCCAATTTAATGCAACCCTAAATATATTAGCTTACCTAAAGGTGGGGTAAAGTAGATTAGGGTAAATTGAATAGTCAATAAATAATGGACTATAATTTTTGTAAAAATTCCAACAAAAATTTACATAGTGTAATATCACTTTTCTAAGTGAATCCCAGAGTCTCATAACATTTCAGAAAGTTTTGACCCTAGAATACTCATTTAAGCTCATAGTGACAAAATCACATAATTCCTAATTTCCTAGGGAAATCAACCCCAAAGTTCATAATTTTCTCTAAGATGTATTATCTCATAATACCAAGTGCATGTTTAAAATTTCATAAAAATTGACCAAGGGAATACCCTTCATTTCTCAAAACATTATTGAATATACACCTTTATGAACTTCCCATGATACCTAGGCTTTTACATGTGAATTTCTCTCACATGCTTGAGTCCAAATGGCCTCAAATTTTAACTAGTGTCTATTTATGGTCTACTTAACATGCCACCCAAAATTTGGGTTAAGATGAGTTGATTTAACCATGAAAATCTAGACCTACATTATAGTGCTATATGCACACCAAAACTTTCCCCTTAGCATGCATGTGAAAATTCCTTCACATGCACAAAGCCAATTGGTCACAAATTTTTACCAGAGTCGTATAGTGACCTACACTACCATATACCAAAATTTGAGGTCACTTGGTGTTGTCTAGCCATGTGAGCTACTAATACATGAATTTTTAAATTTTTGTAATAACTATGGGAAATCTTAGTCATGCCATGCCTATGGTTAAAAATTCAGCCCTATTTACCCAAAGGTTTGAGAGATATTCACAAAATACTCTCTGAAATTATAGGGTAATATTTCCCATACTAGAATATGTTTGCATGTTGGAAATGTTCACATACATGAATTCAAATGGCCTAAATTTTTTACCAGGGACTCTTATTGACTTAATTGATCTTCCAAAGAAGATTTGGTGGATTTTGAGTTCATATAACTCAAAAATCAACACATGCATGAATATTTAAATGTTTACCAAAACCATAGAAAACATTTCTCCATAAATTCCAATTTTTGTACAAGGGGTGTATTTGGTTATAATACATCTATGGTTTAAATTTCATTCACATGCATGGAGTATTTTCAAAAAAATTCACAAAATACGCATGCATGTACCTATAATACACCTTGCACCAAAACAGGTGCCCAAGGAGTTGTGGTGCACCAAATTACATGAAATCAGTGCCCATGTGTAGTCAAGAGTGAGGGCTACATATTTGATATAGACCATTTTATCTGGTTCAACCTCTAAGGTGGATATTGAAATTACTGAGAAATGTGTGACAGTTAATAAAAATCCTATATCTAATATTATATGGTCTGCAACTATCAGATCTCCCAGAACGGGCGGATCCCAGTCATCTTCTCCAATGGATCAAAGGCCACAATTTTGCCGTCCTGGATCTCTTTTCGAGCTGATTTCTGGCCGATCCCGGCCTTCGGCGAAACCCTCCTGCCACCACCTTCAGTCGACATTTGGTCGTCGACTGGTGGTGGCCGATTGGCCTGAGGTGGACGGAGAAGGGCTCTGACACCTTTCATTTTTCTCGGGCAGGGACATCAAAATGAGAATGGTGGACCACCAATTCTCTAGTGAATTGAACAGGAAGAAAGGGGGAAAACTAGCATCAGTGGAGAGGAGAAGGTTCCTGCTTGATTGTTGGTGGTGGACCTTGTATTCCTTTTGGGGGCCATTATGATTTTTCCGGCGAGCTCCTTGTCGATCTCCTCAAACACAGCCTGTTTCCTTCAATAAAGCTAGGGTTTTTCTTCCTCTCGACAATTTGAAGCTAACGAGATCCTCGGCTGGTGTTGGGGAGGGCTTAAGCAAGGCTTGCCATTATTGGCGATCTCAGAAATGTTGCCACCTCCCATTCCAGCCACTGGCAGAGCTCCAGCTCACGGGGAATTAAGTCCTTTATTCAAATTCTCGGCCGGGGGGGGGGGGGGGGGGGGGGGGGGGGGGGATTGGCTTTGTGTGGGCTTGGTTCTTGAGTTGCCATTAATGTTGGCCGACAACTCCATTTCCCATTGATTCTCTTCCTCTACCCAGCTGCCACCTCACTTAAAACTGTTGGGGAATCAATGAGGAGGTTGAGAGCATGCCATGGGGAGGGGGATTGGGTGCCAAGTGGTAACCATTCCATGTATTCCTCCTCTTTATCGTTCAAAGTGGTGAAATTCCCAATTTGTCCATCCATGGAATTCCTCCATTCAAATACAGAGGGGATTATAGGGTAATTTATCTCATGGGCATGCTGGGTGGGCTTTGGATTAAGGCTTAGCCCAATTAGATTTAATTTAGGGCTCTTAATTTCATAATTAGGGCTTACTTTGACCAAGGTTGACTTTGGAGTTGACTTGGTCAATTTGATGGGTTGACTGGTCCAATGTGTTGGTCTTGAGTCCCTTGATACTACCCGATGTTGATTGGGTCATGGTGATGCCCAAATTGGGCCAATTTAGCCAATATGTGTGATTTTGACCAAAATTAGGGAAAAGTTGACTTTGGTCAAATTGGACCAATTGATGACACTTTTGGGTCCATTGGATCCCCTATGATGTTATAAGATTAGGGGTGAGGTCAATTGCATGTTTTTGGGGTCAACTGGACCTATTGGTGGAGGATTGACCTATGTTGACTTAAATGGCACTTTGGTCAATTTGGGTCAATTGTTGACTCCACGATGGGGCTTTTGGGTTCATTGCACCCCAATTATGGTTTGTAATACATTGGTAGTGTCAATTTGGCCATATGAAGTCCGATTGACTTCATTTAGGGAGGTTTGACATAACTTGGGTTAAAGTTGACTTTGGTCAAATTGATTAATTTGGTTGTCCCAAAGGGTCCCTAGTGACCCATTGACCTCCTTTAATGGTCATAAGGGTCAAGGTGAGGTTATATTGACATATTGAAGTTTCTTGGTCACCCCTAGGCTAGGTTACCAAAAGTTGTTAAATGCACACCAATGTGCAATTCACCTACTCTCTTGGGTTTCTAGAACTCTTTGACTGGTCTCCCCTTTTGTCATGACATAGTCATTACAAAAAAATTCAACCTAGGGGTCTAGTGGTTTGTCGAATATTACAGGTAGCTTCTAATGTCGGTGGTAGTGAAGAAATATTGAATTCCGAATATTTCTAAATGTAATCTTCAATATTGTCTTCTTAGAAATATTAAAATATATTTTTCTATAATATATTCTAAAACTTCTTTTATTGACAACAATAGTTTTATTTTAGATCAAATTTCTAAAAGCCCTTATTCACCCCCCCCCCCCCCCCCCCTCTAAGGGCGTCTGAAGATCCAACAAGTGGTATCAGAGGTAGGTTATTCCAAAACGGCTTCACAAGCGGGAATAATGGCGCTTCATGATCTCGCATCCACTAAAGGGGATAATTTGTATATAAATGAAAAATCATTATCACCACCTTTATTTATGATAAAAATTACAAAAGGTGGAACATTCTAAAGGAAAATTTTCTTAAATCTTTAGATATTGAAGTTTGGAATATTACTTTTAAAAAGCCCACAAGTATTCTAAATAGAAACGAGATGATTTTAAATACCAAATCAATAAATAGTTTATTTTGCGCACTAGATCAAAATATTTTTAAACATGTTTATACGTTTCCCACTGATTATGAAATTTGAAAATTTCTTGAAGAAACTTATGATTTCCCATCTACAGGAACAGAACAAGTACAAGACATGGTGAATATGCATGCTCAAGAAAGATCCTCCATTGACGGAACCGTTGAGTGCACATCAAATGGAATATAAGAAGAGAACACATCAGGCGGAAGAGAAGATGGAAACTCATCTATGGAAGAGGAATGCCATGAAGATGTCAAAGAAACTTTATGTTCAAATCATGCCTCATCCGATAGCAATGTAAGGAAATCAAATTCATCTCTTTTTGTAACAAATTCTATTTCTACATTTCATATGCTTGAAATTACTAAACATAGAATTAAGAAATTGAAAAATGTTAATTTCAAATTACATTTAGAAAATAAAAGTTCAAAAGCAAATTTTAATGTAGAAACAAAAATTGATGTGTTTGATGATTCTCTTAGTTGAAAATATTATGCCTTGTTTTGATTGCAATATATACTTTTAAAGAAAAACTCATGGTATTTGAAAAATTGTTTTCTACTACAAAAGACCATAATGAAAATTAATTTTTTAGAAAAATCATCTTTGAAAATTGAACGTGCTATGTGCAAAAATTATAAAATTGAAATTAAAGAGATGGATGAAACATTTGATGAATTATGAAATTATTATAAAACTCATATTGATTATATAGTCTACACTCTTAAAAATAGCATGATCGCCTATACAAAAGCTTGAGAAAATCTCAAGATTAAGAATAAAGAATTAGAAACAAAAGTCAACTTGCTTAAAGAAATCATAAATAAAAAAACTCAAAACATAAATGCTTCATCTCAAGCAAAATCCAAATGCAAGTTGAAAATGAATTTCCATACCATAACAAAGGAAGTGAATAACACCAAATTTTTATAAATCAAATTCCAAATCACTATCACCATGATTTACAAAGTCAATCCTCTCCCAACATAAATTTAAATGTTCACAGATTTCCTATGAAAAATGATTTCAAGAATCATTATCATTCTAATCCTCAAGATAAGAATAATAACAGTTGAAATTTGATGCATAAAATAATATTAAACCAAAGTATGAATGGAGGCCGCCCAAAATTAAAAAAGAAACATTAACTTCATTTGAAAGGGCCCATTCATCCTTGTCTCCCCATAATACATCACGATACATTTGGGTACCCAAAGGAACCATCACACTTGGTCCCCCTTTGGATACTTAAATATGTTTCTCATTAGTATCCAATCAAATGCATGAAGTAGAAACAAAACAAAAATGGAATATACATAATTTTACTTCATGGTATGATTAACTTAAAAAACATAAAACCAAAAACAACTTTTTTTTTCTTTTATTTGAGCCTACACGGTTTTATGATCACTTTATATATTGCGATATGACTTACTCACATTAAGCCTAAATTCTTTAATAAATCAAATTGAATGAAATTGGATAAAAAGTCGCATCATTTTCAAGTGACATATTTATCCTCTTTCTAGTTTCTATCTTTTTTAAATCAATTGTCTATAATTGTCTTATATTATCATTATAAATTGAATACTGAATCTGCTAAGTGATGATATTATCAGGATTAATGAAGTCATTTTCAAAAATGAATTTAAATGGGCTATTAGGGGTCTTAGGCTAAAATATTTCATGCACAACTTTTTGACTAATTCTCTAATTCTTTTGCTGCATGTGATAGCCCTTATCATGTTAAATCATAATCAAGAAAATTTGGAATAAAAAAATCATGAAAAATATGTTTTTTAAGTAAAAATCCAAACTCTGTTACTAGCGCCCAGCGATAAGTCTTACCGCCAGCGTTAGATGTATTTGATGAGTAGTTTATTTACTCATCTTTTAGTATAGGTTTATTATAGTTTAATATGAAATTATATAAATTATATGATTTACATCATGTAAATTACTCCTTTTTCAATTCCATGAACTAACTTAAGCTGATCTTATGTTTTCAGGTTTTCCGGGCATTTTGAGCAAAAAGTGCAAGTGCACGCCCCTTGGTCACGAGCGTGACCAAGGGCGTGACAGCCCATGATGTGTTCCAGACCTGTTTCCGCCACCCCGAGGTCATTCCGTGAAGATTCGCCAGTTACACGTCCCTTGGTCACGGGCGTGGCCCAGTGTCACGACCGCGACCCGCCACCAGCATCCAGATCAGCCTGCCACGTCAATTAAAGTTACACGCCCCAGGTCACGGGCGTGACATCCAGTCACGGTCGTGCTCAGTTCCCGCCGAAAGCCTCCCGTCGAAAGCTTCCCGCGTGCAGTTTAAAGGTTACACGCCCTAGGTCACGGGCGTGACCCAGGGGCGTGACACACACGTAACTCCCGTATTGAAGCCAGAAGGCGTCTATCCCGCACCAGCATCGATCATGCCCCTTACACACCCCTTGGTCACGGGCGTGACCAAGGGCGTGTAACACCAAATTTTCAGCTATTTAAAGGGTGCTTCTCCAGATGATCAAGGACGAATTTTGGGAGTTCTAACTTTAGTTTTTTGCACTGTTTTCTTATTTTCAAGCTCTTGTATTTCTCTTTCTTCTCAACTTGTACTTTCATTTCAAAGGCTTGTAACTTTCAATTCCTTAGTTGTAATTCTCATTTGCAATTCAATAAAATAGTCTCTTTTTCTTCCATTCTCTTCTCATTTTATCATGAACTTCCCTATTTTTGTTAATTCCTCCATCTCTATGAGTAGCTAAATTTCTATTGGTACCCGGCCGAGATGATCCAAGGAAAATATAATTTATGATTTAATTTAGAGCTTCTCTTTCTCTTCCTTAGAAAGCTTAAGATTTATCCTTGAACTTTATTTGATTGAAATTATATTTTCGATATATAATTCTCATTCTTATTTTCGTAATCTAATAACCGAAAGGTATTGAATTCGAATAGATCATTTCAAGGATAAAGAGAGTTGAATGCACTCCTCGAGGGAGGATGACATAAATCTCCCGGATTGGAGTCAATCCAATAGAGGGGTTCATTACGATAAAGCGAGTTTTAGGGGTTTTGATTCTAGAACGAAAGTTCAATTGATCAACCTAAACTCAGGGAGTATATCCTCGAGAGAGGTATGTTTATAATTCGGGAACCTCCACAGTCAAGTAATTTCTTTAAGAGAATTAAAAGTTTTATTTCTTGTATTTATTTTCCAAGGTGATTCAAGGTCGAGTGTTAGTCTTTTAACTCTTAGTTTTAAAATAAGTTATCTCTTTCTTCTTGCAACAACCAACCCCAAGTTTTAATTGATAAGAAAATATAGTTTTTCCAAAGTAAAAATATTCAACTAGCACGGATTTAATACGACCATGGTTTTATAAACCTATACTACTCTCGATACGGTACACTTGCCGTTGTCGTTTGCAGATATAGTTTTTGCGCACCAGTATTCCCTAAAAATTTAATTTTTCTCTATAATACACTTTCTGAAAATTATGTTACTGAATTAATTATCATCTTTCTCTGCTTTCAGAAAAACTTAATATATATTTTGGTTATTTTTGTTTCATTTTAAAAATAAAAAACAAAGAGAAACTTTGCAAAACCTTTCAAAATGACCAAAAATATTTTCTCACTATATATATATCATATTCACCTTACAAGCCTTCACTATAAATAAATTAAAAGGGTTGTATATGAACTTCACACATACACCACCATGCAATATCTTACTCACGATTATGACTACTTATCATCTCATACTTTTCAAACTCTAATCATGTTTAATAACTTGTTTTGTGATGAAGTAAAATATTATTCATTTCTATTATAGATAAATTTTCAAATAATCATTTAGAATTATCATTTGAAATCAAAGAACAATTAATTAATGAAAATAAATGGAATAGGTTCTTTTGATTTCAAAATCATTTTATAAATACATTTTTTTATTTCATGTATCTCATTCTTATGTAGATCCTAGAATCAAATCAAATTGAATCATCACTTCATTCTAGGTCTATATATTGAAACTCTATTTTGAAATACATGTAATATTATAAGTTATTAATCTTATGGCATAATCATTGAATTCAAACTAATCATTCCCGCATTGTCACCTAATTAGTATTATTACTCATGCTAGTTATCTCATGTAGCCATGATGTAAAAGTAGAAAATTTGAAATTTGAAATTCATGATAACTATATGGCCTTAAAATCTCCTATATTTCTAAAAATCAAACAAAGTCATTGTTTATGAATCAGTCCTTAGGCTTAAACACTTAGTATGTCCATGATTATTCGCCCATGATTACATGTCTCACAATAGCGGGGGTGTAGTATTGTATGCATTAGAAGACCTAACCTCTAAGTCATGTCTTGTCCTTAACCAATGAGGGTTCCAGTAGGGCCTTGTGAGGCACTAGGGGGAAATAGTGCTAGGTTGAGCATTCTCTTGTGTGTGCATATGAGATTAACACCCCAACCTACGACATATATGCAGCTCCTCATGCCCATCTGTCACTTAGTGCGGGGCTAGGGTGTAGACATATAGTCAGGGTAGTTTTAATCTTAGGACATACTTATATCATATACATTGCATGAACATTAATTCACTCTTTATGATCTTTAAAATCATGCATATTTTTGTTCAAACATGTTATCTTGTGTTTTTTATATTTTATATTTTTGAGCCTTCATGAATTTTGAAAAACACAAGTACCTTGAGAAATAACTTATCTTTGACACATTAGGCTAAAAATATAAAATCCGCAACTTTTTCATTATTTTTCAAAAATCATTGCGGTAGTTGGTGTCCCTTATCTTAAAAAATATTAATCATGAAAAATCAGAATGAAAAGTTATCAAAAACCATGTTTTCTAAGATAAATAACAAATCATTGTTGCTAGCGATGCACATTATTACTAGTGACAGCGGTAGCATTAAAATGAATTTTTAGGTTTTTTGTATTCTTTCTGGCATAGAAGATCATTATACTGATGTGCTCTTAATATACTTCTATGTTTTCCAAAAAATAATTTATTTTATAATATTTAAATATCAAATATCAAATTACAAAACAATTTCAAAGAACAAAAATATGTTTTACTTATTATTTCTTTATGTATGTTTATTGTTTTGTATTTTTTATCAAAAATAAAAATTATTATGATTGTTTGTTATTCATTGTCATTGTCAAGGATGATTAATTATATCAATTAAAGATTAAATACAATGTTTTATTTAATTTTCAAGTTTCTTAAGAACATTGTTTTGTATTTGTCATGCCTTGAAAACTATCTTGTTATGTGCAATGAAATTGATTGTAGAAAATTTGTGTATGAATGTTTAGCATGCCTCTAAGTATGAGTAACATTTTAGGTTTGATAATACTCTAGGTTGTTAAGCCTAAGATGAGTAACCTAGCTCTGACACCACTTGTTGGATCATGAGATGGCTTTAGAGGGGGGGGGGGGGGGGGGGGGGGGGGGGGTAGGGGGTGAATAAGTGTATTTAAAAATTTCTTTTATCAATATAAAAACCTTTGAATAATACAACTTGTAGTTAAGAAATGAGATATTTATAAATACAAAAGGAGAGACATGATTTGTTTATTTCAATAGAAAAGATTACAAAACTTTGATCTCTATAATGCTAGAAATCAAGGCAATAAATAAAAATCCCTTTTTGTTTTCTATACCGACCCTTCTCCCTAAGGACCGGTTGGCCCTGACTTATCTCTCCCTAGATAGGCCTCAAGCCACCCCTAGACCTATTCCCTAGATCTAGTCGCCAACACATGCGGTGAATTCTTCCCTAAGCTGCACAGGGACATAGTCACCAACTCATACAGCAAATTCCTCAACGCTAAAATAAGAGTAACCAAAGTAAAAAAGAAAATACAAGGTAGATGACAATATAATAAAAGTGAAAACTCCCCTCTAAATATAACATTTGTTGTTGATATCGTTTTGCTTGCAAAAGTTCAATCTTTGTGGCTCTTCGATACCCTTCAGATCCTTGAAAGTCTCTGCTTGATGAAAGTTTGTCGTAGCGAGAATCCTCTAAGTGAATATTAGGGAGAAGGCTTCTTGATCATCATTTTGATAGCCTTCAATCCTTGCACATGAATACCTTATGATCTCCTCTAAAGAACACACTCTTTGAATGAGTGGGAAAGACCCCTCACTTTCCTCTAGACGGATAGGACGCACAAGCATTGTGAGAATGAACATTTATTTGTCCATGTAATAATTCATAACATTTTGTTTGTACTTTGCGCGGTTATGCGCTTAATTGTTTTCATTAACCACACTTTTTATTTTAATGCTCACTGAGAACATCCGCTTCATCTTGGAGGTCTTCCGTTCTATGTTCCGCGTGCGGGCACGAGAACATGGGAGATGTACTTCGGCTCGGAGAAATTCTAAGTTCTCAATCCGGCGAACAAAATACATTGCTGGCATACTCGGTTCACCGTATTCAAAGGAGACTTATGCGGTCTCTAGACGGTGCCAAATCCGCGGGATGAAAACTCTTTCAGACCTCCTGAGCTTTCGGCGACATGGGCGAGGATAGTAAACTTTCTCCTTGGAACCCTGCTGGATGTTTCCCACTATGTCTGGCGGGTGCGAGAAGTTAAGGACCTATCTACAGATGAATGTAAGTATAGGCAGTTATAAATTTATGTAACCAAGTGTACGTTTATGTTCTGACGATTTTATCTTTTGTAGTTGTCTTGATGGTACCGGCGTCAAAACCGTACCAACCTCCTGGGAATGTCCGTACTGCCACTGAGAAGCGGTGCATTCAGGACATGAGGAGGGAGACCGATCTTGCCCAAGGCGGGGTGAGTTAATCGAAGAAAAGCCTCAGATCCTTGTGAACTGCTGCGGACGATGGTGGGGCGCCCGCCTTTTCTGGCCCAAAGGTGGAAAATCACATCAACTTATTAGGGGAGAGCCCTGAATTTTGAGGAAGGGCCCAACTACGTGGAGGAGCCAAATTCTTACTCCCTCTTTGCCGCTAACATCGAGATGGAATCCGCTCCGTTCGGGTTCAAGGACCCCCGTCTTTCCATATTCTTCGGGAGGGAGGATCCTGCTTACCATCTTCAAGCATTCGATTATGCTGTATCCCTTCAGCCCTTCTCGGACGGGCTTCGTTGCAAGTTGCTTGCCACCATAATTCATGGCAAGGCCAGGGAATGGTTCCATAATCTCCCCCTCATTTTTTTGTCTCCCTCAAGGAGTTGAGGAAGGATGTGCTGCAAAGATTCACAACTTCAAAGAGGAGGAAAAGTGATCTAGACGCCCTCTTTCAAGAAGGAAGAATAAGTTTCTCAGATCGGTGGCTTCGTCTTCGCTGTAAGAGAGTTTTTATCTCTATCTTGTCTTCGTTGCTTTGTGCGGTTGAAGATAGATTTGAGTTTTGTCTCTTGTTCATGAAGAGAAGAAATTTCACCGTGAGTTGAGAGGGGATTCAATTTGTGAATCCAAGGGGAATCTAGGTTGGGCAAACCTAGATTGTTTTGTTGTAATCCGTATAATTTTTTAGTGGATTGTTCGTGTGCCCCACTCCGTGGTTTATCCCTCATTGCTTTAGAGAGGGTTTTCCACATAAAATATTGTTGTCCTCGGGTTGTTATATTTTTCTGTGTGATTGCTGCGTTAATTTTTTCTTCTAGTGTGCCCAGATTTGCAAGTGAGTTATATCCCTACAGAGCGATCCCAAAATATTCGCGAGCCTGCAATATATAGACATCAACAAAAAATGATCACGCACGGTTTGGCGCAAGGGTGCTTCCGCCTGTGCGTCAGATCGTGCGTGAAGGATTGACAAACTGGCGCGAAATGAAAATGTCACCCCTGCCCATACCGTGCGCGAAGGAAATCGCACGGGCAGATACAGAGCCATCATTTTAGGGGAAAACATGGCAATGATCGCGCACGAGCGGCCCAAACCGTGCACAAAGGAATTCACATGATTTGCCTCCGCCAGTGCGGCTTGATAAATGCAGACCAACCATGTGATGTGCCTCGCATGACCGTGCAAGCACAAATCGCACGGGCAGAGGCAGACTACCCATTTTTGGAGGAATCACGCCATTGAACGTGCACGTGCAATTCAAACAATGCGAGAAGGAAATCACACGATCATGCTGTGTTCAGGCAGAAAGAGGGTTTCTGACGCTACGATCCACCCAACCACATGACAACGGCCCGGTAGAATCAAACATGAAATAAATAAAACTTAACAATTATGATTCAAATAGATGAGGGGAGAAGAATTCTCCCATATACATGATTACATGGAATTCCGCTATAATTATCTTGAAATGCATTATATTTTGAAAATATCTAATCGAACCAAATATGAGTGAAAACCATCTAAACGTAAATGCACTGAAAACGTGCTAATCACGGGTAAAATGAACCGTAACATAAGCCCTAGCTTTCATTCGTTGTCGGCATTCGAAGGAGTAGGAGAGATCAAAAGCAGCGAACATGTCGGGAATGGGAGATGGCTACGTGGGAACCGCCCAGGATGCTGTGCGTATAAGGAGGTTGGAAAAACAGCGGGAGGCGGAGAGGCGGAAGATCCAGGAACTCAAGAATAAGTCTGCCTCCAACGGCGGCCAGACCGGTCTCCTGCAGTTTGGGTCCGGTACCTCTGAGGTACTCCTGCTCGTCTTCTATATTTCCTCCTTTTTGCTGGTGAAGTTCTCCATCTAAAACTTTTTTTGGGATACTGTGAATTTTCTATTCTGTGCTATGTTTAATTCTGAGCTTGGTGATCTCATATTATGTACCCTTTGGTAGCCGTAGCTATACAGAAACTTGAATCCTAAATGTACGAAAAGTTTTTATTTGGGTAATGTAATGTTATTGAGCTGTTAATCAAGGGGCTGTTGAGATAAGAATGTAATTTCATCAAACCTATTCTTTTTATATACCTTAATGTCAGTGGTGATTATGACTTCCTTTCATTTCATTAGGTCAGTAGATAATTTCACATGTAAATGTCGCCCGATATATTATAACACAATGCATATATATCACCAAAGTAAATGTTATCAAAATGGAACTTTAAACATTATTTAGTTACTTATTTGTTGAAGATGTTTTCAAACTAATAGATGATAGTTGTGACGGACTTGCGAAGAGTCAATCTACCTAGCTATCTAACTACTGTTTGGTATCCTATGTGCATCTTTCTCATTGCTCCATCAAACTACAACATATTTTATGCGGAACCTTGAAATATTATATAACCCGAGCTTGCCTGGAGCGATGCTCTATGGTCTGAGTGTTGGGCAGTGAATTGTGTACATGAGCAAAAAATGACAGTTGCAGAGATGAGAATGCTTAGGTGGATGTGTGGACACACGAGACTGGATAAAATTAGGAATGAATGTATCAGGGATAAGACAGGAGTGACACCAATTGCAGAGAAGATGCGAGAAGCTCGACTAAGATGGTTTGGACACGTACAAAGGAGACCATTAGAGGCACCTGTTAGGCATTGTGAGAGTTTAGTCACTAAGCATGTTAAACGGGGGAGGGGTAGACCAATGAAGACTTGGAATGAGACTATAAGGAAATACATGATGTACTTAGGCATTAGTGAGATTATGACTAAAGATAGGGCACAATGATGACAAATGATCCATATTACCGACCCCACTATAGTGGGATAAAGGCTTGAGTGTTGTTGTTGTCGTTATTTATCATAAGTTGTTTGCTATTAAGCCTCTGAAATTATTGATCCATGTTTCTAATCAATTCATGGCAGCATGAGAAAACCATTCCCATAAATTGATTCTCAACTTAAGAAACTTCGTATGTTTGGATGTGAAGATACACGAGGGACTCGAGTTGGTTTAGTGTAGCTTGACGAGTTTTTAATTGTCAAACATCCAATACATGCTCAATCTCCCTCGATATATGTTTGAAAGGTGGTAGCATGCTGGAAGAGGAAACTCCAGACTGTAGTTGGTGGACTAAAAAAGGACAGAATCTTTGTTCCAGCTTATGAAAAGTGCTTGCAGGATACCTTTCATTCCTGAAAGAACAAGAATCCAATCTTCTTCGGAGAAATATAACTCTCGACGTTGAAGATCAACTATGAATTTATATTTCTCGGAAGATGCTCGTAATCTATTAACAACAAATTTATGCAGTGTTTTCAAATGATTTATAAACAAACAGAGCATCAAAGGAAATGCGTTCAAAAATGGAAGGAAGTGGCGATCAAATAATTGAGGAATTGAGCAAACTCAACTTGTGGAATCATCAAGTTTGTGTTGTTTCAGAAGTCTTCCGGCCAAGCACATAAGGGTTATTGTAAACTTTGATTAACGACCTCAATTTTCGCACCCGTTTGAGACTGAAGAGCGCCACAATTTCAAGTTTCGCCCCGAGTTTACCGTGTAGGAGTTTCCAATGAAATCCCTTGAATTGCGTCCCTATTGGGAGTGAAAATCTCAGAAATCCTAAGTAGTATCACAATCTTCCTAATGCGTATACCTGGTGGTTGAAGGAGGCATGGCGGTTATTAGAGGCGGAGTTCAATTTTCCTCGATGCTGTAATAGTGGTCGCAAGAATTTGTGAAGTCGGGTCGATGATGGCGTCGCCAAAATCGGAAGGGAAGGTTGGAGGAATGGTCGCCGACCCTTTACTTGTGCTTCGGGAACGACGAGCCTGGGAGAGGGGGCATTTGATCGACTAGGGATGAAATTGGGGCTGGAGGGCGATGATTGAATAGTGGTTTTGGCTTAGAACTGCCAACGAGAATAAAGATGTTTTTCTATCTCGTTTCCTTCTTACCCTAACTTGTGAGTGGGGGTGGGGTGTGCTTTATGCCGACATTCAATTAAAACTTAAAAGAAAAATAAATGACTCATGATTCTTTTCAATAAATGAGAATTTTTAAAAGGGAAGGTCAAGAATTTGTTGTTTCCAAAGTAAATATATTTCAAAATTAAAACATAAGAAAATAATTCTCTTGCCCTAATTGCCACTACCTCCTTATTTGACGACCAATTTATTAAGGGTCTGTTTGGCACGACGGTTGCGGTTAGAAATGCAGCGGTCGGCGGTGGCGGTCATGAACGCAGTGGTCGGAAACTGCGGTCACGAACGCAATTGTGCCGTTTGGTGAAACTGTGTTTTTGGTGCTAACACGAATGTGAAAGCAGTTTTATCTGTTAACACAAAACTGTGACGGTTGTTGAACTCAAATTGCAGTTTCCACTTAACATAAACATAAAATATAGATGAAACTTAAAAATATAGATGAAACGTACACATACAATTGTTCAAATAAACATATTAAACAAAAACATTTCAAAAGTTATATAGTTCTTGTTCCTTCCGCTCTGTTCGCTATCACCTGCACATTAGACAATTTTAAAAACTGTGAATAATATATAATGATTAAAATACATTAACAATTATTAACTAGTATGTTAAGTTACATGTGAGCATTCTCTAGTTGATTGGCTATATGATCCCTTAAGGCTGCCATTTCATTAGCCTCTCCGCCATCATTGAAATCAACATCTATTTCATCTGGTTCCAGCAACTCCTGATGCAAGGAGTTTTCATCATCCTCACACTCTTCAAACTTCGGGTCTTGACATGAAGGATGCTTACAAATATAGTTGTGCAATGCCATTGTTGCCACTATAATTAAAGTTTACTTTTTGAAAGAGTATTGAGGCATGTCCCGAAGTATCTTCCATTTCTCCTTCCATACACCAAATGTTCTTTCAATGACGCCACGCAGTGATGAGTGTGATTTATTAAAAAGCTCACGGGGTCCTTGAATTGGATGGTTACCACATGCAAAATCCGGTAAATGGTATTAGTATCCGGGTAGGGTTTTATGAACCCTCTATGCAGTGGATATATCCAACATCTACCAAGTAATATTTACCTGCAGAATTTTTCTCGTTACAAACAAGTTTATGCATAAATAAGTGGAGTTGGAAAAAAGCTTAAAATACAATTAGTACATATACCTGATGGTGGAAATGGAAATTGCTATTCCTGTCTGTTAATGTACGATGAAATATCCGGCTGTCATGTGCTGATCCTTCCCATCCTGATACCACGAATGTGAAACACATATTGAAATCACAAATACCCATAACATTCTGCGTTGGTTTCCCCTGACGACCAATATACGACACTTGTTTATCAGCTGAAATGCGTGCATGCACGTGTGTCCCGTCAATCGCTCTAATGCAATTTTTGAAAAAAAAAATACTGATCATCATACTTTATTTTTGAAGAAATATCTCTAAAATGTCTGTCATCTGGCTGGATAATATCTGTTGCTGGTCGAATTAGATCATTAATACCGCACGTGGAAAACGGCTTATAGTTTCTGTTGAATGTTGGAAGTGTTTAGAAGTAGCCCTCATGAAATCATTTTGTGCTAAAATATATATCGTAATGGCTAACACCCCCTTGCATTTGTTCTTGCCGAGCCCTTGAGACCATATGTGCTTTCTAGTTTTGTTACCAGATCAACAAATATAATTTTTGACATCCTTAACATGTTATGAGATCTAATTGGATGCCCAACCAATTACTCCCTCACCCATTTTTCACCGGTCTGTCTTGAGGTCATGCATGAGGTCTTCGCAGGCAAACTAGAAATGTATTCATATGTGAGACATATGACTGCAACGAATTTTTTGATGAACTGTGCATAACGTCGACGATAAACAGAACTACTAGATGAACATTCAGAATCAGATGATGAAACTGAAATGACATAGGATACGGCTAAGAAACATAGTAGACATGCCAAAAAAAGAGTTACAACAACATATTTAAAAGCAGTACAAACGTAGTATAGTAGGCATGACAACATATATAGTGTTTCAACAACATAGTAGACATGACAACAAATATAGAGTTACAACAGCATAGTAGACATGAAGTTGATAATCCTCTCTCCCTTGGAGTACTCATTTTCTGTAAACAACCATTTGTATCAGCATAACTATATAACTTGAAGCGTGTATCATGCTTATATAACTTGAAGCTTGTATCATGCTTATATAACTTGAAGCTTGTATCATGCTTATATAACTTGAAGCATACAACTATAACTTGAAGATTGTATCAACATAACTTTATTTTTGTCTGATGCACTTAGCACATAACTTGAAGATTGTATCCCGAAACTCTATATGCTCTCACTTTTAGAGCAAAAAGAAGAAACCAGAACAAAAAATATACAACAACCAAAACATGGACTTGAGAAATATGGACAAATAATCAGAACAAAAACTACACAACAAAATCGGAGAAATAAAAAAAAATCAGAACATGGACCGGAGGCGATCAAGTAATAGAAGAAATCTATTCATACCTTCCAGCGAGAACACCAGAGTCGAACTCGGAGGCGACGAAACAGAATCTGCTGTCAATCTCTGCTGGATATTGCATAAACGCCGTCAATCTGCACTGGATATTGCAGAACCGAAGCAGATTTCCTGGAGGAGCGGTCGTCCTTTTCAATAGGCGAGGGGAGAAACGAAGCAGATCTGTGAGGGGCTACTAAGCAAAAACGAAGAAGCAGAAACGAAACAGATCTGCGAGGGTCTATTAGGGCATCGAGGAAGAAGAGCATTCGCCGTCTGCGAGAAATGAGGAACTATCAGGAGGGCTGCGGGAAATGAGGGACACACAAGGGGTTACGCGATTTTGCGCGCGCCCGCACGTGTGTGTGTGGGGGGGGGGGGGGAGCCGCGGGCCAAAAAAACGTAATAAAGCTATTTTTTGAGATTGTGTTTCTCAACCGCCGCGCCAAACACCTAAAAAACAACGGTGACGTTTTAAAAAAAAAACACCACCGCACTAAAAACATTGCCCCAAACGGGGCCTAAGAGTTTTATTGGTCGGTCGTGCCAATAAGCTGTAGCAAAGAGTACAATCATATCACGACTCTTGTGCAAATGCGAACAAAGCTGAAATATGTAAATAAATTAAACTTGCACGGACATAAAATGTGAACACATGTTGCATTAACTTCCAAGAATAGTGTTAATTCAAAAGATTGTAGTATGATAAAGGAGCTCAACAATCTAATCTTGAAGTTATAGACGATTTGTTTGCTACCCCATAATGATGCTAAACCATATTAAGCTCACCCTAGATATATAATTATATATTTGCCCATTTATCCCTTTCATGCAATTGAATATTAATATTATTTTATGTTTTTAATCATTTATGTAAGGTGACCTAAAGGGTAATATAGTCTTTTGGTTGTTAGACTACGGTTATCAGAAATTTTTTGACATCACCTTGCTTGCACTTCCCTCACCTTCTTTTTTCAGTTAAGTTTGTTTGTTAGAATGAGGAGGGGGGGGGGGGGGGGGGGGGGGGGGGTGGATATGATATGTTCCCACTCGACCATTTATCTACTTAATTTTATGTATGCTTTATTTAAGTTGTTATGTTGTGAGTCGTTAGAAGTCATTAAATATCTTTTAATATTTGAAGTAATTTATAGAATTCCAAATGTTTTGATTTATTATGAGCATACCATTTTGTAATTCTATATAAAACCCCTTTGTGATGCAGGGGTAGATTGAAAATGATGTATGCCCTAATATGCAACCCTAGGTGGAATGCAATGCACTTACCAACTAGCCGTAATGAGGATGCAAATGCAGCGAGATCAGTCAGAACAAATTAGCAATAAACAATTAATTAAAATAAAACTTATTTAGGTTCACAGTTGTTTACAGAAAATTTAATTGGAAAGGAAAATGTTAATCCACAAGCAATTGAGGTAGAAAATATTTTGAACGCGCACCGAATAAGTCATGCAAGTCAAATGATTTTCATGGAAATAAAACATATAATATTGCATTCAGTAAAATATAGTCCAAGTACACAATAATAAAAAACAAGAACACTGAACTATGACTCACACATGCAGGTGGCGACAGAATGCGACATTGTCGATGTCTGAGGACTGCTGGTCCCTCCCAGGAACTGTTGTTGAGTAGAAACCAAGGTGTGGGGGGGGGGGGGGATAAGGAAGGGTAGACAACTGAAATGAGGTTATGTTTCAGGGTTTCTGTGTCTTGGGAAGGGTGTCGACTGGCTAAGGAGGCTTGGAAGGGTGGGCTGCCACTGGATTGCGGATGGGAAAGGTGGGCTGGCGTCGGGTAGGGAAGGAGAGAGACTGATTTGCACTTGAATGGGGAGATTTGGGCTATGATGACTGTGGGAAGCAGGGGAAGTTCTGGCCGGTGGTGTATGAAGATGGAATAAGATTGTCTATTGTTGGAATGGCATGGGAAGTGGAGGTGTAATGTTAGGGAATAAGATCGAGGGGGCTGGCTGTTGTTGGAATGGCGTCTGAAGTGGAGGATTAACTTCAGGGAGTAAGATCGAGCTTTCGTGTTCGGGAGAAAGAGGAGATTGCGTTTGCAGGGAGACGGGAGTCCACTATAATGACGATCGTGGATGGGGCTTGCGGAAACAAGCGAGGGAAATGATGAAGGGATCGATAGGGATGGTGGAGGAAGAAGACGATGGAAACCCGAGTGGCACCTGTGGCGGCTCTCGTTGTCACACTGGGAGGAGATCGACAGTTTCGTAATTGGACTGAAACCACGATGCCTCTACCCGTCGCTTGCATGCGTATATAAACTGCATAACTGAAAGGAGGGCACCCAGATCAGACGACTCATAATGTCCGAATCGAGCTGGTGTCTAATACAACTCGAAATAAATAAATAAATAAATACATGACGACTTGGATTGACCATTCGAACGCATTCATGGACTCGGATTGTCCGAACAAGTAGGGATCACCGCCTCCTGCGGGAATACACATATGTGGACCGACGATCTCCATCAACTCCCCCCGCTTGAAAGTACTCATCTTCAGTGAGTGAAGATGATCGTACTCACGGCGTAGCCTAGGGGTTAGTCGCTCGAGCTCCTTTGGGGAAATCCAAGTATCATCCGAGAACGGGTGGCCGCTCCAATGGGCAAGATATTACAGTGTCTCTCGCTCGTCTAGGCGCGCTTGAGGCGCCGGGTGCACCAGGCGCACCGGGCCTCACCTCTGCAAGGCTGAGGCGGCGGGTGAGGTGCCTCAGGCGCGCCCAGGTGCACCCCAGGTGCGCGCCTTACCAGCTCGCGCGCCTTACCAGCTCGCGCGCCTTACCAGCTCGCGCGCCTTACCAGCTCGCGCGCCTTACCAGCTCCCATGCGCGCGCCTTACCAGCTCCCATGCGCGCGCCTTACCAGCTCCCAGGCGCGCCAAAGGCGCGCCTGGGACTTTCAAGGGCTTTTCTTCAACTTGATTACTGATTTTTTATTGCAGGTGGGCAAAACATGATCTCAGGGTTAGATTACATGATTTCTTATATGTATCTACCATCTAGTGAGGGAAGTTGCACCGTAATGGTGAAATTACATAATTAAACCGCGAAATGCAATGGATTAATCATCAGTATTTGCGCGTATAAACTCCACTGATGAAGAATAACAACGTAAAATCTATGCGATTGCAGCAAGTTGCAGCACTTGCACCTATAACAGTAAATATTTGTAAAACACAATCTAAAAAAGTAGCCTTGGAGTTGTGATATATGTAATTCTAGTTGTTGATATGGTGGTAGATTTATTTTATGTGTTTTTGTATTTAATAAACTGTATTTTTTTTTCATTTTTGCGTCTCACGTGCCTCAGGCGCGCACCTGCGCCTAGGCTCCAAGTCCCCTTTGCGCCTTGATGCGCCTTACGCCTTACGCCTTTAATAATAGAATAATAGAGAATATAAGTAGAGAAGAAGGCGAATGACAAAGATAACACCGCGAATATGAAGCGAACGAGGAGATTCTTCCTCGGAATGGGGAGAGTCCATGGACTGTCACTCTGACTCTCCAAGCAATCCTTTGGCTGCCGTCCGAGGTAGGGGATGGAGCTGTCACCTCCTCCTATTGACCCGTCTTCTCCTCATAGAGTCCGGATCCTCTTGTTCTTGGCACCTCTCTAGAGTCCTTCTCCTTGCTTAGATCATATCCCTCATGCATTGGTTGGAGATGGAGGATAATTTCGCCCTTTCCTCAAGGCGTGGAGCGAGCTTCCCGACGTGAAAAAACAGTTCTCCCGATGGATTCCCCCCCCCCCCCCCCCCCCCCCCCCGCCAAATGACCTAAAGAAGTGCTTAAATAGGTTCGGGAAAAATGAATGCGCACGCCCCGCGCGCTATTATGTGCATGGGTGTGCTCATCGATTTGCCGGAAGAAGAAGATGAACAACAGAAGACCGTGCGCGGGCGCACAGGCGCACGGGCGCACGGGCGTGCGTGAACAAAATGCACGCCCGACTATAGAGCGCAAATTTTCATGGAATGAATGCGCATGACCATCCACAGTGTGCGTACGGGCATGCGTGAGCAAAACGCACATACTCCAACAGAACACCAGAATTTAAGTTTAAAGCGCGCACGGGTAAAGCATAGTCTGCACACGGGCTTGCGTGAACAAAACACACCTCAGTGACAGAACACTAAAATTTCATCCCCAGTTCATTGACTTAATTCATGGAGCACGCACGCGCGTGTGCAATGCGCACAAGCGTGCGTGAGCAAATTTGCATATAGATTCACTCAAAATGGAAAATTCCCAAACTGCAACCAAAAGTAATGCAACAACATCATCATGTAATACACACATCAACCATATTTAAGTCAAATCACACACAAAATAGGTGAATTATCAATAAGAATCATGCGGAAAACAGAGCAAAAACATTATATAAAATGTGCGTATCATCCCACACGACCAATTATCCATGTTAATCAATGTCGTGTTTATGTTAGACGTCTTTTATTAATCGGTCTATGTACGAGTCTTTATTGTCTTTTATTATTTTGAGCATTTCTCTTTATGTTGGGGTTATTTGCACCCATGCCATTATGTAATGTTATATGTAAACCCCTTTGTGTATGAAGAATTATGAAAGAAATTATGAGAAGTTCTCTTATCTTCCTCTCTAGTTCCTTTCCTCTCCTTCTAGAATTGGGGTTAGAGTTGAGCTCCGCTCCCTCTCCTTCCTTCTCCTCGCATTCTCCGTAGGTCGAGCTCGGCTCCCTTGCATCTCCACCTCCACCACCACCTACGTGATCCCGACGCCTCATGGGATAGTCCCGTAACAAGAGAGTTGTTTGACCAACTTGAAGAGAGAGATTGCAATCAAATTGATTCATTCCATTAAAGTTGGAATTCAGATTACATAAGCTTACAGTTTTCTTATCTAAAATAGAAGATATAACCCAGAAAAAATATCAACCTAAGCAATTGATTGGTCATTTAATTCAATGAACTAAATTATGACAATTAATCTAACAAGTATTGAAATTTTCCTTATCCAAAGAAGTGTGTTGGCCATATGAAGATAACAAGTTAATCAAAATAACTAATTCTTGGGAATGGGTAGGTGGTTGATCCCTCATTATCCAAGTACGTCTGCACCATCCATACGAAGATAATGTGATTATTCTGGTTATTTTAGCTTAATAATGTTTCATTCCATGATACTTTTATTGAAGTCTTTAGCATTGTCATCTATTATTAATAATTTAATATGCAGATCACTGTGCTCCGAAACTGAGTGGGGGTAGTGATGTTGTATAAGTTTCTTAGACCATGCTCAAATACAAGACTTGGCTTCATAATTGCATAAATACTACATGCAAATTAAGAATCACACATCGTCTTCTCTTGGATTTTGGGCTTCTGGTCATTTTATTATGATCATTGTATTTATCAATTTATTTAGGACCCCATTGTAAATAGAAATACCCTTTTATGTATAAAAGGTTGTCCTTGGGATGAGAACATACTTGAATTTGAATTACTGAAATTATAGATTCTTTCCTTAGCTCTTCATTTTCTTTTCTTCCATAGATTTCTCTCCACCTCTTTCTCTCACTTGATATGGCCTTCTCTTTCTCTCTCTAGATGGCACACCTTGACAACACATGTAATGCAAATGTACACTGATCTATATGTATCAGCACCTCCTCATTGCATGAATCTATAGCCTCCCATGCAACGGCTGTTTACTTTCTCACAGGCATCCCTTCTCCCTTATCGGAAGAATTCGAATGCATGGGAGTAAATCCTTTATATTTGTAGGAAAAGCTAAAGCTTTTGTATATTTATCATGTATATAAATACAAAGAGAGAGTACAAATATATAGTAGAGGAAGAGAGGAAGAAAAACCTATACAAGGTGTGAGACTAAAGAAGAGAAGGAATACATGGGCCCAAAGATGGGCCTATTACATGGGCTTTTCTAATCTCTTTTCTAACACTCCCCCGCAAGCTGGAGCGTACAAGTCGTATGCACCAAGCTTGGATAAAAATTGATAGTATAATGGCCTGGAGAGAGCTTTAGTGAGGATGCCAGCAATCTGTCTTGTAGCGGGAACATGCTCCAATTCTATCTTCTTTGACTGGACCTTCTCCCGGATAAAGTGACAGTCAACTTCGATATGCTTTGTTCGTTCATGAAAAACTGGATTCTTGGCGATGTGTATTGCTGCTTGACTATCGCAAAGAAGGATTGCCGGAGATGAGAGTCTTATACCTAAATCATTCATAAGGCTCTCAAGCCAAGTCAACTCAGAAGCAACGACTTCCATGGCCCGATACTCATCCTCAGCAGAGGAGCGAGCAACCACAGTCTGTTTCTTGCTACGCCAGGTAATGAGATGTCCACCGAAGTATGTGCAGAAACCAGTAGTAGAGCGCCTATCATCAAGGGATCCTGCGTAGTCAGCATCACAGTACGCTACAAGGGATAAAGAGGTAGAAGGTTTGTACAACATTCCTTGTCCTGGAGCATTCTTTAGATATCTAAGAATACACTCAATAGCTTGAAGATGAGATGTCCGGGGAGCATGCATAAACCGACTTACTACTCCTACGGCAAATGAGATGTCCGGTCGTGTCACTGTAAGGTAAATTAGCTTTCCGACCAAGCGTCGATAGTATTTGGGGTTTGTAAGCAGTTCGGAATCAGAGCTATGAGTAGAGAGCTTGTGATTTGCATCCATAGGAGTGTCCACAGGTTTGCAACCAGAGTATCCAACATCTTGGAGGAGGTCAATACAGTACTTTCGTTGTGATAGAATAAGACCGTCAGGTTGTCTTGCTACTTCAATCCCAAGGAAGTATCGAAGATTTCCCAGGTCTTTTGTCTGGAATGCCGAGTTCAGCTGTTGTTTAACATATTGTATCCCTGTAGTGTCGTCGCTAGTGACGAGGATATCATCAACATATACAAGAAGAATCACAGTGCCGGTTGACCTATGTCGGGTGAATAGAGAGAAATTAGTCGTGCTGCGAGTGAATCCCATGACACAAACAACCTTGCTGAATTTGTCAAACCAAGCGCGCGGTGACTGTTTGAGACCATATATAGACTTCCGGAGACGACAGACCAAGGACTCCCCCGTGGTCTCAAACCCGGGAGGTTGGAGCATATAGACAACTTCATGCAGATCACCATTAAGGAAGGCATTTTTGATGTCGAGATGATAGAGGGGCCAATGACGATGAACAACCAAGGAGATAAGGACACGAACAGTGTTCAGTTTGGCCACCGGGGAGAAGGTTTCCTCATAATCGAGTCCTTGTTGCTGAGTGAAACCCCTGGCCACGAGGCGAGCTTTCAAGCAATCAATGGTGCCATCAGCAACATGTTTAATAACAAAGACCCATTTGCAGCTAACACAGGAGTGTCCAGGAGGAAGGGGGACCAGATCCCATGTCTGGTTAGCCCAGAGGGCTGCCATTTCTTCGTCCATGGCTGCCCGCCAGCCTGGATGGTGAAGAGCCTCCTGCACATTGTTAGGAAGAGAAATAGAAGAAAGAGAGGTGGCAAATTGTTGGAGAGGGGGGGAAAGGCGATGTAGAGATACGTAGTTGACCAAGGGATGAGCCGTAGAGGTGGTCGCTGGATCAGCCGTTGTCGGAATGTCATTGGCATCAGGAGACTGTTGTAGGAGAGCATCCTTGGATATTCGGCGAGTATAGACACGCAGAAGAGGTGGAGGTGCCACGGGAGGGATGTGAATTGTAGGTGGAGTTGGTGGTAGAGACGGAGTCGTGATCGGGATGGCAGGCCGAGGAAGAGGAGTCAGGAAAGAGAGAGAGTAGTGGGAGGTAGGGGAGTGGAATGGTTGGTCCTCAGAGAAGGTTACATCAGCCGAGACCACTAGCTTGCCTTCAGTGGGAGAGTAACAGACATAACCTTTCTGAGTCCGAGAATAACCAACGAACATATACTTGACGGCGCGAGCAGCGAGTTTGTCGGTAGATGGGCCAAGGAGATGAGCATAACAAACACAGCCGAAGACACGGGGTGTGAGAGGGAAAGGAGAGGTGGAGGGGGAAAAGGAGACTGAATGGGGAGGCGAAAGCAAGAACGGACGAGGGCATGCGGTTGATGAGATGACAAGCAGTAGAAACCACAAAGTTCCAATATTCGGTGGGCACCTGCATTTGGAAACATAAGGGACCGAGCTACATCAAGGAGATGTCGGTTCTTTCGTTCGGCCACGCCATTTTGTTGGGGAGTATAAGCGCATGAGGTTTGATGTATGATGCCAAACTCGGAGCAAAGATTGGAGAAAGTGCGACCGGTGTACTCACGAACATTGTCAGTGCGGATAATTTTTAACGGAGTAAAGAACTGTGTACGCATTTCAATGATAAAAGTGCGGAATACAGATGTTAATTCAGTACGGTCATGCAGTAAATATAACCAAGTAAGCCGTGAATAATCATCAATAAATGTCACAAAGTAGCGATATCCAAAAATACTAGGGACTTTATAGGGGCCCCATATATCAGAATGAACTAAAGAGAACGGAGTACTACTCCGGGTACAAGTAGGGGGAAAGGACGAACGATGTTGTTTGTCATAGATACAAGATTCACAAGTAAACTCTTGTAAGGACACACCAGGAAGAGCTTTCTTGAGAACTGGAAGGGGAGCATGCCTAAGGCGGCGATGCCAATCAGTGGTGGAGATAGCAGAGAGAGCGGTAGGTGGGATATCCAAGAGATACAGTCCATTTTCCAGCCGCCCTTTACCAATGATATTCCGCGTTCGACAATCCTGCACAACAAACGATGAAGAAGAAAAAGTAACAAAACAATCAAGTTCCTGTGTTAGACGACTGATAGAGAGTAAATTGAAGGGAGAGCCCGGAACATGAAGAACCGAGGATAGAGAGAGTTGGAGTGAGACGAAGGTCCGCTGCACCAGAGACCGGGGGTAGTGTCGCCATTAGCGACAGTGATGAACTGAGGATGAGCGGACTGTATATACGTTGGGGGTCTCTTGGAGGTAATGTGATGAGTAGCACCGAAATCGGCAATCCAGTGGGGGCTATGAGAGAGACAGGTTATACCTTCAGTGGAAAAGGAGGCATCCGTGGCAGAAGAACGGTTGAGAGCACCCTGGAGCTGTTGGAGTTGGGTGCGGAGCTCAGTGATGTCTTGGTGGGTAGTAGAGGCAGAATCCTGTGAAGGCGGCCCAGTAGTAGCGGTGGCAGTAAGATGAAGAGGCAGGCCATGCTTGCGGTAACAGGTGGCTTCAAGATGTCCCTCGCGGTGACAGAAAGTACAACGCAGAGTGGAGCGGCCACCACGTCCTCGTCCGCGAGACGGGTGGCGGCCTCCCCTTGTGGAGGAGCCACGAGAAGGACCAGGAGTAGGAAGAAGTGGCTGCTGAAGAAGAGCCGGGGAGAAACTTGTGGGAGTCTCAGAGGGAGGAGTTACCCTGAGTAACATAGAGCAAACATCATGGAGGGAAGGGGTGGTAGTGGAGGAGAGTATCTGGGCTCGAACACTGTGTAAATGAGGAGGAACACGGGCCATCATCATAGCAATACAGACGACTTCCTTCTGAGCCCGTTGAGTCGCGAGATCAGTGGTAGATGGTTGATGCTGGATCCATGCTTCAGTAAGTCCCTTAGCACGAGCAACAAAGGAGGTCATGTCCGCATCCCCACCCGTATCCAGGGTCTGGAGATCAGTAATAATGTCATAGAGGTGCTGGAGGCTGTCTTTTGCCCGAGTACAAGGAATGAAGCTCATCCCACATACCCTTGGCCGTCTCGTGATACATGGCCATTTGGTAGGGTTCGCCATCCATGGAGTTGAGAAGCCACGTCTGAACACGACCGTCATTCCGCAGCCAATCATCGGTAGAAGGAGAGGGAGGTGCCTGCGTGAGATGAAGCAAGAGGCCTTTGGCCTGAAGGACCCGACGAACAAAGTGCACCCAAGGCACAAAGTTTTTTCTTGCCAGACAGGGAAATAATAGTGATCCGCAGCTCATCGCGAAGTTCGGGAGGAGGAGCTTCGCGAGCAGCAGGCAATTCAGAGGAATTGACCGAGGAACCCATGAGGCCGCACGAACTGGAGGCTGCTTGGCCGATTGAAGGAGGCCGCACGAACTGAGGCTGCTTGGCCGACTGAAGGAGGGCCGCACGAACTGAAGGCAGACTGCGGGAGGAGCCCGCGCGAGGAGACCGCGCGAGGAGACCGCGCGAGGAGACCGCGCGAGGAGACCGCGCGAGGAGACCGCGCTGGCGGCTTGGGGAGGTCGCAGCGGCTAGAGGGGAAACCGTGCGAGAGAGAGACCGCAGCGGACTGGGGAGACCGCGGGAGAGAGAGACCGCGCGAGAGAGAGAGACCACGCTGGCGGCTTGGGGAGGTCGCAGCGGCTTGAGTAGATCGCGGGAGGTCGCAGCGGCTAGAGGGGAAACCGCGCGCGAGAGAGAGTGATGCAGGACGTCCTGCATCAGAGAGCAGCAAGCCGGGACTTAGGAGGAGGTCGCGAGCAGGAGGCCGTGAGTATGGGAGCTCGAGCGGCAAACCAGAATGACCAAAGAATACCACGCGACTTAGGAGGAGAAGTCACATCGACTTAGGAGGAGAGGCGGGGCCCACAAATGCAGCGGGGAAGGCTATAAGAAGGCCCTGAGAGGAGGATTGAGGGGCTGCGGGGTGAGCTCGCAGGGGGGGGGAGCTCGCAGGGGGCTGCGGTTACACAAGATCGGGCGGTCAGAGAGGGAGGCCGCACAAGGTCGGGCGGTCAGAGAGGGAGGGGGTGCGGTCAGGAATTTTGGTGACCGCAAAAATTGAACCTAGCTCTGATACCATGTAAGAAAAGCTAAAGCTTATGTATATTTATCATGTATATAAATACAAAGAGAGTGCAAATATATAGTAGAGGAAGAGAGGAAAGAAAAACCTATACAAGGTGTGGGACTAAAGAAGAGAAGGAATGCATGGGCCCAAAGATGGGCCTATTACATGGGCTTTTCTAATCTCTTTTCTAACAATATTATACAATTTGCAACATCAATATAAAAAAAGTAACTTTCGATTAGAAAAATGCATCGCTGTTAATTCACTTTGCTACAAGTGTTGCAGCAATGCTTACATGATAATTGTGCAGACACTGGCAGATGGCCCTCATCACATTTGCACACCTCTCCTGCTCTTTTTTTCCTGGGTCTTGTTTTTCTCTGTCAAGATATTTACACCGATGTTAAGGTTATAAGGCATTATGAGACTAGATGCGTTTCTAACTGAAGCTAGCTATGTTGGAGAAACTATTTGAATGGCACTGCTTATACATGGAAAAATAACTGCCGACATTGCCTCTTTGCTTATTGCTCTCATCATTGTTTTTGTAGAAAGTCATAATAATTGAAAAGAAAAGTTGGAAATACTTTATTATTCTTTTCCAAGAAAAGATACAACAAGAGTATACACACATATTTATAAGGAGGATGAGTGGAGACCACCCCAACTCCATCCTATGATGTGGGACTAAACACTAAGAATAAGAATGGGCATTCAATGAGGCCCTTTATACAACTCATTTTAACACTCCCCCGCAAACTGGAGCGTACTAATCGTAGGAATCCGAGCTTGGACAGAAACTGATGATATAAAGGTCGAGGTAGGGCCTTTGTGAGGATGTTAGCCACTTGCCTAGCAACAGACAAATGTCGCAAGTCCAATTTCATAAGCTGCACTTTTCACAATAAAGTGACAATCAACCTCGATATGCTTGTACGTTCATGAACACGGGATTCTTGGTAATGTGAATAGCCGCCTGGCTGTCACAAAAGAGAAGGAGCAGATAGTTTTCATGCCAAATCACTCAGAAGGCTCTCCAACCATGTGAGTTCAGCGACAATGAAAGCCATAGGATGGTACTCAGCTTCTGCAGACGAGCGTGCAACCACAGTTTGTTTTTGCTCCGCCAGGTGACAAGATGTCCACTAAAATATGTGCAAAAACCACTCGTGGATCAGCGATCATCAAGGGAGCCAATATAGTCATCATTGGAGTAAGCCACAAGAGACAGAGGGAGAGGGCTTATACACAAGTCCTTGTCCTGGAGCAGTTTTCAGGTACCGAAGGATACACTCAACCGCCTAGAGATGGGAGATCCGTGGAGCATGCATGAAACGACTGACCACCCCAACAACAAAGGATATATCAGGTTTTGTAACTGTAAGATAAATTAGCTTGCCCACCAGTCGACGATAGTACTCCTGGGTTAGGGACAAGCAGATCAGAGTCAGAAGCATGAGTGCAGAGTTTATGGTTGGCATCCATGGGTGTGTCAGTAGGCTTGCATCCAGAGTAGACATCGCATGAAGAAGGTCAAGACAGTATTTTTGTTGAGACAGAAACGAGGCTATTCGGCCGACGGGTCAGCTCGATGGCAAGAAAGTATCGGAGGGGCCCCAAATCATTCGTCTAAATTTGGATGTCAGGTGCTTCTTGATCATTGTGATACCATCAAGATCATCGCTTGTGATGAGGATATCATCGATATACACCAAAAGTATCACCGTAACCTGTTGAGCAATGACAGATGAATAAAGAGATGTCAGCCGAGCTTCGAGTGAAGCCAACATTACGAATGACCCGACTGAACTTAACAAACCAGACCCGTTGAGACTATTTGAGACCATAGAGAGATTTCTTTAAGTAACAAACAAGAGACTCCCCCGTGGTCTCATAACCAGGAGGTTGTTGCATGTAAACTGTCTCAACGAGGTCGCCATTCAGGAAATCATTTTTGATGTCCAGTTGATGCAACGACCAATGCTGATGACAACCAAGGAGATCAAGACTCGAACAATATTCAACTTTGCAACCGGTAAGAATGTCTCCTCATAGTCGAGGTCGTGTTGCTTAGTGATTCCTCGAGCAACCAGACGAGCTTTCAGACGTTCAACCATCCCATCGGGTTGTGTTTCACAATGAAAACCCACTTACAACCAACATGAGTGTGGCCAGAAGGAAGAGAGACAAGGTTCCCACGTGTGATTGACCCAAAGTGCGGCTATTTCCTCATCCATGGCGGCCCGCCACCCCGGATGCTGAATAGCCTCCTGCAGAGAAGAAGAGGTGGGAAGTAGAGGACAAAGAGGTCGCAAACCTGTGAAGTGTCGGAGATAAGCGATGTAACGAGACAGAATTTGACATAGGGTGAGCGGTGGATGCAGAGGACGGATCAACGACCGACGAAGTATCAACAGGTAGGACGGCTCTCCTGAGGCAGTAGACCGAGGACTTCGTCGCGTGTATACGCGAAGAGGAGGAGGAGGTAGCGAGGGAAGAGGCCACAGCCGGAGGAGTGGAAAGCAGAGGAGGAGTGTCGGCGGTGGTAAGGCACATGAGGGTGTGTATGGTCGGATGTGGAAGGCAAGGAGGTGTCAGATTGGTGGAACGGTTCATGTTCATTGAAGGTGACATCAGCGAAAGTGACGAGTTTTCGAGTAGAGGGAGAGTGACTGACGTACCCCTTCTGGGTGCGAGAATAACCAACAAACATACCCCTAGTAGCATGAGGAGCCAACTTGTCCACGACGGGGCTAAGGTGGTGGACATAGCAGAGACATCAAAAGATGCGAGCTGTCAAGGCAAAGGGAGAGGTGGAGGGGAAGAGGATGGAAAATGGCGTCGCAAAATTTAGAACAGAGGAGGGCATGCGGTTAATGAGGTAGCACCTATGTTATCAAGGCGCGCCGGGTGCACCGACCCTCGCCTCTGCAAGGCAGGGCGGGCGAGGTGCCCCCAGGCGCGCCTAGGCGCGTGCCTTATCAGCTCTCAGGTTCACCAAAGGCGCGCCTAGGCTTTTCAAGGTGTTTTCTTCAACCTGTTTTTTTAGGAGGTGGGTAAAAACATGATCTCATACAACACCTGAGGCACACCTAGGCGCACTTGGCATCCAATTCACCGATTTTCGGTGAATTGGGGTACCAAAATTCACTGAAAATGAGCGCATTGGATGCCCAATTCGCTGATTTTCAGTGAATTGGGCATCCAATTTATTGATTTCAGTTATTGGGCACCCAATTCATTTTTGCGCCTCACGCGCCTCAGGTGCGTGCCTGCGCCTAGGCTCCAGGGACCCTTTGCCGCCTCGTGCGCCTTGACGCCTTTGATAACATAAGGGTAGCATGCAGTGGAGACTCCAAAATGCCAGTTGATATTAGTAACCTGCATTTGGGGAACATGAGGGACCTAGCAACCTCGAGGAGGTGACGATTTTTGCGCTCGGCTACTCCATTTTGTTGAGGTGTATAGGGACAGGAGGTTTGGTGAAGAATTGCCAGCTCATCACAGGTTTCCCGAAAATCGTGACTAGTGTATTCACGCGCATTATCTGTGCAAAGAATTTTCAATGATCGCGAGAACTGGGTATTCATTTCGACGAGAAACGAGCGGAAGATGCGCAGTAACTCAGAGCGGTCGTGCATTGTATATAACTATGTTAGGCGAGAATGATCATCAATAAAAGTAACAAAATAACGACCACCAGAGACACTAACCGTTTTGTAGTGCCCCAAATATCAGAATGCACAAAATCAAAAGGAGCAATGCTCCGAGTACAATGTGGAGAAAAAGTAGAACGATGATGTTTCCCGTAAATACAAGATTCACATTGAAAATCAGAAAAGAGGAAATCAGGGAGAGCCCGCTTGAGGATAGGAAGAGGAGCATACCCGAGACGGAGGTGACGAAGGAGAGAGTCGAGGAGGAGAGATCCAAAGTATACAACCCATTAGATAAGCGGCCCCTACCAATTATATTCCGAGTCCGTCGATCCTGCATGACAAAGGAAGATGAAGAAAACGTGATTAGACAATCATGATCCTGAGTTAAACGACAGACAGACAGAAGATGAAACTGAGAGCCGGGAACATAAAGGACAGAGCGGAGAGGAAGAGTAGGAGTAAGAGGCACATCGCCAAAGCCGCAAACAGGGGTGATATCACCATTAGCCACTGTGATAAACTTCAGAGACAGGACATCCGAATACCGAAAAGGTTGGTGAGGGGAGATTTGGTAGGTGTCCTCAGAGTCCACGATCCACACAGGGCTGTGGGAAACACATGAGATACCTGCAAAGGAGGTAATGACGAAGGAGTCAGATGCCCGAGTAAACATCCCCCGTAGCTGTTGGAGTTCCTCGCCCAGGATGTCATTGTCGGTGCGGGAGGTGGAAGGGACATCCACCACAGGAGAAGCATGAGGTGCAGCGGGTGAGGGTGGCAGGAGTCCGGGTTTCTTGAAACAAGTGGCCTCATTATGATTCGGGCAGCCACAATAAGTACAAATTCGAGTAGTGGACTGAGACGAGCGAGGGCGGCCATTACGTCTGCCACTGCGAGGGCCATGGTGACCACCCCCGGATCCGGGAGGAGGGTACATGGCTGGGAAGTGTCCCAGAAGGGCAGGTGAAGGAGGTAACACAACATCAGAGGGCGAAGTAACTTTAAGAATCATAGAGCACACATCAGAGAGAGATGGAACTGTGGGAGAGAAGAGAATGGCCGCACGGACACTTTGAAGGTGCAGAGGTAGACGGGCCATCATGAGAGTCGGAGTCGGAGCGAGAGCCGGATCAATAGTTGGGAGAGATGGAGAAGAACCGACAGGCATGTCCATAACCACCGCAAGGGGAGGATAAGACAACAAAGGTCGCAACCAGCAAATGAGTGCTGCAGCCAAATGAGCTTGGCACACACGAGCTCGACACACAGGAGCAGCTCGTCACCAGGAGCAGCTCTGTAGCAAGAGCTCGCCATCAGGAGCAGCTCGACAACAAGATCTCGGCAACAGGAGCAGCTCGGCAGCAAGATCTCGGCAGGAGCAGCTCGACAACAAGAGCTCGACAGAGGCAGCTCGGTAGAGGCAACTCGGTAACAAGATCTCGGCAGGAGCAGCTCGACATAGGTGCTCGACAATAGGAGCAGCTCGGCAGCGAGAGCTCTTCACAGGGTCACAACGAGCTCGGCACATGGAGCTCGTCACAGGGAGCTCCGCAGAAGTAGAGTGAGCAGAAAGAGCTTGAGCAGAGGAAACTCAGCAATTGGAACTCGGTAGAAAGAGCTCGGCATAAGCAGAGCGAGCAGAAGGAACTCGACGGAAGAATCTCGGCGGAGGGAGCTCAGCGCGCGGCACACACACGTAGTTGACATCGCACGAGTGACTGCAAGCAGGCGAGCCTGTGCGGGAAGTCGGGAACGAGAGCAAGGCCTTGACGAGGAGGTGCGAGATCAGGGCTCAATCGCTAAAACCGGCCCGTAGGAACTCGTCGCTCGTAGAAAGTCATAATAACTGAAAAGAAAAAACTGGAAATACTTTATTATTTCTTTTTCCAAGTAAACCTACCTACATATATATATATATATATATGGTTATTGAATGAAGTTTTCTTTTATTCCATTCAGATTCTTGAAACTGCTTTTAAGAAGGAAACAGTTGGTTTGGTCACACGGGAACAATATGTTGAAAAGGTATGAATATCTCTACCAGTTTATATACTAGAACCATACATATATTTACTAGTTTCTTATGAAATTATTATCTATTGAAGAGAGTTAACATTCGGAGCAAGATTGAAGAAGAGGAGAAAGAGAAGCTTCATAAGCTGCAACAAGAGTGTGCTTTTCTTTACTTTTCTTTTACTCTAACCAACTTTTAATAAGTATATATTTTTCATGGAGTGATTTTTACTGTTTCCATTGTTATCTTAGAGAAGAGAAACTTGAAATGCAAAAAAGGAAGAAGAGGAGAGTAAAAGTTGATGCACGTCTTTCCTTCAATGATGATATTGACAATGGAAGTGATGAAGAGGATGTAGAAAATAGTAAGAACATTCCAAATTTGGTTCTGACGGCTTTGCATGCTGACTTAATGTGCACGACTATATTCTAGTTTGCATGACTTCGAGTTTCTTGGCTGATTAAAATTGATTAAGG